>OU342436.1:14255000-14855000 GCA_910589575.2 Carcina quercana | reverse complement strand
TATCCTTAGCAGGTAAGGCAATGGTCTTTAAATCTTACAGCCAGTTGTTTAGTTGTCTTAAAAGGCAACGATCATTAAATCTAACAGCCAATTCTTTAGTTACCTTAACAGGCAATGGTCCTTAAATCTTACAGCCACTTCTTTAGTTATCTTAAAATATTTTTATCGCTCGATTTGGTATCTTTTTTTACAAAAATTGCTAAGGTTTCATTTCATCTAATAACTAAGATAGCCTTGGTACCACCAGTGGTGTAGAAAGTTCATTTCCGAAGTATATATAATATAAATTATATACAAATATTATATTGTGGGTTCTCATCCATTCACACATAGCACCGTAAACAAACAGCACAAATTATTATTTATTATCTACACAACAGTAGTCACCTACAATCACCCATCATAGCTAATTTTGAAGAGATACCATAATACTCGAAATTAATACAAAATAATTATTTACGTACGTAACGTATATTATCTTGTTGATTTTATTACTTATTTAGGCAAATAATAAAAACAATCTGAAATTATTGAGAGTTATAAATAAAACATCAATTTATTATATTGTGCGGCTGAATTTCTTCTTCTACGCTAGCTATCAAAATAGTTCTTGCTACTAATTCAATTGATATAACGACATTGAAACTAAATTAATCATTAAAGTTATAAAACAATGATAAACTTGCGAGAAATCTTTGAAAGATTCGAGGTCAGTGTTGAATCTTTCATTTGACACTTGCGAGTCGCTTTGAAAGCGATTTCTAGTTGTCAAAAAGTTACACGGTACCAATTTTATGTCAAAATTACGATTTCGTTCATTCATAATCTTTCAAACTCGTGATTAGTCGCTATACCTTTCAATGACATTTAGCAGTCGCGTTTGAGCGGTGTGAAGTTCGTGAATCATCTTCAAACGTCAAATTCAAAGGGATCGTGATCGGTGTTGGAGTTACACGATAAGGCCGCTGGTCATAGAGGGGCGCAAGGGGGGACTTTTCGACCAATCACGCGCCTCAACGCGTTCGAAATGACTTTCCCCTGCCAGGCCCTGCTAAAGAGACCCGGGCCTTATCGTCTAACTCCAACACCTATCGCGATACCTTTGAAAGGTATCGGGATCGCGATCGGGATTGCGACTCTTAAATGGTATCGTCTAACATTCTTAATCACAATCGCTTTCGGAACGAATGAAATCGGCGCTTGTTGTCGTTGTGATTTTTCATTATCCTTAGCAGGAAAGGCAATGGTCTTTAAATCTTACAGCCAGTTGTTTAGTTTCCTTAACAGGCAACGGTCATTAAATCTTACAGCCAATTCTTTAGTTACCTTAACAGGCAATGGTCCTTAAATCTTACAGCTATTTCTTTAGTTATCTTAAAATATTTTTATCGCTGGTTTTGGTATCTTTTTTTACAAAAATTGCTAAGGTTTCATTTCTTATAATAACTAAGATAGCCTTGGTACCACGAGTGGTGTAGAAAGTTCATTTCCGAAGTATATATAATATAAATTATATATAAATATTTTTTGTGGGTTCTCATCCATTCACACATAGCACCGTAAACACGCAGCACAAATTATTATTTATTATCTACACAACAGTAGTCACCTACAGTCACCCATCATAGCTAATTTTGAAGAGATACCATAATACTCGAAATTAATAAAAAATAATTATTTACGTACGTAACTTATATTATTTTATTTTGTTCATTTTATTATTTATTTAGGCAAATAATAAAAACAACCTAAAATTATTGAGAGTTATAAATAAAACATCAATTTATTATATTGTGAGGCTGAATTTCTTCTTTTACGCTAGCTATCAAAATAGTTCTTGCTGCTAATTCAATTGATATAACGACATTGAAACTAAATCAATCATTAAAGTTATAAAACAATGATAAACTTGTGAGAAATCTTTGAAAGATTCGAGCTGAGTGTTGAATCTTTCATTTGACACTTGCGAGTCGCTTTGAAAGCGATTTCTAGTTGTCAAAAAGTTACACGGTACCAATTTTATGTCAAAATTACGATTTCGTTCATTCATAATCTTTCAAACTCATGATTAATCGCTATACCTTTCAATGACATTTAGCAGTCGCGTTTGAGCGGTGTGAAGTTCGTGAATCATCTTCAAACGTCAAATTCAAAGGGATCGTGATCGGTGTTCGATAAGGCCGCCGGAAATCGTCTACTGCGCAATCAAGGTCATTTTTCAAGTTGTTTGCTGGTAACTATACAAAGTGCAGGCTGGATTTAAAACGCCTACTATGATAATTCAAGACCTGAAACCGTGTTTACAGTAATGTTATGTATAATTAGAAATCGAATCGGCAATCGTCGGATATTTTGAAGACTATTCATTGCTGGTTCCTAATAGTAACGTCACCTGTCAGTAAGAAAAAGTAATTTACAGCGTGTAATGTGATAAATCCGTCACAAACCGACATTATACAGCTATCGTAGTACAGGGGTCATACAGGTAGAACTCTACCAATTTTACATACATAAACAATTTTGACGAATGAAACCGACTTTTGCTGGTGAAGCTTTCAGTAACCTGAATCGTGATCAATCATCAACAGCCTATATATGTCCCCACTGGAGGGGCTCAGGCCTACTCTCCTACAGAGAGTGTATGGGCCATAGTCCACCACGCGGGCCCAGTGCGGATCGGCGGACTTCACATGCCTGTTCAAGACATTCAGGTTTCCTCACGATGTTTTCCTTCACCGTAAAGCAATCGGATAATGTACTTGAATTGAAAAACAACTCATAGGTACACGGCTGGATTCGAACCCGGTACCCTCAGATTGAGAGTCCGCGCCTTATCCACTGCGCCACCGACGCCATCTGATATTAAAGCCATCGCCACTGAATCGTGATATTAAAGTAAATATAAGTGAAAACGTAAATTTTACATGTAATTAACAGAAGCTTGCCATTATATTTTTATTCATTGCTAATATTCTCCATAACCATCTGCACGAGTCCACTGTTGGAGATGGGCCACCCTGATAAATCACCAAATCGTACTTTCCATGAGGGGATTTGCCGTAATCACCATGTTTGTCAGGCGAATTGGTGATCGCAGTAAGATGTTGCTGCCAGTTCCCTGATTTTCTTTCTTAGTCGCTTGTTACGACACCCATGGAATTACATGAGATAATCCTAATCTAAATTCAAGACTACACAGTGACTGATGTGATTTCTTTTTGCAATCTTTGTAATCTGTCTTTTTGTATGTATAAAGAGAAGACCTTTTGCTCTCGGATCTAAAATGGCGTTATGTTAAATAATTCTATAGGTGGTAAAGATAATAAAAATTAGCGCTTTACAAGTTTATAAAATGTGTCAGTTCGTTTCCACCATTTAACCTTTCAATAAATTGAAACCTGAATATTGTTTGGAGTTAATAATTTATAATAGAATTAATTGTATCGCTTAGTGATAGCGACATTGTACAGTCGGCATCGTGTTTAATATATGCGCACTTTTGCGCTCCGATGTCATATTTACTTTTGATTCACATCTCTGAATTTATTGAATAAGTAAGAATTAATTGAAAATGACATGCTAAACTACAAATATGCGTATAATTTTACGATGCTGATTGTACATGTGCCTAATTTGAAATGTTATATCAAGTTTACAGGTTATCGTAAATTGTGTACCTGAAAATATGTATCAAGATTGTAACGGAAATACAAGTACGACATGGGTCCCATTTTGGGCGCCAATTTGGTTCAATTGGTAGTACCTTTATACACGCTAAGATTTGTCTATTCGTCTTTTAATCTATCAGTGTAAAAACATGTATCTTCTTTATTGTAATCTTTGTTATTGGCCTACATATGCAATTTTAAGCTTCACCTAAATCTATTTAGAATTAGATACAAATTATGTTTGTTTAAAAGATGTATATTGGCCTTAGGCCTCTAATAGAGCAAATTAAGATGAGACCTTTCAATCCAAGGTCTAAAGTGGTTGTTTTAACGGAACCCTTTTCCGGCGTCAATTTTAACTTGATCCTTTTTGGGCGCCAGTTTTAACTTGATCCTTTTTGGGCGTCAATTTTAACTTGATCCTTTTTGGGCACCAATTTTAACTTGACCCTTTTTGGGCGCCAATTTTAACTTGACCTTTTTGGGCGCCAATTTTAATTGGACCCTCATTGGGTGCCAATTTGTTTTAAGTTCCAGTGGCTAATTTTCTTATTTGAATTTTGTTTGACTCAAATGCAATGGTTGAGTTGTAAACACTGCCAAATTATTCTGGTCTGAGGTAATTCAGAGCCCATCTTTATTTACCGAATTTTTAATTATATAAGAAGCTTAGTTTGATAGTGATTTATAAAAGTGTAGGTTGTTTTGTTAAATTATTCAAATAAGTACGTACACATGGATGTATATTTTTTGAATATGTTTATAGCAATATATTATAATTGTTGATCTGACACGATTTGTTTTCATTTTACCTTGTAAAATATTTATTGTCTAAATGTACAGTCGGTGTCGGCTCGTTCCGTTGAGTCCGTGAATCCAAGTGACTCCGTCCCCGGTCGGCAGCTCAATCGCGGCGCGGGCGGGGCGGGCGCGGGGGTCCGGCGCGGCGCGCGGTGCGGGGGGCGTGTGTGGTGCGCGTACACACATCAACCGCAACCCACACACACGCGTGGTTGCGTTAACACCTGTGAAGTAGTGCAATATATCACAGAACGCCAGTGATAAAAGTGTTGTTTTAACGCACAAACAGAACTATCACTAAAATGTTGCCACAAAACTATAGACACTATTATCATCAGCCGGGAAACGTCCACTGCTGGACATAGGCCTCCCTCATGGTACGCCACATCGACCGGTACCGAGCCACCTGCATCCAGCGACTCCCTGCGACTCTAATCAGGTCGTCGGTCCATCTAGTGGGGGGACGGCCTGGTAGACGTTTCCCGGTACGTGGTCGCCACCCGAGAACCTTTACTCCCCACCGGTTATCGGTTCTGACACTATATACATGCTCATAATTGTGCAAGTACACACTGGAAATCATGATCGCCTGCATAAGTCCACTGTTGGTCGTGAACCTCCCTCATAGTCCGACACATTGGACTTTATATGAAGGGATTTGCCATAATCACAGCGTTTGGCAGACGGGTTGGTGATCGCAGTAAGATGTTGCTGTCGATCTGAATATGTGTTCCCTTGGTCGTCCTTTACGACATCCACGCGATGACATGCGGTGATTTTTTATGTATGATGGGCATTTGGCCTTAATCTCACCTGATGGTGAAGTGACGATTATGACGAATCTAACGAGGGTCTGGCTCTGCTACCTTTCATACCGGAACACATCAGTGCTACTAACACTGCTATTAAGGGGTAGACTTAAGGTGCATATCTAAGATGTATATCTGTTCAACAACTTGTGGAAAGCAGCATACTGATATAGGACATTGTTCGGTATAGGACAGATTCTGGATTGGACAGATTCGTGGATTCGACAGATTCTGTGATTCGACGGATTAGTTATACGACAGAAGTATAGGTGTAAATAAGTAATCGGACTGAGCAGTCGGACCACGCGGTCTCAGGGAAATAAAATGCCTAATAAAAGAAAAATATAATATGTCTTACTTTGTTTTAAATAAAAAAATTCAGTGCACAACCGTTTTAAGCAATCAAATATGCTAATTTCATTCTTCAGTGCTGCGGTAACAATTTCGTTTATTTGACAATTTTTTTGCACCAATTTTGTATTACGCTGTTTCCCCTTGCAATGAATTCGTTCTTTTTTTAACTTCGTGTCTTGAAAACGGGATTTTTTTAACACTGTACCGTTCGTGTCTGGCAATAGAGCGTCGACCGTTCTACAAACTTGTTGAAACATGTTGCTTCTGTACCCACATCTCATGCATTCATCCAACAATATTGCTTCTACAAATCATACATTTTATTATTACTTGTTCGGTAGACATGACTAGATGTAGACAACTGTAGAACGTATGAACTTGTTGTTGCAACAGACGTTGATCATTGTTGACTGTACAACATTGTTGAAAGCTTGTTGCCTTCGACAATCCGTTGCTTCAACTTATTGTTGAACTAGCGTATACTCCTTTACGTAACATGGCAACATAGCTAAGGCGGATATATAAAATGATTTTTATACTAATAACCAAACTGAGTGCTGATATGTACCGAATCTGGGCGGGACCTAGCTCCAATCGTGTAGCCATTCCCCGAAGGCGGTTAAAATTCTAAAGCCTATTCAATTGTTACATTTTAGTACTTTTACTGTGCAACTACTGTTTGTGTTGTATTGTTATTAATGAACCTCAACCGCCTGCATCGTTACCCAACAAATTGCTTTTAAAACAAAATCATACACCGACGCTCTAATGATCTAGAGTTTCTAGAGCTCGGTATCTAGGCGAGCTGCGAACAATAGCAAGCGTTTAGAGACGCAAACAATACGACCCAGGCTTCATTGTGTGAGACAAGTGCAGTTTGTGAATACGCGACCGTCCTCGCCTCCTTTCAGTGGGGGAGAAATATAGTGCTATGGTAAACGCTGCGACGCGCCGGAAAAATGGGGCGACCGAGAGAAATTGCAAAGTCGTTATCTATGTAACAGAAAAAATTAATATGTCACAGTTTTCTGAAATAGAACTGAGATTGATACTTTTTTATTTAAAATAATGGCTTTAACCAGTGTTTATCTAGCCAATGACGAGTAAAATTAGGTGAACAAATTTTAAGGTTATAAACTATGCCGAAGCCATTTCTTCAGTTTTCTCAATAAAACGTATAATGTGTACATTTTATCGCTTGTTTTGGATTCTTGTCGAGAATTTCAAAGGCCAGCCTTGGTTTCAACATTATTCGAAAGAATCCATATGCCGAATGTACTCGACATGATAAACCCTTTCGATCGCGTCGAAACCCTCGCAATTTTGCGTAATTGATACTACAACACCGATCATGATACTTTTTGCACTATATCACACCAAAAACACACATAACAGTATTATTAATTAACCAATTAACAAAATTGCAATGAACCACCATTTTTCAAGTTCGCGCCAAGAATCCGATTGATACTTAGTAAGTGTCTACTATACTTGGCATGTTTCGGGACTATGGCAGTAGACCTGACGGGGCGTGCATGGTAAAATCTTTGGGTCGTGTCTTTTTTGGGACATAATGTTGATACTCTGGCATCGTTCCTTGTACACGGGACATTACTTTAATTTACTTTAGAGTTATGAGAACGTAAGACTGCAATTATGTACCTGTAATATGTATGTATTCCTGGTTACAACCTGGTTAAGTGGAGTCGCTGGATGCAAGTGGCTCGGGACCGGTCAATGTGGCATACCATGAAGGAGGCCTGTGTCCAGCAGTGGACTTTTCCCAGCTTATGATGATTCCTGCATTGTATTATATAAAAACTATAATGTTACTATTTGTAAACTAAATTTTCATAACACTGATCTCTGATCATTTTATCAAAATGCAAAAACCCTGTCGGTCCGTGTCTGGTCTCGAAGGACCAAAACATTGTATCTACAGCGCTTCTTGCAACTGTATTTACTATGTAATACAGTGTAGATAGTGGAGGTTATTCTGAAAACTGCTACCTCATATAACAATACAATAGTTCCTTTATAAGATAGCTTCAGTCTAGAGCTGGTGCTAGGGTCACTCACTACTATGTTTTTTAAAGAAATTTTGTATAACACCTGATCGTATTAAATTTTACTAAACAATGATGTCATTGGTTGCATCTATAAATATAAGATTTTGTAAAACAACAGCAACAACGACATATTTAAAAAGTCACAGGTTCAAATCTAAAAGCACTAAGATTTGACCTCGACTACTGACAGGTTGACTATGCTCGGAGTCTCTCTGATGGACCGCATTCGGAACGAAGTGATCCGTCAGAGAACCAAAGTGACCGACATAGCTCACCGTATTAGCAAACTGAAGTGGCAGAGGCTGGTCATATTTGCCGAAGGACCGACAATCGCTGGAGCAGACGAATTCTCGAGTGGAGACTCCACCACGCCTAGGCAAACGTAGTGTAGGACGCACCCCGGCGAGGTGGAAAGACGACTTACGTAGGGTGAATGGATGCGGAGAGCAGAGGACAGAATCAAGTGGCGCACTCTGGGAGAGGCTATCTCCAGCAGTGGACTGCCGCAGGCTGTACACGATGGCGGACAGGTTTGTAGGCCAACTTATCCTGACTGGCTTAGTTTTATTTGCTTTATTCTCGTGCGCGGACTCATTTTCTAGGACATTATTATACTCGTAGTAGTAAGCGGTCAAACCACCCTCCCTAGATGCGCTCCCGTCTTCAAAACTAGACGCTTTCTAGTATCCCCTGACACTTTCTTAACTTTATATGTTATGAAATGCTAATTTTATAGGTGTTATTTCTCTACAACCGGGAATTTCTTTGCACAAGCTCCGTTTGGACACGAAGCTATGTGTAGTCGGAAACTAATGGGAACTGGCATCGCAGATAGGTGCTGGCTTTAATTAAAATTTAATTTGTTGCACTTAGTCGAGAATTTAGTGGAATGCTGCTAGCATTAGGCGAAATATTTTTAGGAGGAAACGCTTGTTCGTAGACTAGTGCTACTATTTAATTGTGCATACAAACGCTCCCGTGTTTTCTGGGTTTTCTGGGTCTGTTTAGAATATGATTACATTCTGTGGGTGCCGCAAAAGGAGACTAAGGAAAATTCTCAGGTAGGCAATAGCCTCTGTCTATCACCAACATCTTACTGCAATCATGGTAAATAGTTATGGCATCATAAATTAGAGAAGAGACGGATATGGTTGCCAGCCGAGTCGCGCAAGGATTATGTTCCCGGTACTCTCAGCAAACAATTTGAGAGATGGACACTGGTGGGGGTTTACCTGGGGTTATTTGGTGGATCGGAAACTCAGAATAATTTGGCGTTATTCCCCGAAACGCGGAATGTCTTTGAAATATTCCCGTCTGAAAAAAATAGCTTGTTGGCGCGCAAACCACTTGCATAAAGGAATCATGAATCTGTTTTAAGTTAGGCTACTTTGTTTGCTATCGGCCTGGAACGTTGACATAGTAAAGGTTGCGGGGAGTCGCTGGATGCAAATGGCTCGGGACAGGTCATTGTGGCATACCACGGAGAAGGCCTATGTCCATCAGTGGACGTTTCCCGTCTGATGATGAGGTAATCAATTTGCGTTTATCCTCGGTGAGATTGAGGTCAACCGTGAACTTATCTGGGTATACAAAAAGTAAACACTTTGTTGATCCGTCTCGAAGGACCAAAACACTAAATGACTCAATGTGTTGCCATAAAATCTTGTTCCAGGCGACGAATTCTCAATAAAAATACGAACGTTCGCCAGCAAATTGTCAACATCGGATGTTCGATGAGTTTGCGATGGAAATAAGTCGGAAAAACATCTCACTATGCCTTATTTGGTAGCCGACGCCTTGTTACGTATGCAGTAAACAAATGTATTAGAGTACGCGTAGTCAATTCCTGATATTCATGTCATAACATTTTTTGACGCTTAACAAATTGTTGTCAGCGAACGCCGTAGTCAGACTGCTTTGAAAGCATTAATACTGTTAAGAGGGTGAGCTCACTAGCGATGGGGTACTGGATCAGTGAAACAAAGAGCTGTGGCGATACAGCTTATAGTGGTTGCATAAACCAGGTGGCGATTCTTCTAAAATACCACTGATTATTAAATGAATGGGTCGTCAGTTTCTTCATAGAGCTAGGAGAATTCTACGCATGCCCAAAATTAAGGCATTTTAGGAGCAATCAAACTTCAGCTTTCATAATTTAGCAGCAACCATAACTCCGTTACAGCGAGTGTCTCCAGCTGCCACATGCCAGGAAGGAAAACCAGTGAGGTTAGGGTTTTAGATTATAGTCAGGCATTTAAAGCACATTTACAGCAATGAGAGCTAAAAAATTAATGTTCACATTAATAAACTTTTGGATCTACGAACGAAATACCGTGTGTAAGCTGGCGACCCGTGTCACCAGCTCGCACATCTGTTTTTTTTACGAAGGTGAATCTTCAAAAGATACACGACTCCTTAGGGGAAGAGTCGGGTTATGTGAGATTCTTACTCACTAAACCCCTTCGGTGGCCATCCGCTGCGCATATCGGGGAGCTCTGGGTCCTCCAGAGGAACGTCGCCAGTGCTCCCCTCGCGCGATGCAATATGCTCTTCGGGCTGGTGTGCCAGCCCTTGCACTCTGGCAGAGCGGACTCCGCAGTGGAAAAGGGGTCACGCAATTTCCACTGCCCTCTCGGGATCGGAGCAAGACAGCCGGAGCCCCCACGCAGGCTGCCTCCGGTCCCTGGCCCTTTGCATCCAGGGCTACGGTGGTGTCACCCCTTCGTCTCCTCCTCCGGGCGGGATCAGCACGCAGCACGCTAAGCCCTAGATATCCGTCGCGTTGATGTCTTTTGTACGTAATTTCATGTTTATACGAGTTACCTCGACGTGTCTCGCGTTGATGTACATTTCAATATTTCATCGAGAAAGAAAAAATATCTTTTAATTTAGGTCAAATATTTACTGACTTCATCTTGCATAATATTGACCATCTCGGTTTAAAAATAATACGTTTTTTTCAAAATTCAAATACGTTATGTATTTGAACATATTTAAATACAAATATAATTTTTCTGCTACTTACTAGTAAAAATTGTTCCCTGAACATTTTAATCTTGTATGGCTCCTACACAGTAGATCCTGGTATGATAATTTACAGCTCTAGATAAAGAAAACGTACGCGAAGATTTAGAAACAGAAACAGAAAAATATTTATTTAACGTGTGTTCGCTTGCAAGAACAATTTCTTACTGATCACGCGTTGTGCACGACTTCTAAACCCCGCCTAATAAATAATTGTACACGACTTTAGTTGGGTCATTGGAGCCCCCTTAAATATTTATTTTATTCTATTTTTAGTATTTGTTGTTATAGCGGCAAAAGAAATACATCATGTGTGAAAATTTCAACTGTTTAATTATCATGGTTCATGAGATACAGCCTGTTGACAGACGAACAGCCAGACAGCCAGACAGCCAGACAGCGGAGTCTTAGTAATAGGGTCCCGCTGGTTACGGAACCCTAAAAAGTAAATTCAGTTAATAACAAACCAACTATGAAAACAGTACGACAGAGTCGTTTACAGCTAACTAAACTTCTCGCACGCGTTCACGGTCGATTGACTCTCAAGTGAGAGTTTGTGAACGTACCCGACCCGCCGTTTCCGGCGCGGCGCCGACGCGACGCCGTCCGGTCCGCCAAGATGGCCGCGCCGTAAAGCGCGCGCGAAAGAAAAGAGCAATTTGTGCAAAATACACCCATTACCGGCTTTCTACTGACTAGAAAACGTTGTGATATTGCCCCGCATTTGTCAAAGTGGATAGTTAGGCATTAATAAAGTAGCCGTATATCGTTTTGAGTGCTCTGTGCAGAGAGTAATGGATGTAGGTACATTTGAGCTAAGCTGAATAATAAGGTTTACAGATGATATCCATAGAAGATCTGAGAAGGTAGAAAGACATATATATTTTAATTAAAATAACCTGCATATTCGATACACTGGAAATCACTCACTTTAAAACAGTGTTCGAAGCGAAGACAAAATTCAGGTTGGCGGACCGAAGTAACCTAATTTATCACGGAAAAAATTGCACTATGCCGCTCAAACGCACCCCCCCACCGCTGTCACCGCTCTCAACGCCACAGCCGCCGCAATATCAACAAGCTCCGCAATCATCCCGTAGCCAACAAACGCCTACGTTACCATTCTTCAGTCCGGCTACGCACACCGGGTCCGAACCAAACCTTACCCTTAACCAAGAGAACGTTACTTACCGCGAGAAACGTAAACAAAACCAAGCACCTGAAGAAGAACACGATGACTCACTGAGAGCTGAAATGAGACGCTTGTTTTTAATGCTTTCTAATCGCTTCGACTCTCGCTCTGAAGCCATGGTCACAGCGGCCCAAGAGCAGCAACAGAATATCGTATGTAGCATAGATGAACTAAGCCACTCTGTCCAGTATTTGTCGAAGCAGTATGACTCGGTGCTTACTAAGCTACAATCTATGGAAAATGATAAAATTAAAGATAGAAAATATATACAATCGCTAGAAGATAAAATTGAAAATCTGGAACGTCGTATCAAAACAACAGGTTTAGAAATCCGAAACGTCCCCCATAATCCACACCACGATGGAAAATACGAAACGAAGGAAGAGCTCTGTGGAGTCATAAAAAATCTGGCGGAGGTTTTAAATGTAGATTTGGGAGAAACGGAAATAAAAGACGTTTACAGAGTTAACACTAATAAAAACACGAATAAGCCAATAATAGTGGAATTAACCACTGTGATTAAAAAAGAGAAAATATTGTCAGCTGTAAAATCACACAACAAAGGCAAGCAAAAAGACGACAAGCTTAGCACTGCAGACATCAGGTATCCCGGATCGAAAAAACCCATTTATGTCTCAGAAACCCTGACGTATAAAGCCCAACGACTGTATTACCTAGCTAGGGAATTCTCAAAGGATAACCAGTATCGCTACTGCTGGACATCTAAAGGACTCGTCTATCTTCGAAAAGCAGACAATCAGCCAGCAATCCGAGTTACAACAGAGGAAGATTTGATAGGACTTGGAAAAGCCTGACTGAACCGCAGTACACGACTACCCTGGCACCTATTTTACGTTAAGTTACTTAGTAAAACTGTATATTACTCGTATTGCACAACACAAACATACCACAACACCCCACAACAAAAAACACACAAAACCAACAACTGCCAAAACAAACTCCAATCCCCTACAAAACTAAACAAGTTTATACACACAATACCTACAAATAAAATAAATTACAAAACATATTTGAATAAGCACACATTAAAACCAATGTACTTTACATCCCCCCTTCTCCGTGGGCCTGACGACATTAAAATATACAATTGCTCCAACTTATCTGCGGACTACATATATAAAATCTCACACACGATAATATAAATAGCTACTGTGATAAAGTGGACGATTTATCCGTCTCATCTGCCTTTAAAACCGACCCAGAAAATTGTCACAAACTAATAAATAACAAATCTAGGAATATAAACATCTTAACACAAAATATCCGAAGTATTGGTGCGAATTTTCCTGATTTTCGTGTACTTCTTACGAGGCTAAAAATAAACACAGATATAATAATTTTAACTGAATCCTGGCTCTCTTGTTGTGTTAATATACCAACGATAAATGGCTATAATAATTATGCTACTTCAAAAATAATTAACCAAAATAGTGGTATCGTAGTTTATATCAGTAACTCTATAGCGAACGTCACTGTTACAGAACCGCAGTTTACAGACGCTGACTGTCTATTAATTAAAATTGGATACGATATCGGCATTCTGTCAATCTATCGCTCACCTTCTATCAGAGATATAACCAACTTTTTAAACTCTCTTGATATGATATTAACAAACAACAATACTATTAAAAACCTTGTTATTATAGGAGATATCAACATAGACATAGCGAACGGAAATAATGATCTCAACTCTTCAGAATACTTAGATCTTGTCGCATCACATGGTTTACTTCCTGCACACACTTATCCTACGCGTGACGTCACATGTCTAGATCACATAATTCTGAAAACCACTCTCGCTGCCACCACAGCAGTTATTAATTCTTCCGTAACTGACCATAGTTCTGTAATACTCTCCCTTAGTAAAACACAACCTGCAAATCTCAATAAAACCATCACTAAAACCAATTATAGTAAAATTATCACAGATATAAACCAGATAGATTTTTCACACGTTTACACTTGTAACAACCCCAACGATGCCGTCAATTACTTTATAAGCTCTCTACAAAGGTGCGTACTATCGAATACGTCTAAGTTCAATGTACCCCATAAACTCAGAATTAAAAAACCTTGGATCACAGCAGGTCTACTGCGATGCATGCGAAACAGGGACAGAATGCATATGAAACTCCGACAAAATCCAAATAACTTAATTGATAAAACTACATACAGGAGATATAGGAACTTTTGCAACAAGCTTCTAAAAAAATTAAAACGGCAATACGAAAGAGATGAACTAAAAAAGGCAGGAAACAACCTGAAACGTCTATGGGAAGTTGTAAAGGATGTCACAAATACCCAAAAACCAAAGGAGTCGTCCTTAGAACTTTTAACCCTTTCTGAATCACCTACGGAGTCAGTGAACATTGTCAACAATTATTTTATCAGTGTAGGCAAATCACTTGCTGAAAGTGCATGCAGCAGTGTATGTACCAGCACTAATCTTTTTCCGATTACCCCAGAATCTTTTGTGCTACTTGATACAGAGGAAGCAGAAGTGGAGCGAATAATCTCATCTTTAAGGACTGATTGTGCTATTGGCATTGACAGACTCTCCGCCAGTATCATTAAAGAAAGTAAAACATCCCTTGTTCCACCTCTCACTTACATTTTTAACCTATGCCTTAAGACTGGTATTTTCCCAGACGCATTTAAAAAAGCGATCATCCATCCCATACACAAAGCTGGGGATAAGGACCGTGCCAATAACTATCGCCCCATCTCGGTACTTACATCATTGTCCAAAATCTTAGAAAGAATAATGAACAACCGTTTAACGAAATTTCTAGAAAGTAAAAACATTCTCTCCGATAATCAATACGGTTTTCGCACTGGCAGATCCACAAACGATGCAGTTAATAACCTAGTTGAAACAGTTGTTAAATCTCTAGATAAAGGTAAAAAATCGTTAGCAATCTTCTTAGATCTTGCGAAAGCTTTCGATTCGATCCCGATACCTAGACTAATCTCAAAACTAGAAGCGATAGGTATTAGGGGCACCCAACTCGCATTATTCAGCGATTACCTCCAAAACAGAACCCAGCAAGTCAAGATTGGGGATCACATCAGTTCCCCGCTACAAATAGAGTTTGGTGTCCCTCAGGGAAGCATTCTTGGGCCAACGCTATTTCTGACCTACATCAACGACATTTGTAACACGGAAATAGACTCTGGTAAACTCTTTGCCTATGCTGATGACACTGCATTAGTGTTTTCTGCAGAAAACTGGGATAGCGCATTTAGACAAGCACAAAAAGGCTTTAATAAAATCTTTCAAGCTCTTTCGGAAAATGGACTGACGCTAAACATTGGCAAAACTAAGTACATGACATTTTCTTTAACCAGTCGAAACTTACCATCTGAACATAAATACAAAATTCAGGCTCATCGTTGTTATCCCACGGGAACTTTAATTTGTCACTGTCCTAACCTGGAAAAAACGGATACATACAAGTACTTAGGTGTTATAATCGATAATAAGTTGACCTTCCGATACCATGTCGAACTTCTATCAGGCCGTACTAGGAAACTAATTTATACTTTTAAGCACCTCAGGCACATAGCTGACAACATTACCATAAAACAGGTTTACTACTCTCTTTGTCAATCCCTTCTAACATATTGCATTACCTCTTGGGGTGGTACATATAAAAGCTATCTTATTAAACTAGAACGATCGCAACGGGCTGTACTAAAGGTCTGCACATTCAAGCCATACCGTTATCCAACTAAAGAATTATATACTTTTTGTGAAGTCTTGTCTGTCAGAAAACTATTTATTCTTCAAACCATTCTTCAAAAACACGCTGAAAAGCTTAACCCGATCCCAACAAGTCAACGTAGGTGCTTTGTTCCCCCTGACATACACCCCAAGACCACCTTTTCACGCAGATTTTATTGCTTTCTGGGCAGCTTTTTATACAATAGAGTGTACCAGAACCTTAAACTGTATCTACACACTAAAACAAAGTATGAGTGTAAAAAACTCGTCTCCCAATGGTTACTTGCTCTTGGTTACGGTGAAGCAGAAGACTTATTACATCCCGTAAAGTAACCTCTATGGCCATTTCAGACAGACAGACAGACAGACAGACAGACAGACAGACAGACATACACACACCACACACCACACACACACACACACACACACACACACACACACACACACACACACACACACACACACACACACACACACACACACACACACACACACACACACACACACACACACACACACACACACACACACACACACACACACACACACACACACACACACACACACACACACACACACACACACACACACACACACACACACACACACACACACACACACACACACACACACACACACACACACACACACACACACACACACACACACACACACACACACACACACACCACACACTCCACGTACTTGTGTATATATATAGACAATAATTCCGTGCGGGGAGACCTGGTTACCCATAGCACAGGCCTCGAGCTTAGTCTGGGAACCAGTTCTCTCACAACTACTATATTACTTGTAGTATTAAAATGTAACTTGATATATGACGTTGTGGAGAGAAGAAATAAAAACATATTTTATTTTTATTTTTATTTTTTTAACCATTCCAAAATAAATTCTACCTGAACAGGGCCGTGCGGGCATTGTAAAGTAAATCGAGAAAAAAGCAATTTTATTTTGAATTTTGGTAAAATATAATATGTCTTTCTGCGAGACAGCGACGGTAGTCGCTAATAGGAAACTCGACGTAACGCCTCTCGACTTTAAAACACTCGACATACGGACTCTGTTGCCAATCGCCACTTGACGTAACGCCATTCGCCTTAGGAATACACTCAACGTGAAGCTAATTATTCAATACGAACACCTAATAAGATTCCTCAATACAAGTTTGAATTAAGATCACGAATAACGAATAAATTCAAAGCATTTTCCGTGCCCGACAAAATCTTGAATCACTGACAAACTATTTAACATACCGAAGTCCTTTTAACAATAGCAAGATTAGCGTAGACAAGGGGTGGCGACGAGAATTTAATAATTCAACAGGATCTGGAGAGCGTCACGGCCTAATAAAGGCTTTTCAGACGGACAAATGCCATCGAAGCGGGCGGAATATGCATGGAATATTGGACAGTGACGACGGGGCTTTATGCTTGTAAAAATTACGAGAAATCTTTATGATTTGATATTACATGGCTTTACATGGTCGTGTGGTCAGGTGTGGTCGTACAACTAGTATGCTGAATAATTGATAATTGTTTTTAAATAAAGATTTATAATTTTCTGTTTTCCGTACTTTGAAAATCACATTTGCTATCGCTGAATTTTTTTATGTTTCTCTTTTGTTTTATACTTTTTGCCAGATCTTTCAAATCTTTAAAATTATTTTGGAAATTTCTAGCAGTACCCCAAGGGCCCATTATTATTTAACAGTCAGATAAGAAGTTTTCTGAAACAAAAGCCTATAGAGTTTGACATACATTACAAAATGCTAGCAGCTATAGTACTTATTCGTATATAAATTGAACTACTCAAAGGCCTGAGTAGTTAGTATATCCCTTTAACATAGTATCTATGTATAAGCTAACTTTAACTCAAAGGTGACCACAGAGCGAGTTAGTTAGCTATCTTCATCAAATCCGGTTGTGTCATCCCACTAGGGACGCTAACCGCCTGGAGGCGTTGGCAGTAACAATTAAAGCGAGCCGATTTCCCTCTAGGGTTATGATTCTGAATGTGCAATTTGATGAAACCTCCTGTCGATTGGTTCGCTCAGAGTTTTATAACAAAAAGTGGGATAGCAAACATAAAACAGCAAAAATCACAATTTCGTTACGATTTCCAGACCTGCACAATTTTTACCAGATCTGAATGAGTAAGCTACGTACACGCGTAAGTTTTCAGTTTCTTGAAATTATCATGAGCAATTTAATACTCATTCGCAAGAACATCTCAAGACAATCCCTGATTTTTTTGTTCAACTACCTTACGAAAACATTTATAAAGCTTGCTAAAGTGAACAAAGTGGTTGAATCGTTGAGATTATTCAATCATTACATTTGACACGCCTATATTAGCCAAATTACATACGCCCTGAAACAGACAGAATGACTTAATCGTATTACATCTCCAGCGTTGTAGACTAAATTAATCCGCATGCATCTAGTGGCGGCCATGTTGTCTGCCGGCGCGTGGGCAACGGCCTCCGGCATTCAGCCTCTAATCTAGAACGTTCGTTGCGTTCCGTTCCACCGTACTGTGCTAATTGCTAGAGCTATTACCTTGGTTATCGGCTCAATATGTGCGATGTCCAAACGCAGACGGAACTAACGATTTTGAATTTAGAACGAAATGGAAACAGATGTATTTGTTTCTAGATGGCCATGTTCTGTACTGCAGACTGTGATTTTCTAGTTGCCATCTATCTATTCAGAATGATAAGTAGTCGTTTTAGAATGTCCTAACATGAAAGGCTTACCTAAGACGTACAAATCGTAACGATTGCCTACCCAAGTCAAGTTTACATTGGATCTCTAGACGAACTATTGAAATTTAATTCAAGTTGTCTTTATAGTTATACATATATGGTTTAAAATTAAAAACTAGTGGTAGACCACAGAGCCGTCCGGCATTCAGTACTATTTATAACATATATTACACTACATCGTTATTATTGAGAAAAAATGTTTATACTACACACATTCGTTGGCAACCGGTCACTTCCACGGAGCAGGTTTCTTCCCGGACAATATACGATTTATTTGCTTACACTCGACTTACTGATAAGTTGAATCTCGCTGGTAAGTAATTTAGAAGAAGTTCATACATTACAATCCTACGTGGCTAATGTTATTCATAACGAAAGTAGTAGTATAGCATAGTATAGCTGCATAAATTCACTAGTTGGACATGATTGTCCATTATAGTCCTACTCGTCGGCACACGTCGGCACTTCGAACAAATGTCGTGATATCGACACACATCGAACGGATGACGTTGTACACGAGCATGTGTGAGTAGGTGGCATGCGCCATACGATCATCAACCAATCTTTCTCAATTCGACGTATATTTTTTTAAATGTTTGTTACCTCAGAACTTTCGGCTGGGTGAACCGATTTTGATGATTCTTTTTTTATTTGAAAACTGTTGCTTCCTGTGTGGTCCCATTTCAATTTATTACAATTTAGTCTAGTTCTGACAATGGCATCCATGAGAAAACCATATAGGTACGTCTTGAATTTGCCATAGACTGTTAGGGCAGTTGAAGTCGGTTTCTGGTTCTTTTAGAACGCGTTAACTTGTTTTCTGAGTCAGTCGGATCGGCGGGAGACGATAAACGTACTGTTTTTTTGTACTATTTCGCACTCTTTCCATGCTGAGTTTCCATGCCATGCTACAGCCACTAAGCTTGGCGGGCAGGTTGATGATCGTAGTTGTTCATACGTGGATAGATACTGTGGATCATATAGTCGTCTTCTTCGACACCCACGGGATAACATAGCGTTGTCCTGCTCTAAAGCAAATCTTGGCATTGATATCTTTATATACTTAGGCATCACTAAATAAGCAAGCCTGTAATTCGGAACAAATGAATGCGAACTCACAATCCGATCGCGAAGAGTTGGAGCAACTGCTGCATTGCGGTCCTTCACAAATCCGGAGCTTACCGCTGGCTTTAACTCTGGTGCTGGGACTGAGCCAGCTGACTCAAATTAAAGGGAATTAAATCAAACTGCACCGGTGCTATAATTAGTGGCTGTTCATTATGTATGCCTGGATAAATTGGGCGTCCAATCTATGACAATTTACATGTCCACAAGAACTTGTTACCTATTAATTTTTTCCTGTTTGCAGATGCTAGTATTTTGGATTTTTACACGAGTACACAGGAAAACATTTAATTAAAAAACCGGTCAAGTGTGAGTTGAACCCGCGCACCGAAGGCTCAGTAGATAATATGGATAATTAACATACTGAAAATAATAAATAATATGCACCGAACAAGGCTCGAACGAATGCGCCTAAATAGTAAACATTTCCGATTTAGTTTTGCTAAGCGTCACTAGATGGCGCCACTAGTACTATAAATCGCGCGAGTGACCCATACTTTGCAGTTACATTCCATACCATGTATGGATTTCAACTGCAAGGTTAAGTTTTTTTTTAAATAATGGCTTAACCAGTGGTTATCTAGCCAATGACGAGTAAAATTAGGTGAACAAATTTTGAGGTTATAAACTATGCCGAAGCCATTTCTTCAGCTTTCTCAATAAAATGTATAATGTGTACATTTTATCGCTTAATTTGGATTCTTGACGAGAACTTCAAAGGCCAGCCTTGGTTTCAACATTATCCGAAAGAATCCATATGCCGAATGTACTCGACATGATAAACTCTTCGGATCGCGTCGAAACCCTCGCAATTTTGCGTAATTGATACTATAACACTGTCCGTGACACTTTTTGCATTATATCACACCATTATAACACAAAAAACACAAATAACAGTATTATTAACGAATTAATAAAATTGCAATGAACCACCATTTTACAAGTTCGCGCCAAGAATCCAAAGGTTAAGTTTGTAATCATAAACACAGGTTTCTAATAGGGGAGACCCTTTAATTTTTAATTTATTTTAATTTTTATTATTTGTTATTATAGCAGCAATAAAATTCTGTTTAAATTTCAACTGTTTACCTACTACTGATCGTGAGATACAGCCCGTTGACAGACAAACGGACGCACAGCGGAGGCTTAGTAATAGGGCCCGTTGGTTACCCTTTTGGGTAAGGAACCCTAAAAATAGACGGAAATAAGCGTCGGTGGCGCAATGGCTAAGGCGTGGGCTCTCAATCTGAGGGTTCCGGGTTCGAATCCAGCCGTGTACCTATGAGTTTTTTTTCAATTCAAGTACATTATCCGATCGCTTAACGGTGAAGGAAAACATCGTGAGGAAACCTGCATGTCTTGAACAGACATGTGAAGTCCGCTAATCCGCACTGGGCCTGCGTGATGGATTAAGTCCCGTACACTCTCTGTATGAGAGTAGGCCTGAGCCCCTGCAGTGGGGACGTGTATAGGCTGTTGATGATGAAGTCGGTCGTGCAATTTATGTAAATTTGCATGCTAGCGATTTGACTGGAGCTGTATTTTTCTATACAGTAAATGTAGAAGTTATTATTAGTCGAACTGATTGCCGCGGCAGCTAACTGCAATCATCTGTAGACGAGGCTCTATTTCCGCTAGATTGATTGATTGCGGAGTCCGCTACAACTCCGCAGCCGGTGTGCAGGGTGCATTCAGAGGTCGTTACTCTCTTTCTGTACTCAAGTTCATCTTTTTGTGCATTCTAGTCCTTCTAACTGTTAGGTGAACATGTTTTTGTTGTTTTGTCCTTCTTTGAAGCTCATCAACGGATCCACGTGGTAGTTTACGGGCCGTAGAGACTCTACTTTTTAGGGTCCCGAAAATCCAATGAAAAACGGAACAGTTATATCACTCCGGTGTTTGTTAGTCTGTCTGTCCATACGGACAAATTTAAAAATAAGAATGTTACATAGTATATATTCGTCTTGCGGTGTTTTGTGAATATTTTTTGGGCCTATCTGCTTGAAAATGCATTCTGATGGCCCACTTTATCAACTGAACAACCTTGCTTATTGAAAAACAAAAACATGAAATAATATAAAATATACTGTACAACTTAAAATGATATTTCTGTCAGCATTCACACTGGAGCTTTCATAAAGAAAATCATAAATGAAAACCTATAAAACCTTGTCTCTCTAAATGAGAATTAAGATCAGTTAGAGGCCAAAGTAATCTTAACTTTCATTCAGAGTGACAAGGTAGTTCAGTTTGTCGAAGTGGATCATGCAGGAATCCCTTTAGCAGAGCATACGTAACGCATGTTGGCTTGTGATTTCGCTTAGACATTTATCAGTCTGTTTCTGGGTAGACCGTCCTGCAACGTCAAACACTATCGATGTCTCTGCGATGATTGGTATAATTCGATGATACACGCCGCGTTGTTAGTACAGCGCAGCGCCCCGGGAGAGCGTAGTGTTGCCAGCGTGCTCTAGTCGAAAATAACATAAGGGTGTATTTCAAACTTTAAAAGTAAAATTTATCGTAGATATGTAACATTTTTGTATTTCTTCATCATCATCAGCCGGGAAATGTCCACTGCTGGACATAGACCTTCTTCATAGTACGCCACATTGACCCACTTGCATCCAGCGACTCCTCGCAACAAAAAAAAATCTAATCTAAGTTTAGTTTTTTCATTCCATTCTTAATGTTTTCTTCTTATACGGATATAAAATACATAAGCTTGCTACAAGCTACATGAAGCTTCATACATTAAAAGCTCCATTATGGTGATGTGACGTCACAAAAAGAACCTTATTTAGTTGGAGCGTTTAAGCATAAGTTGTAGTTGTATCGATAAAAAATTGATACAGTTATTTGTCTTTTTACATGGTCTGTCGAATTAGACCAACATATGTTTTCAATCAAATACTCAATTATGTTTTGACAACGCTGCGCTGGTTTGCAGCCACGCGCCGCCGCCTGCGGGGGAATGGCCAGTGCTGCCAATTAACACGTGATGTTGTCCCCACCGGTATCCATTTAATTGTAATCTCGTTTGTCTGGATTCAGTTGTCAATAAATCTCGATAAAATCATCGTTTTATTTAATTTTTGTAATGGTGCGTTCAAATCATATACTAAAAGGGTTCGTATGGAATTTTATAAAGTTTGTTTTAGTATTTTGTGATGTGAATGAAGCAGCTACAGCACCTGCATGCACCTGCTGAATATATATGTATGTCACGATGAATGACGTCAGTCTGGTGCAGGGGGGGGGGGGGGGGGGGCGCAGTAATCAGATAGACGCTCATTTCAGGCCCCCTTAGTTGCCTTGTACTGGTGGTTCAATTACAAAACCCAGACCACAAGATTAAATTAAACATACAATCTATATTTATTACCAAAACCCCGTTTAATGTGAATTCATCATTTTGGTTTTGAATAATACATTAAATGAGATGGCTCCTATTCGGGTCGCACTAAACTGCGGGGTTCCGTCCCCTCCCCTCTCTTTTCTCGTTTTCCTTTAATTGCGCCTACAGAGCGGAACAGGGGGAAATTATTGAAAAAGTTGCCATTATTTCCTTTCGCTTAGCCGGCGCAGACGAGCGGTGGCACGCCCCGCTGCCATGCTAGAACCGACCGTTCTGGTGATAGATCTTAGAATGACACATACTCGTAGCATCTCGTTGTACCTGTTGACTTTGTTAAGCTGGTGTCTTTAGTCTTTAGTGATTGATTAATAAAAAAAGTAGTCCTTCGTGACATTATAAATGAGGAAGTCAATTGGTTTGTGTATTTTTGTTTGTTAGTTACGTAGTTTTGTAGCTATTGGTTTGAAATTGACGTGTCTTTTTGTATAATGTAGGGATAGTTTGAGCGTCTAAGAAAGAAACATAATACAACTTTTAACCGATCGAACAAGCAGTTCCCTTAGAATAAGTTCTGAAGTACACAAAGGCATAGGCAAAATATTTATTTCTTATATAGTTATTTGTTTGTATTGTCTACGTTATATTGTTGTTCTTATGTTGAACTTGTTATTATTATTCAAAACGACAATGCAAAGCGTACCTTAAACTAGATATTTTTAAATGACTAAAACAGGAAAAAATCAGGACTAAAAGTTAGGTCAATATTTAATAGACTATTCAATTGTAGCCTTTTCATCAGAAAATCCATTTACAGACGCGAAACGGACACACACATAAATGCAACATAAATGTGATGCAAATCCTCAATCACTCACACCTGCCAGTAGGGAGACGGTACTTTTCGTATCAGAAAAGCAAAAGCATGCAATTGAATGTGCCTGCGACGCAGTATGAACTGTAATTAACACTTTTCTGGTCAAAGTAAAATGGTCTGGACTTGTGTCCGGAGGTCCTAAGAATGTTTGATTTCAAAATGTGTTCATAACTTACAGGAATTTTTTAATTTACATCAAAGTAACATTTTTATATTCAATTTTTTAGCAATGACATTAAAATTTGTTATATACTTTACGGAAAATTATAACTATAGATTTTTATGTCAAATTTTGGTTAAATCTGATATTATTTGTAATTTTAACAATCTGTACTATGCCATAATTTATGCAAATGAAGATTTCATTTCTCTTCCTATCTCTTCCTGGTTTTTTGGAAGATAAGGCTGTCTTGAGAAGAGTGACAACCGAAGACAATGGCATGTGAGTAGTCTCACTTTGTGTGGTGTCTATCTGTGTGTTTTAAAGAACCGCTCTTCCTAACCGCCCGTCTGTTCCGAGCGGAAGGAACTCCGAGGTGGGTCTCGACTCGTTTACGTCGCCAGTCTCCACCTTGCTGGCTTGTAACACGCGAAATCGTAAGGAAAACAACTTGGACCATTACAAGCGGGCCCGTGCCCAGGCACTGCAGCAGAGCGCCCGGGGCATAAGCTGTAGCGACTACACGGGATATGTCGGCAAAAATAAGCACCATGTAATAAAGATGAAACTGTGACACACTAGAAAATGTGCGGCTATTAGTAATAATAATACTTAATTAATTAAATTATTAGTTTCAAAATTTATTCCTATCTGTTTTTCTATAGAGGAAGACAAAATAAAGAAAAGTTCGCAAAAACATTTTACGACGTCTAAATAATATATACGATGTCTTCAGTTATATGTTTGACCTTAAATATCTCGGGTTCTAGACATTTTACCAAATCAGCTACAATTAATCCATTAAAGGTTTATTATCAAGCCTGTTATTGATTTTTCCACGTTTTTGGCTAAAAAACGTTATATTTTTCAAGATGGCCGACACGCCACTCTTGTTCTATGACCTTTGGAACTATTTGAATCTCTTTGATAATGTTAAGTACAACTGCACTAAGACAGGATTTGTAGAAATTCCACCTCTAAGTAGTTGGGTTTAGTATCGATCCATTTGTAGTTAGACGATTTAGATTATCGCTAAGCTGGGAATTTGCAAAGCCGCGAGTTCTAATATATAGTTTTAATCTATAAGCTTATACCTTGCCCTACCCTAATGCCTCGTCCAAAATCACGTTCCAATTTTTAGAACAAAAACGTTAAATGTATTATTAAAATGAATTGGTTACTTAAGGAAGTCGGCGGTGCGCGGTGCACTGAACGATTGCAAAACTGCTCCGGAGTCCGGGAAAAATACCGGGAAAACCCCGGAATAAAAACACCAAGAACAAAAGTGTAGTTCGCGATAACTTTCAGCGCTCGAGTTTCCGTATCTAGTAGTTTATTTTAAAGTTCAGTTTTTGTTATAACTTCTCCGGGAATGTTTATCGGCTGATCTATTATAGCTTCAGAAGAGTGCAAGAAGTGAAGTACACACTCAGACGAGTGTCTAGAATAAAAACTTTTGTAAAAGTTTAGTGATGAGAAATAAAGAAGTTTGCTGGACATAGGCTTCCTTCATGGTACGCCACATCGACCGGTTCCGAGCCACCTGCATCCAGCGACTCCCTGCGACTCTAACCAGGTCGTCGGTCCATCTAGTAGGGGGACGGCCTGGTAGACGTTTCCTCGGTACGTGGTCGCCACTCGAGAACCTTTACTCCCTAGACGTTTGTTTAGACAAAGATAACCAGACCAATGGTAGGGCCTTTGTGAAGATGTCTTCAATTAAAAATCTTATTTTTTATGACAAACCAACGACGTTGATCACAAGAGGGTAATATCTGTGGTGATGTTAGACTAGATTGGTAAATTACTCGTAACTGTAGCGAAGTTTGAGAATTTATTAAACATATTTTATATTAACTTCGATTTGAGTATTTCATCAACAAATTGTAATTAATTTTTGAAGCATTTTCAAGTCTACTCGGTCTTAAAATAGATTTAGCGGGTAGGTGATTTTTAGATGAATGGAACGATGAATCTTAGTTACATAACGGCTTTATTTCAACCATTATGTTATTGCATATTGTAGCGGTTTAATTACGAACGTACGGATTATGAATAATGACTAGACTTAAAATCATAAATAATGAGTAAGGTGATATGGGAACAACAACAATGCTGTAACCAATGCGCCTGAAGGAATCAACGAGCAATTGTTAACAATATAGCATTAAGAATACAATGACAGACGCGAACGTTTGTAATCGTAAAATTGCTATTTTAATGTGATCTAATTAAAAAATTATACTTTTCAAATGTATCCCTATATATGTGCGACATAAACGGACGATATCTTTTTATTGCGTTGACTTAGAAGTTTGATTTTTTTTACAAATCAAACGGATTGCAGATATGAGTATTTGATATTAATTTCAATTTGATACTTTCACGCGTTTCTGAGAAAAAGTGATCCTATGAGGGTAGGGTATTATTTATTGATCACTGCCATTTTACGTAACTTTTATGTCACCCTGCCGTAAATAAGGACACTTTTACGACACCGCTGATAAATGCACTGCAGTTGTGTTAGGTCCCGGCTATGCTACACCATGTCATCCCGTGGACACCCGCTGGGACAACACTGGAAAAATCGATAGACACTTATTATGATAATAATTTTGTAAAACAATAAGACTAAATTTATGAAACTTTATACAGCTCTTTGTTTACTTTTTCTGAGATTGTGCGGGTCTGGATACCTAAGATACAGATCCTTGATCTAGTTTAGGCTCCAGTCTCTCACATATTTTGCAATAACATTTTAGCTTTAGTTAAATGTAAGTCTTTAAATATCAGTAAAATTTGTGGAGAAAAATAAACTCATATTTTAAAACTCATTATGACTTATTGATATAAACACAACATCTCTTGCAGATTATCGTATTTGAGTCTACGGTTCAAATTAGTCTCTAGTGATACCGCGAGCGATACGAGCGATGTAAATAATCCATGGCTTGATCATATTCGGAATGATACCCGAATACAATGGCTTCAAAGCCGGAACAACCGTCTAGTCCCGGTAACGTCAAATAGTTTTAATTTTAATTAATTGCACATCATATCGTTAAACAACTAAAGCTCTATTGTCCAAACAATAATGCGAACGGACCCTTGTTTAAGGGGGGACAGTTTCCCGGATTAACGGGCTCCGGACGGGACAGGGTAATTTTGAGGATATCCCGGGAATCCGGGATCGCTCAGTTTAACCTTTGCTGCACTAATCTTTTATGTTTTGTTAGTAATTACTCTTTAATTAAGGTATATCTAGACGAATGTTTAGATTTCGTTTGTTTACATTTAAATTTAAATCTAGTTGAGTAGTTTGGAGCTTTTCGTTAAGGAAAGTCGAAGTTAATTGAGGTGATATGAGATGAGATTCAAGGACCACATTAACAGAGCAGAATGTCTGATGTGGCGATCGACCATGGAATAAATTTATGTATCTGTTAATACACATACAAATACCGTAGAGAGACAACTTGATGTTTTCGTATATGTTCGAGGCTTTTGAACTTTCTCTACTGAAGTGGCGGCGTACCTCGAAACTCTAATGTCCAAGTAGAAGCCCATTGCAAGCAGATAATGATCAAAGGTACAAGAATCTGTGTTAGGACTTGTTTCATACAAGTCTTGACGATGAATTTTTTAAAACTATTTAATCATTTGGATCGCTCATGATAAAATTATATAAACAAATAACTGTGTGACATGTAATGTATCGTAGCAGTGTTAATAAACTATTTTTATACACTTGTGTCACTAATTATTGTGGAGATAGAGCAATAAGGTATCTGACGCCGCGCATTTTCAATGCTTTCCGATACGCAACAATAAAAATGAATATAAGAAACAATTAAAATCATTTTTATTATAAAATAATAGATATAAACATATAAATACGTATTAGTGTAAAAGTACTAAGTATACGAATATACCTATATGTAGATACAATAAGTAGTATATAGAGCGACTATCGCCAACGAACTGGTCCAAAACTTGGCGATTAATATGTAAAACAAAAATATGTATTTTTATACTGAAATAAAAGTAATTAAAAAACATTTTAACAGCAACATTCAGAATTTGTATTGCACGATCGAATGTGCTAGTTAGATTGCATATAAAAATATTTGGTCGTTAGACCATGATGTTTTTTCAGGGTAATGATGGCACTAAAACATCTACATAAAGCTTTCCGTTCATAAACGTCTGGAATAAAACATCAAGATCCTTGGAGTTTACAGCCGGAGTCTGCTATAACTATGGGTTTATTCGTTCGCCAATGACGTCACAAATCCGGGGTCCAACCCGCATAACCGTAAAACGCAGCTTCACTGGCACGAATTGTTTCTTAGTCGATTCAGGGGAAGTACCAAAACGATATGGTCACTGTACACTTGGGGAGTATTGAATAGGATGATAAGGGAGTGGAGAGTAACTAGACCTACCAAGACGTTCCTTAAGTTTGTAACCGCTGCTACTTTAGTTGTTCTTTAGGTTTCATAGGTCAAGTCTTAAGAGGGTATGCTGGTGTCAAAGCGCCCATACAAACGTAGTCCAGTCATATTTTAAGTATTAAGCTATGAAAATCTATGAAATTTTCGAGACACAATCTAGAAACAAATATCTGTGTCGGTGGTGAGTCAGATTTTCGTTTAAATATATACTTCCAGAGTTACAGGGCGTCAAAGAATTGTATTTTACGGTAATAAAAAGCCCCAAGTTTGAACCTGATTTACAAAAGTATGAATCAATTTAGAACAATTTGGAAAAACCACCGGCATCTGAAATTTCATTAGTATACTGTATTAAAAAATGGTTACATAATATACTATATCCTTCAAATGATCCCTGGACTACGAAACATCCAAATAACGGGTGGATAACTTCGCGTAGTGTATGCTGTCTCACCGTACGCGCTCGGGTAGGATAGGGCTCGGATAGGGGCAGCTACAAAACAATCCAAATTTGAACGCGGCCATGTGGTCTAACCAACAAAGTATCTTAAGAAGTTAATTAACGGTAATGGTAGAAATTGAAACAAAAAAACTAACATTTTTTTTCTAATGTAAATAAAGCGGAATAACCCTATGATATACGTACATACCAGATCGCTTCTGTGTTAGTATAACTTACGATAATTATCAGAGTGGTAGTTATCTATTGCTTCATTTGAGAATTTCGAAAAGTTTCAACAATTAACATTGCTAATTCCTCCGTCCTTATTAAGTTTGTCGTATGACAGAAATTGAGTGTCACCAGTGTCAACGAGAGATCGATGACTGCATTACCTCATCATTATATTCATCTTTTGACGAATCCCAGCTGATGATGATGATAATGCGGGGCGTATTAAAAAAAGAAAATTGTGACAATACAGCCGTATCTGCATATCTCTGAAGATATATTTTACGTGTTTTACTATATTGAAATTGTGGCAATACAGTCGTTTATTTACGAAGGTTAATATCTGTAGTTCTACAAGGCCCCTAACACTACTTAGTCCCGTAGCAATATTCGTAAGCAACGAGGCAAGTCCGGGCTCAACCGCTACCTTATTTATTGCCAACTTGCTATGCAGGTTGGGGTTTATTAGCCTACCTTACTTAATGTACTATGGTGCCTAGCTAGTAGCTACTGAGGGAAGTCGTAAAAATGACCCTGTCACAGTTCTAGGTGCTCTCGAATTTATTTATGGTTGGAGAGGCCGACATAGATTCATCACACAAACAGAGCGCACAAAAAATAACTTCAGACTAAAAATAGAATAAATGTTATGTCTCTGATTGCAGACACATTGACACTATAACTTGGGTGTCTTCAAGTCGAGGGTGAACAGGCACCTTCTAGACCAACGCGCACCATCGTAGGTCACATCGTCGCTTACCATCAGGTGAGATCGTGGCCAAGCGGTGCTTTGGTACTTTAGTGCACATGTACCTAATTACAAACTTACTACACGACGACAACGAAACAATGTTACTTAAACGCGAAAGTAAGCTTGTTTACCATCAACGGAATAAACAATCATTTAGCTAACATTGGCAGATCACGATCAAAAAATTTACCGTATATCGATACTTACAAAAAGTATCGACTCCCTCATCACTACCTGCTCGATCACGATGACGTCGTAGATGACGTGTAGCTAACTAGCTACCGGACCGACGCACGCGCATCCAACGCTAACCACCTATTTGTTGCGTACGCTTATAGTAAATGTACCCTCAAAAAGTCATAAACACGACCTTTACAAAAGTTGTGTACTCAGCAACCATTGTTCGGATTATGTTATAGGTTTTATATGTAATCTAATATGTAATAAATTTCTAAAAGACTAGTGTCGACGAAATATTGTATTTTATATTGTTACCTGGTGCCTGACTGTGTCGGGTGCTCAGTGATTGTGTATATTTTACAATCAATAAAGACTTTTAAAAATCAAAATCAATCAATCATTTAGCATGCACGTAGCAAAATGACTCTGTGGCCTAATATAATAATAATATAAATGTTAGTCTCACAATCCGGAGGTCCAGGGTTATATTCCCAGTGGTACTCTGTTTGGTTGGTGGTAGGGTATTTTCTATGTCCGCCTGGCTAGCTACTACTATTACCTAAGTCTGCCACCAAACAGCAGTTTTAATAGCACTGTTGTGTTTCGGTATGTAAGGTAGCAAGCAAGCGCCTCATCAGGTTGAGACATCTGGGTGCGCACGCATACCATCCAACGTCACTTACCATCAGGTGAGATGAAGGCCAAGTGCAAACCCATCATACATATAAAAATTGCATTGCAATGCGGTACACTGAGTGGTGCCCATGGGACCATACCAAGCAGGGGAAGTCGCAGGTAAACATTTTAGTACAAACGTTGACACCTTCACTGATATTTAACTGAGAATGAACTATAAAATTTAAAAACAAAAAATGCTAACGAAAATTCGTTGAAAAGCAGTTAGGAAACAGGAGTTACCTCGCACTCGACATTCATTAAAGTAGTTAGTTTTTGATATACGGCGTCGCCGGCGACGGATGTCGGCAATGTGGCCGTCGCCACCCGCCACCCGCGCCCGCCACGCCCGCGCCGGGACGCGGGTGGCGCGCGCGCAAACTTCGACATTACGCCTCGCCTCCTCTGTAAATGTTTGAGCTAAACTGGAGGGCCGCTTCCTTGCTGGGTTCCTATATCCTAATTCCAAAAATAAGGGCATTTATTGTGTAGGTAAAATGTAATATGATGAACGAAATTGTTTTGGTTTTGTCCATTTTATTTGTTAGTTTGCATTATTGTTTGTGAACGGTGTGTAACTGGTATTTATCACACATTTTTAATGGTAAGTGGAAAACTAAGTCGCAAAGAAAAAAACTGTTTGACAACATTTTGAAAGAATTGATTTTGCTTCTTAGTCATATTGCCAGGTACTCATTTTGATTCTTAGTCAATATAAAAAGTTGTTCAAGTACTACATAGTCATAATTGCCAAAGAGCATTTTGCTTCTTAGTCAGTATAAGATGTAGTTCAAGTGCTACTCAGTCATAATTGCAAAAGAACATTTTGCTTCTTAGTCAGTATAAGATGTAGTTCAATTGCTACACAGTCATAATTGCAAAAGAACATTTTGCTTTTTAGTCAGTATAAGATGTAGTTCAAGTGCTACACAGTCATAATTGCAAAATAACATTTTGCTTCTTAGTCAGTATAAGATGTAGTTCAAGTGCTACATAGTCATAATTGCCAAAGAGCATTTTGCTTCTTAGTCAGTATAAGATGTAGTTCAAGATTTTCGGAGCCTTAAATACTAGAAATTACATTCTCATGTTATTGAAACATTGAAGATACACAACAGAGACAGTAACGAAGTACGGACCCTCCGCAATATCGAAACAGATATTCGGTTACGTCTCCCCATGTAATTCGTCGTGCGGTCTCTTAACTATGAATATCGTATATTGGGGTACCTTTCAGCGAAACCAATAAATAGCAAATAAACAACCTAACCCAATCCCGCGGTTCACCTACATACACACACTTTCTTATTTACAGATTCAATCCAATATTTCTCGTCGGGAAGGTTTGAGACTAGAATATAAAGTAGACATCGTTGAAATATTTGATTTAACATCTTCTTCAGTCGCTAGCTCATGCATGCATTATTGAGCATCGAGAATTCCATCGAAATATTCGAAGATTCAAGATGTTAAATGCCGGTTTCATTTTATTTTTGTCCATTTGTACTTATTTATTGCTGATGTCTTTAGTTGTCTTTAGTTATAAGTTAATAGAAAATAAAAAATTTATCTATCGAGCTAAATCTGAAACTACGATTAACTCCGTGGCCCAATGGCCACACACATAGATTTACATTCCGGAGGCCACAGGTTCGATTCCCACTGGGAGGCACCAATAGGTACTCGATTTGGTTGGTGGTATTTTCTACGTCTGCCTGGATAGCTACCACCTCGTTACCTAAGTCTGCCTCCAAACTGTTGTGTTCCGGTATGAAAGGTAACAGAGTTAGCGCCCCATTGGATTGAACCTCAGCGTTCTGAAGGTGATTGCTGGAAAATTCGACTGCCCACTGATGTGGCAACTTATTACGATAACCAAATCTGTAGTAGAATATAAGTAAGAACATAGATAATAGGATATTACTAACAAAAATGGACCATGGTTGTCTGAATATTTAATAAATAAATTAAATAAATTAAAATTAAATTGAGGGTTCTGCGTGCGCACGCTTGCCGTCCAACAGCCTTATAGTCACTTACCATCAGGTGAGATGAAGACCAAGTGCAAACCCATCATACATAAAAAACACTTAGCGGCACAGTGCTTGCGATCGAAATACAGACTATGAGTATTAAGCCAAGTTAGAGAACACATTTTGAAAGTTGTGATATTTCAATATCGATAAATTATAAATCAGCACAGGGTGACGTGTTTTGGAACAATTGTATGATTACTAAGAAATTAATTCACAACACACTTTTTCGTCCAAACTAGATGGATAGCGAATTAAAAATGTGTCAAGCAAAGTCAAAGATATTTGAGAGCTCCGTACAAATTATTTTAGCTAGTCTAAGGACGTGGTACTCAATTTGTGGCGATCGAGGCCCTTTCAGGCGTCCCGTTTGATCCCAGGTATATCCGGACACCGTTCTTTTGGAGCCCAGCACGCCGTGAAATTGACTCCCCTCGATTGTCTGTCCTTCTAAAAAGACTTGTTTGCTGGGAGCTATTCGAATTATTTCCTGTCTTGAAACGATCTGGAACGATATCGGCTAGCTTCGGTTTGAGATTTACTCACTGGGATTGTATTGTATGGAAAAACAGTTTTGTATCGTACGAAAATGAGTTTATTTTGAATGTTTACATTGTTGGAAATATGAATAGAAAATATGAACGGTTAAGAAATTAAAATATAACTACAGGTCTAACGGAACTGAGTCTGTTCCTAAATATGGGAGCGGTACGGGAGGGTGTATTTACGGAACATCAAACGACGCATAACTTCAGTCGGGCGAGGAGATTTGGATCCTTACTGTTAGAGGTGCGTGAAAGAGATGTATGGAAAGGTATAGGAGAGGATTACTGTTTATATTAATTAATTCATATATACATTCGTTATCATACATGTAATTATAAAAATAAATCATCATCAACAGCCTATATACGTTCCCACTGCAGGGGCTCAGGCCTGCTCTCCTACAGAGAGTGTATGAGCAGACTTCATACACACCTTTGAATTTCTTCTCAGGAGTGTGCAGGTTTCCTCACGATGTTTTCCTTCACCGTTACGAGTATGCAATCGGATAATGTACTTGAATTGAAAAACAACTCATAGGCACACGGCTGGATTCGAACCCGGAACCCTCAGATTGAAAGTCCGCGCCTTATATACTGCGCCACCGATGAAAAAATTAATAATACCTTTACGAATATTACCTAGTTTAATCATATGACAAGTTTGATTAGAGAAGACAAAAGGCTTCGTTCCTATTTCAAAGTTTTTTCAGCACACTGACAAGCAATAATAGAGACCACTATCTTGAATTAGGCATTTCCATGTTTCATATGACGGCGGAAATAATGGCCTATAACTAATTACAAAACTACAAAAACATAGTTACTGTGAATTGATACCATATTACACAATATCTGTATTTACAAGAAATGCAAAGAATATCACATAGCTGATATAATGTATAAAGCTGTCAAAAAATATTCAATTTATTTTAAAATTTTCTCCTACAAACGCCTAGTCTGTCTCGTCTGTATCCTATTGGGCACTGACCAGGTATGTAGAGAATGAATTTGGATGACACAGAGTCCACACAGTTGCCTTGTCCATCTCTATCCATACCTTCTGGACAATCTTCAACATCTGTTGATTCTAAGCCCTTCGAATCGTTAGTTTCCCTTTTATTTTTAATATTCGTTTCATCTGAAGAAACCTTTCCACTGTTGGTTTTGATTCCAATCTTCTCTTCATCGCCTGTAGTCTTCAATACTGGGTTGTTTCGATTTGATTCAGTATTGTCAGATGTTTTCTCTGTAGATATTTCTAAGTCTTGAGGTTCAATTTGCTTACTTTCTACATCAATTTCAACTCTTCCGTGATACTTCGGTTCCACAATTTCAACTTCAGCTTTCGGATCATGAACCGTGTCGTTGGTGTCGTCGTCGACTGGATATTTTTCCATATCAGGAGGTTCTTCTTTATGGTCGTTTCGAATAAATTTATCGTAAACAAATCTCTTATACAGCAACAAAACTTGACTGAAGCACTTCGAAAACACATTCTGAGAGCCCACATCTATATCCTTGGGTGTATCAGTTATTTTATTCACCAACACATCTGCTAAAAGTTCATGCCACGCTACACTGTTCGGATTCGCGTTTTGTTCGTAGCTTTTCAATTTTCTTAAGAGTACCTTTTGTTCATTGCCTTTTGATTCAACGACGAAGTCTCTTTCGGCAAAAACCAAGTTTATAATGCAGATAAGTAAAAATATTCTCATTTTCCTATGTTATTGTGAAGATTGTTTAGATAAAGCTTCACTGCTATCTCTGACGTAATTTTAACAGAAAATCTGTGTTATATCCTAAGTTACAATTTATACGTTTTCTTTCACTTTTGTTTCACACTAACAATATTAACAACTACGAGATTGAACCTGTACTGTTACAACAGATAAGGTGCAGTTACAATGTACAGTCGTGAACAACTAGGTTAATTAATGTAAATATTCTCGAGTATCTACCGCTGTCGAGGCGACGCGCTGGTTCCTTTGTGAGCGAGGCTGTGACGTTGAAAGGTAATTTAATATTGTCACTCGGTTTGGAGTTGTGTGTCTTGACGGTTTTATTATGAAATACTTACGTGAAATAAATGTAGGGAGATGCTTTGTGTGTTGCTTTAAGTATTTGTTGTTGTTAGACAGACCGTAGGTAATACTTGTTTGTGGCTGTTTTGAATTTTCAGAATTATTTAGGATATACTAATTTTTCCAGAAGACGGGAGGAGAATATCAAAGATATCTTACCAGATTAATACCTGTACCAATCCACCTGCCATGCGTAGTGATTATGGCAAATCACGAAATGTTCGCTCATCGTGGACATCTATGAGGCTCATGTTCAGCAGTGTAATGATAATGAAAACGATGATGAGTTGTTTTATTATTTCATTCTTGTTACAATAAAACTTTTCAACGCGACAGTACATTATATCAGTTCGATCGAGATAGGAGCTAAAGTAAATGTTGACTTAATGACATCACAACAGCGTGGAAAGTACACTAACTCTATGATGAAAACAAGTTTTATCGAAAAAATTTCAAGTGGCCGAAACCGTTCCAAGGACGGACGTCCTCCGATAATATTTTTTTAATATAGTAATAATTTTGACCTAATGCATTTCTCTCCATTTATAATCTTAGAACTACTTATGTGCTGAAAGACTTTAAGGCTTACAACCATAAAACTCGAAAACATTATCGATTGGACGATTTAGGCAACCACTACGAAATCTATTTTCACCCGTGGGGAGTGACCTAGTCGTGCATAAAAACAATATCTATTTTTATAGAAAATATAATCACATTATCATCGTTCTAGTTTTAAAGTCGCATTCTTTTCCTGTACGACCATTTGTTTGTGTACAGATAAAATATATATTCATGTCAAGTGTTGTTGCCTTAGACTAATGAACTACACACCGCTACGCCGCGACAGATCCTGCGGATCTGGCTATCCTGCTTTGGCACACCTACTACGCCATAGGAAAAAACAAGACTGCAACATTTTTATCCGTACGTCAATTTTTACCTCGTTACTACATAACCTGTCAAAATCCGAACGAAAAAAAAGAAAGAAGTTAAGTGAGGTGTTATGATTATGACTATTAACCTAGATTCATTTACACATCATCAATGGGGATAGAAATCTATACTAATATTATAAATGCGAAAATGAGTTTGTTTGTTTGAAAAGGATAGGCAAATCCTTTACGATGAAATGGAGGGTCAGAGTAACTTAATTTTTATACAGATACAGTTTAATGGCTGGAAAAGTATATAGGCTATTTCTATCCCGATCGAACAAGTGGTTCCCGTGGGATAATTTTTGAAGTACACGCAAAGTTGCGGGCAAAAGTTGTTACACTGATAACTCCAAGAACACTTGAGATGTAGCAAATCAAATATATATCTTTGGCGATGACTGTGGATAGAGTTTATACTCTTGATCGATGCTTGATCAAGTGACTAAATTTGAAAACTTGGCTAATTATATACTTTAATATCTATTTTATCCCAAAAAAACTATATTTTAAAGAAAAATCAATATTTACATTACGTATTTTGTATTTTAAAAAAGCCATTTAGATTTCCCTCGAAAACGCTGAATAGTGTCATGGCGTCTTGAATGACGTCACAGCTCGCGAAATAACCTGCTCTGTGATATGAAAACGTCAACAACAACAATGATGTTTTGCGAGGCGTGACGTCACACTTTCTTGCGCCGCGTTCTTCGTGTTCGTTGTCACGTGACCTAATGCCTATTTTTTTCGAATTCATTTTCTAAAAATATTAATAATCTTTAACTTTTTTGAGAAATATACTAGTTTTTTCTTATCTTCGTCTCCTCATTTATAATTAGAAACTATAAACCAAGCAATTTGTTATTAGTGGAAACAGGCCTATTGTCAATGAATCAATAATCGATGTTGCAATCGTTCGTGTCACGTAACATATGAGTATCATGTGAATAGCTATCTTAAACTTTTCATGTTGATTTCGCCATTGCTATCCAATCAGAATGAAATGAAGCTCAGACAGCGTCTCATTGGCTTTAGCCTTCTTCCATTCAACGTCCTTATGTTGAAACAGATGCCAAGCTTGTCAGTACATGTTTCTACTATGTCGATCCCGTAAACATAACAATAGTTATTGAAGTGAAACTTCTAATGGGACTTCCAACAAGGTATTATACAGCGTGTATATTTCATACGGGCCTATATTTTGATGGCAATTAGTTTTAGTCCTAAACAACACATTTATATAAATTTCGTTAGTTAATTGTGTATTTTTTCAATACAAAATAATTGAGCACGCAATGTATTAATTACGTCTAAAGTTATCGTCTGATTGACGGATCTTTTTACATGTCACATCATGACAGTTCAATAAACCGTTTATCCTTTGTCAAGTCAATTTGGACGCAATACGTTGCTGCTCGGTCGTACTTTTAAAAATGGTTAACTCTTCATTAATTATGCTATTTAACAAAATTGCTTTTACACATGATTTGTACGGTCGTAAACTATACCTGGATAAATTATACGCCCGTATGAAATATACACGCTGTATTCATGCTCGCGTAGTGTACACTCAGCACCAATTTACGTACAGTCTGCACCGAGTGAGCACTGTACAGTACAAACATCGCCCCGGCCAATAACATAGAAAATGCAACGAACGATTGAATTTCTCGCCTTTCGCATTTTTCGTTTTGTACCATTTCTAGGGTTTGCACTCGGAACTTTTATTTTTATTTTAAACTCGTAAGCTCGTAAGCCGGATTGACTTATTCAATATATGGCAGCGCTCTTGGAGCGTATAAAAATATTTAGTAAACAATTTGTTGCGAATTTTATGCTGTACAATTTTTTTTAAAAGGGTTCTCATCTTCAGCGGCCTCTGTGGCGCAGTTGGCTGAGTGTTAGACTCAGACGCGCAACACTCGCAGGTCCCGGTCAAACATCATCATCATTTGTGAGACTTTCCGCAGTTTGGTTAGGAGCCTGAATCACCTGATCATGAAAAATAAGCTGGTAACCGTGCTTCGTTAGTCACGTTAATCCGTTGTTACCGGTTACTATCTACGACAGGTAGTAGCTACATGAGCCATGTCAGAGGACTATGGCGGCTCTACAACTCTGACACTAGCGTGTGTGAGGTCGGTCGCACCGACCTTACAACCTGCACAATAAAATGATAAGATGAGAGAACTCTTGACCTTGAATATCTGAAGACTCGGATGATATGAGACTTTAGAGTTAGAGAACACTTTAAAAATGACAAAATAAAAATGTATAAAGTTTCAAGCTGATTATCTCACACCTTCTCTCTCTGTCAAAGTGACTGGATCATGATGCTAACGATTTGAAATTTGTAACAGTTATGGGAAATAGTGACTGCTCTTTCCTCTGAGCCCACAGGTGCCGAAACTCAAGTAATTTATAAAATATGTGTTAAAAAGTACAATAATATAATACTTTGCTCTTTTTTATTATTGCCGGAAGAGTTGTATACTCCAGGCTCTGCATCTTCTTGCTCAAATTTTGTGATCCTAAAAGATACTATTGATCTTCCATTCTATAAAAAAAGACATAGCTTTACATTTTTGGGTAGCACTTTAGGTCTGCGACGCCATGTTGAATTTTATATGACGTATGATTCGCGGAAGGACACGACGCTAACAATGATACCTCATTTATCTAAATACGGCTTGCAAATTAGGATATTCATTTCTACATAGCTTGCTCCTCCTTCCTAGACCCTCAACCTGTCATTGTCGTAGCCGGCTAAAAAGAAAAGGACACGTACTTCATTGTTACTTTCACATTTGTCGCAGCCCTAGGGAATCCTGGGTATTTCTATTTACACTTGCTTTCGCTGTACTTTGCTATAGTGTTTTCGTTTGTGAGTTTAATTGGATAGCTACTTTGAAATGTGTTTAGAAATCGATACTGTTAGCAAAGAGAGGAAATTTGTACAGCTCTAATACAACTCTGACACATTTAATCCAATCGAAACTTAAATGTTAAAAGCACTGTAAAAAGCAATGTACGTTAGTACATTATAATTCTATGCTTAAAAGGTTTTTTGTGATTGTTGCTAAATACTAGCTCATTTGTTGAATTATTTACAAGTATGGTTATAAGTTAATAAATTTGTATATTATATGTATTTATGATGAATACTGGCAAGCGTGCAGATTATGCCAAATGAGCCTCCCTCCAGGTCACCCTCATGGAAGTAGGCCCTTTACTACGGCCCCCAGTCCCTGGCGGATCCCCTATTCCTGACTATGGTAGTGGTCACAGTTGCGACGGGGCAGCCGGGAAACGTGTACAGGCCCACCCCCGTACTAGATAGACCGACGACCTGGTAAAGGTCGCGGGGAGCCGCTGGATGCAAGTGGCTCGGGACCGGTCAATGTGGCGTACCATAGAGAAGGCTTATGTCCAGCAGTGGATGTTTACCGGCTGCTGCTGTTATGTAATATTTCCAAATTTTGACTTGACTAAAAGTTGACTAGTATGTATGTATCCGTTATTTTATTATTTAGTATGCGTACACATGGCGTTGGACAGCAGTCTGTTTTAATCTGTTTTCCTATGATATAAAGATACTTTAAGACTGTAATCTGTTATGTGTATAAAAATAGATAATTTCTATCCTATCTTTTATAGAAAAAACAGCACAGAAAAGCCAATGGAATAAATAATTCGTAGTCTGCGTAGCGTGAAATGGAACCGGACGAACGACTGAACGATACAACCATCCTACACAACACAACGACCCGTCGTCGGACAATACCGAAGTGCTATATTTTTTAAATTTAGAACTAGGTCGTTCTGTATTTCAATTTTGTGTGTGTTTTAATTGCTCCATTCAGTTGCCAATAGAAGTGCCACCTTATGCCCAATACATGTCTGCGTAGGAGTGGCTTAAGTTACATTTTGAAGAAGAAAAAAACATTTGAAACATCAACAATATTGATGATAAAGAAACGACCGAATATTATTTTTTATTATTATTTCTGTATTATCAGGTAACAAGGACCCATAGTATATAATACAGCTATGGAATAAGCTATGCGTGGAATTGCTCTACCAGTTAAAATCTGGATTGAGGAAATCTGTCGACGAACATACGAGTAGGTCATCCACATAGCGACTGATAGTTGGACAGTTGGGTTGGTGACGTTTGTACTTCAATACCACTACCTCATATCATTATGAATTTATGACAATCAACTTATCCTCTTGTATGTAACTATAGCTTGCGTAGCTAACCTCGTCTGAATTGGCAAGAGATCGCACGATTAGTCCGCACGAAGGCACATTGTGTTTTCGGTGTGCTACAGTTTGGATGTCTTCAAGGCCAGAGCTAATGTGCTTCTAGGCAATAGTCTGTACTAAAAAAAACTCCCACGATCGTTCAAAAGTCTTCGAATGTTCGGTTAGTTTGCGTTCGTTAGGAATATGTAATTGCACGACTAAAGGACATCGTATGATCGTGCGATCGTTTGGGAATTCGTACGACTACCTCAGACTGTAGCGTTGAATACTGTCGTTGCTTGTTTCTTATTCTTATTGCTATAGTTGATCACTAATTATTGCCAGGAGCTCCGAGACTTGTTATACCTTTAATGACTTCTGCTCAGAGAAGATATACTAAGCAACGGATTGGTAAGTGCCACACTACTGCGAAAGAACTATAGAAAGAAAACGCATGATCTGTTTTTATGTTTTTATGTGCTTGTATGTTTTTGTGATACTTTGTCTCGTTGCAAATCTTACAAGGTTGAATGGATTTACGGTTTATTTATTTATTTATCCATGCAGGCGTTTATGTTTACGTTATTCTAATCACTGCGTAATACGTATATTCTGCTAAATCGCACTTTTACTTTACACCGTTTAATTTCAGAAATATATGGCTCCTATTCCGTGTCTGTCTAGTCAATCACAGAAACCACTTAACTACGATGCCTTGACAGTAGAAAAATATAAGTTCACCGGCCGTGATAACTTTGAAAGTAACTTAGCAGTAACTTAACTGACAAGGGGTTCAGCAGTTATTTCAAGAATTTCGGAAGTGACGAGCCGTAACTTAACGGAGGCTTTCCAAAGTTAAGTTTTAAATTCGAAAACGTTTTGAATTTTAAGTAGTTTAAGCTGACTCACAAAATTTGTGTTTTAAATCGTTTCGTAATGATGTTTTGAGTGGCTCTACTCGTGAAGTGTAAAGTACATTTACAAGAAATAATAGTAACACGTATTTAAAATGAAAATTATGAAATTTAAAGTTAATTAGAGAACTTCAATTGCCACGTTTTTTACTAAATGGGTGATTTATTCTTTCCATTTAACTCCATTGCTATTCTTGTTAAGTCATCGGGCTTTTACTGAATCGTTTAAGTTCTATGTAGTTGATTGTTGATCAGCTCTTTTTTGATATATAATTAACACTTATGTGTATTTCAGTGTGTAAATTAACAACAATTGCTCGTGTTTTTCGCCAGGCGCACATTATTCTTATAAAATATGATTTTCAGTATGTTAATTAATCATGTTCTGGACGGACCCTCGGTGTGCGAGTCCGACTCGCACTTGGCCGTTTTTTTTTCCCACATCGTGATATGTTATAGTGAGGATTACGACCTCTTACGGCTTCTTTAAATCCTGATAATGTGTTCCTTTTGTAACAGTAACATCCTACAGCGATTACAAATCCGCCTGCCAACCGTGGTGATTATGGCAAATCCCCTCATATCAATCCAATCAAAACTTTATTTTTCAGAATTAAAAATTGCATCATGTGTTAGTGAATTTCTAGCCTAAGTTAGTAAGTAAATTTTAAATAAAAATTATCAAAGCAAAAAAATTACAAATACAAAATGTCAAAAATACAAAAGAAAATTATGTCAGAACTAAGAATAATATATTAAACTAATAATGTATAGTTATTATATAAAACTAATAATTATAGCAAGTCAAATGTAACGTTCACGACGTCGGTGGCGCAATCGATAAGGCGCGGACTCTCAATCTGAGGGTTCCGGGTTCGAATCCAGCCGTGTACCTATGAGTTATTTTTCAATTCAAGTACATTATCCGATTGCTTAACGGTGAAGGAAAACATCGTGAGGAAACCTGCATGTCTTAAACAGGCATGTGAAGTCCGCCGTTCCGCACTGGGCCCGCGTGGCCAATGGCCCATACACTCTCTGTAGGAGAGTAGGCCTGAGCCTCTGCAGGTAAATGTGACGTTCAGTGAGAGAGGCTCATGTCCAATAGTGGACTTATGCAGCCATTATTACGAATGTCCAAGCCATTGCACAGGCAACATTACCAGTTGGATTATGACTGCAACGCTCCAGTTAGACTCGTAAGTGAGGAAATCCTTAATTTACCACAAACAATGAACCTAGATCTACGATACTCGTATGTAGCAGAAGTATTCAGTGACCTCGCTTAATCGGACAAGGGCCCCGTTTGCGTCGCTCCCGTAGTAATTACATGTACCGAGGAAGACATGCTCGTCCCGCGGGAAATTACTTCTGTCCGTCCTTCAGGCTCACTTATTATATAGGGGACGTGTGTAGCTGAGACACGGATCATGCAGGAACGAATCACTCAGACAGCCTGGACGTATTGCTTGACGATCACAACCAATGACAATTTATTAGCGTCAAATATTTAATTGCAGTAGAACAATTTAATTTGTCTGTATTTATTATTATTATATATTATTTATATAAGTATACATATGTGTTTATTCAAGTATTTGATTATAATCTATCAATATCTGTCACACCTCCACCCAAATACTGTTACTTATTTCCTCTACTCAAAGGTTGTCTGGTAGAGATCGCTGTAAGCGATAAGACGCCTGTTGTACATTTTTTTAACTTAAGCTTGTATTGGTGTATAATAAAGTTATGTTGAATTGAATTGAATAATATAAAAAACTGAATTTAAAGTCATTAAAGAGTGTGGTGACCTCAGGAAAAATGTTCGCACGCAATATATTGTGCCCTGTGTCACTAATTATTACGGAGAGAGAACAGTGAGGTATCTCACGCCACGCCTTTACAATGATTTTCAATACGAAGATGACTGCAAAAATAAAAGGGAATTTAAGAAAAAATTAAAAGCATGGTTGTTGGATACCTTTAATGATAAAATAGTAGGTAGATAAATATGATAATAAAAGATGTAGTTAGCATAAGAATATACATAGCGAATAAGTAATATATAGAGCGCCTATCGCCAACAAACTGTTTCACAATTTAGGCGATTAATATTTATAAAAAAATAATTCCAAAAGCCAAAAATAAAGGTGGTTCTGATCCAAACAAGTGTACATTCAAGTGCAAAAATATGTACCGTCTTCTGTACCATGCCACACTCACTCTTACTTGATATAATATGTTACAAAAGTACCAGAACTTGGCCAGAAATATCGTTATAATTCGTACTACTAGACTTGGGCAGTAGAATTTTCTATATCCGCCTAGCTAGCTGCCACTATGTTACCTATGCCTGCTGTTAATAGCATATCACTGTTGTGTTCACGGGTGGATGGGTGAGCACGGTTTCCATCCAAAAACCTTAACGTGACTTACCATCAGGTGAGAAAACCGACCTATATTAAAAACCAAACATACATTTCATGCTATTTACTGATGATTTCACTGATTGACTTCAAAAAAGGAGGAGGTTATCGATCCGACGGGTATTTTTTATATTATGTTTGTTACCTCATAACTTTTGACTGGGTGAAGCGATTTGGATGATTCTTTCTTTATTTGAAAGTTGGTGCTTTCCGTGTGGTCCCATTTCAATTTGGTCCAGTTTTAACAACGGCATCTATGAGAAAACGATTTAAATTTGCCTTAAAACCAAACACACATTTCATGCTATTTACTGATGTAATTTTTAACAGACTTTAAAAAAGGAGGAGGTTATCAATCCGAAGGATTTATTATTTTATGTTTGTTACTTCATAACTTTTTACTGGGTGAACTGATTTGGATGATTCTTTTTTATTATTTGAAAGCTGGTGCTTCCCGTGTGGTCTAACTTCAATTTGGTCCAGTTTTGACAACGGCACCCATGGGAAAACGATTTAAATTTTAAATTTGCTTTAGTAAAAGTAGTCTTTTAGGGCAATTGAAGTCGATTTCCAGTTCTTTTTGAACGCATTTACTTGAATACAGTTATAAATTCTATGATGAAATGAAACTTATTGATCATGGGCCTTGGCCATGGTAGGCCACATTGACCGGTCCCGAGGTGCTTGCAACCACCGGTTACCTGCGACCTTCATCAGGACGTCGGTCCATTTAGTTGGGGAATTGATCCGGTACTGTGTCCTGGTATGTATGTCGCAACTTAACACTGCACATCGATTTGCGATTGCTTTTCGGAAAGTGTTTTAACATATGTCATTAAATTGTTGCTAGGAGTGTCAAAACGCTGCGGTATACCTTTTGAGCCTTTACTGTAACTACTATAGCTCTGTTTTATTGACGAAGTTTTATCGACGAAGTTGTATATACCTATTTCGCGAGTTCCAATAAAACGACTCGTTTAATATTGTCACTTTCTACATTTTATACTTCTTGAAGTCCTAAAACTAAGTATTTTATAGTCTATCAAAGTTTATTTATGAGAAAACAATTTAAGTTAGCACGTCAAACTTCCACCCCTCACAGCCGATGTTCCACCGCTCTTGCCCGATGTTCCACCGCTCCTGCCCCGATGTTCCACCGCTCCTGCCCCTCAAGTAAAGACTCAACAACAAAGTAGTAAAAGAGCAATTCATTTCGTTCTAAAACGTGAACTCACATAATTTCACTCACGTCCTACTATAAAAAGTTCATACGCTTCAAGAACCCTTTGCCTGTAGCAGCTCGCTAAGTAAACTGTACAGGGATGCACTCGACAATTTCTGAGGGGGGCACGACCTTTCCCGAGATATTCAGGTATATTGTAACGTTAACAATTTTGTTTATTTATTAAAAAAATAAAATATTATCATACAGAAGAAAATACATATATACAAAAGCTACAACTCATTTATAAAAGAAATTTCTGTGAGAAGAAGAGTGTGGTAAGTCAATAGATTAGAAAAGCATTTTAATTATTGATTGTAAAAAAAGTAGAGTTTTTTTCTTCAAAATGAAATTGTTGTAAATATTTTGAGGTCAACAAAGCTACCGCCATCTAAAAATTCACGGGCAAGACAAACAGAAAGCAATTTTACTGTTATTGCATATTTTAAAAATATTTTCCCAGAAGTAGGTACATACAATTTTGGCATACCATGAAGAAGGCCTATGCCCAGCAGCGGGCGTTTTCCGGTTGATGATGATACAATTTTTACTATTTTATTATAATTTTATGTTTTTGTATCCCTATATTCAGAGGACAATGATATCATCGTTTTACGGTTCGGAGACTATTGAAAGCTGAGTATTTGATGCTGTGTCTCAGAGTGTGTAGTTTTCTTTTCACAAAAGCAGCTTATATTGTTGATGTTCTAGCTCGACAAAATAAACTGATATCGTCATCATCATCATCAGCCGGGAAACGTCCACTGCTGGACATAGGCCTCCCTCATGGTACGCCACATCGACCGGTCCCGAGCCACCTGCATCCAGCGACTCCCCGCGACTCTAACCAGGTCGTCGGTCCATCTAGTAAGGGGACGGCCTGGTAGACGTTTCCCGGTACGTGGTCGATATCTGATATCGTAACATTCACTAATCCGTCCTGTAGGGGTCACGCAGTCTACTGGCTACATCCCTGTGGCTATGGATTGAAGATAAAATTTTATCGAGCCGACAATTTAGCTGTCGCCGTAAAGCAGGCCCTCATTTTTACAAGTTAGTTTTATGACGTCAGAGAATATTTGACAAGTCGTGACGTCATCAGTGCGACGTATTGGTATATTCATCGTGTATACATACGGCCGTATATTTTGATAGCAATTAGTGTTGGTCCTAAATAACACACTGACATAAATATCGATACTTAATTGCTTCTGTTCCATACAAAATAATTGAGCACGCAATGTATTAATTACGTCTAAAGTTATCGACTGATTGACGGTTCTTTTTATATGTCACATCATGACAGTTCAATAAACCGTTTATCTTTTGTCAAGTCAACTAAATTTGGACGCAATACATTGCTGCAAGGACGATATTTAAAAGATTATTAACTATTTATTAATTAAGCTTTTTAAGAAAATTGTTTTTACATAATGATTTGTACAGTCGTAAACTATATCTGGATAAATTATACGCCCATATGAAATATACAAGCTGTATACTTACTCCCCTTAGAGTAACTTTGTTCTATACACATATATTTAATCGTAACGACTAAATAATTTATAATCCAGCCTCATCTGAAGGCAAAAATCACACCCCATTGTCCTTTTTCTGCGTGTCCATTTTCTATAGCTACCATGACGATGTATGTAATAATGTTTGCACTTATGGTAAGTGGTGATTTGACTGTTGGATGATAAGCGTACTCAACTAGAAGCCTCAAGATAATAAGGTCCTGGTTCTACTACCATCACAAACTACCATTTATTACAGGAACACAACGGTGCTATTAATTCTGGTGTTTGGCAGCAGATTACGCATGTAACATAGTTACACACAAGCAGCTAAACCAGGTACTGATAGGGAAACTAACGGATTGCGAGTCGAATTCATGTGTGGGTCGTCAGCTTCCTCATAGAGCTAGGGGAATTCTACGCATGCCAAATTTTAAGGCAATTTAGGAGCAATCAAACTTTAGCATTCATAATTTAGCAGCAACCATAACTCAGTCACAGCGAGTTGTTTTTAGTGTGTCAGCTGGAGACATGGGTCTCCAGCTGACACATGCCAGGAAGGCAAACCAGTGAGGTTAGGGCTTTAGACTATAGTCAGGCATTTAAAGCACAATTACAGCAATGAGAGCCAAAAAAATTAACGATCACATTGATAAACTGTTGTATCTACGAACGAAATACTGTGTGTAAGCTGGCGACCCGTGTCACCAGCTTACACATCTGGATCTTCGTAATTATTCAAGTTACGATTATGTATTGTACCTCATATTTTAGGGCAAAATAGCAGCGCCAGGCGCCAAAATTTTCGAATCTCCAGTGCTAAAACTGTTTGAGCTACGAGACGATATGTGTGTGTAAGCTGGTGACATGGGTCGCCAGCTGACACATGTTGTATCTCTGAAACTACATAAGTGAGAACTTCGTTTTAAAGATCAGATGAGACCATACAATAGCAGCGTTCACGAGTCAAAATTTCAAATCTCCTGGCTGTCTAGATTCAAAGTTATAAGCAAAAAACTATTTTCCCGCCAAAAAATTCAAAATAATCGCACGGACGCCGCTGAGCGCGCCGTTGCCGTTCCGTGCGCTACGCTATTACAATAGAGTTTCAACTTAGCCGTCACTGTTTTAAAATTCATTTTACCTGCACTTTCGTATCGATTCAATTGGTACATTGAGCGTGTTAGACCAGGAGCCGACTGAAATAAGCAATGGTATACTACCGATTAACTTCATAGAGAGATTACGAACGATCTTCACCAAATTTGAGGTCTAGCTAGAATCTAACCCTTCACCGTTGGTGCATAATTCAAATCTACTAATTTGACTAATACGGAATCAAGATTTAGTTTAGTAATGAATCAACATATAAGAAACTAGCTTCTTCCCGCGGCTTCGCCCGCGTGGACTTTAGGTTTAATCCCGTGAGAACTACATGGCGTAGTACTACAAAATATCAAACTGACGCGAGACTTCCTGTAGATGACGTACCATTATTCTAAAATCGCGTGGGGGCAAGAGGGTGCAACATTCTCAGACCTACCAAATATATGTAAAAAACAAAAAAAATTGGTCAAGCCGTTTCGCAGGAGTGCGACTATAAACACCTTGACACGAAAATTTAATATATTAGATTGGATTGCAGGATTTTTTAAAATGCTTGAACTTATTTTTTAGGTTGTTGATTCGATATAAAGTCCATAAAATTAGTTGAATACTAATTCATTTAGGTTTGTTTTCTGTGGTTACGGTTGTCTAAATAGTTTAACACCTCACCGATAGATGGCGCCACCGTCTAGATAAAACGTGATATTGAAATTATTTTACAGCTCTATGTATACCTGGAGCCTTTCAATTGATGAGCTAATCAGATATAGTAAAGCATGAGTCTGTTTGACATCCATGCAATTGCACAGCAATCAACAAGGAATAAAAATAATGCCCCATGAAAATTGGTAAGCGATTAGATTTCAAACAAAGGAAGGATTACGTGTTTCACGGATATATAATGGGGATTAAATTTTGTATGGGAACTCTGTTGTTTTTGAAGTTAATATCATGAAAATTGATACTCAGTGTTATGAACTAAAAATCGTTCGTAATCTCTCTATGAAGTTAATCGGTAGTATACCATTGCTTATTTCAGTCGGCTCCTGGTCTAACACGCTCAATGTACCAATTGAATCGATACGAAAGTGCAGGTTAAAATGAATTTTAAAACAGTGACGGCTAAGTTGAAACTCTATTGTAATAGCGTAGCGCACGGAACGGCAACGGCCCGCTCAGCGGCGTCCGTGCGATTATTTTGAAATTTTTGGCGGGAAAATAGTTTTTTGCTTATAACTTTGAATCTAGACAGCCAGGAGATTTGAAATTTTGACTCGTGAACGCTGCTATTGTATGGTCTCATCTGATCTTTAAAACGAAGTTCTCACTTATGTAGTTTCAGAGATACAACATGTGTCAGCTGGCGACCCATGTCACCAGCTTACACACACATATCGTCTCGTAGCTCAAACAGTTTTAGCACTGGAGATTCGAAAATTTTGGCGCCTGGCGCTGCTATTTTGCCCTAAAATATGAGGTACAATACATAATCGTAACTTGAATAATTACGAAGATCCAGATGTGTAAGCTGGTGACACGGGTCGCCAGCTTACACACAGTATTTCGTTCGTAGATACAACAGTTTATCAATGTGATCGTTAATTTTTTTAGCTCTCATTGCTGTAATTGTGCTTTAAATGCCTGACTATAGTCTAAAGCCCTAACCTCACTGGTTTGCCTTCCTGGCATGTGTCAGCTGGAGACCCATGTCTCCAGCTGACACACTAAAAACAACTCGCTGTGACTGAGTTATGGTTGCTGCTAAATTATGAATGCTAAAGTTTGATTGCTCCTAAATTGCCTTAAAATTTGGCATGCGTAGAATTCCCCTAGCTCTATGAGGAAGCTGACGACCCACACATGTCGAATTCTGTAGCCACTAGGCCACGGGGCATTTTGCACGTAATTTTACGGAGATGGCTAAAGTAATAGAATCCAATGTCATATCGCAAAGTGCGTGATAAAGTAGATCTTCAGATATGGAGTCCCGTTGCTTCCCTTTGGGTGCGGCACCCTAAAAATGGAAGTAAATATCTTCTAAACCGACTTCAAACAGGAGAAGATTAATACGACTGTGTGTTTTTGTATGTATGTTACGCGATAGCTCCGCCAATTATGAATCAATTTTGATAGTTATTTTTTGTTAACATACTTCAGAGGTGGTTCCATATAATATCGATTGATGCAAATGAAAAAATATTCATTTTCTTTTATATGATTACCTTAACAATACAGTTTTGGGGACACTCATACACTGATTGATATTGATTGAGTGCTTTTTGAGAAAATCAACAAAAACGAAATGTGATAATTCTACCTCTAAGGGTGAACATTTTATGGGATAAATGCTGTAGACTTTTAGGGCAGTTGAAGTCGGTTTCTAGTTCTTTTTAAACGCGTTAATTATGGAGTATACAATAACCATAAAGGATATGAAAGCAGCTACTTTCACTAACTTCAAAATATTCCTGTGACATATAACATGGTAGATAAGCAGATGTCTTCAAAAGCTGTGAACGATTCCTTGAAGCGCGTCACGAGCGGAGCCGCAGTGATCTGTTTGTCATGCAGAGGCAATCATGGTCGCTAGCGGCAACGAGCTACCATACTTACATTGTTCACAGATGGGACCAGACGTGGCGACGTAGTTCATGACGCCTTGTTGACATCAGGAAAGAAGATTTTATTCATTGATCATTGTAATTATTTTTAGCGCCCGACGCATAAATAGAGGTGTTATAACTTTGACGCCAATGTCTGTTTGTCTGTGGCATGGTAGCTCTCGAACGAATGGACCGATTTTGATGCGGTTTTTTTATGTGAAAGCAAGTTTCCTTGCGGTGGTTCTTAGCTATATTTGGTAAAAATGGATTCACCTGTTTGAAGAGTATCCGCTGATGTTAGGAATTTTCGGCATAAAATGGAATATTTTTAAATATTTTATGTCTTTCTGTTAAATTTTTCATTTAATTTATTTCTGTCCACCCACATTAATTACTATATTTTGATAGTATTACGAGCACATCACTTAACTGTTCGAACAACAGAATTAAAATTTGCGGTTAAAGGCATCGGCTGCCATGCAAGCGGTCCCTGGTTCTGGAAAAAACCAGGAGTACAAAAGGCGTCGAAGCTTTCAACTCCAAGAACCTTGAACTCCACAAGGATCTAGAGCTGCCCACATTCTCACTTCATGAAACAGGTTTCTGTTCTTGGAGTCCGCTCCGAACCATCCCAATCCGTTTGCACCTTCACCGTTGTCCTATGTGCCGATCCCCGGTCGTAGAAGGCGCCCCCCGGGACCTTGGCTCTTAGAGCGACAGTGGCGCCCCCATTCACTCTTTTCTACATTTATTCGCAAAGATACAATAATCTCAAAAACCAAGCCGGACTTCTTGTATTTATTGCTGATTTACGCTTTATCGATATACCATCATGAATTGATATATCGATTGTGCGCAGTTACTATCAATAAAACAGTTAAAAGTGACCACTTTAGACGGTTCAATTTATAGTATCGAGATGGCAAAGACTCATAATCCTAGCGCTTCTTGCAATTATCGAGACATTCATATCATTCATTTGTCTATAATCGTACATAACCTAGATATTTTATTAGAATCAAGAAAAATCTTATGTTCATAAAAACACTTGGTTAAAATATATTTCCATCCAGAGGTTAAACAGGTCTGCAACATGGCGGAGGTTACAAAAGTTTTCATGAAATATAGAGTAAGTTTTTGTCGCGTCGCAGCACGAGTACGAGTATATAACATGTAAGTGCGTTAACTGACGCTGAAGGACTCCCATTGTAATCCATGTCACGTCCCGCGAGGGCCGTGAATATCTGGGCTTATTTAAAAACGTCCAACACATACAGCAATATGTATGTAATAGCTAGCCCTGCTTGACCTATTGGGGCTACTATAAACGAAACAAAAACCGTTTAGTCTGATTCAATTTAGGTGTTACTAAAATTGTCATTATTTCTAAATAATACAAATGTCCCGCAAATGTTACAGTTTATATACCAATACATTTCAAATTTGTATAACAACTACCAATTTTTGCTTGCTTTGCCATCGTATTATTTTTGTTGTGTAGTTTAACTAAATTTTTACAAAATGTGAGAATGACTTTAAATATGTCGTTAAATACATTTTAAAATTTTAAAGTATAGAAATGCGTTCAAAATATGCGTTGGTTTGTATTAAACTCGCTTGCTGAGTAGTTTTTTAAGATATACTCGTAGTCTTGTAGCAGGTGACTAGTTCGGCCGCATCCTAAGATCGGCTTATTTTATTTTTTATTTTATTTATTCGGCATGTCAACAGCTGTTACATTCATTATCAAGAAAAGTAAAGTACATATACATCGTAAGCTAAATGTACAGCCAATTACAGACACACACATCATGCGATTAGTATTAAGTACGCTAAAGCACCATGGCAGGTAATCACATGAAAACCTTGAGCGCACGTTCGGAAAACAGTTAACAATACGAGTACAATACAAATGTAATAGAAATAGAAAATAATAGAAGACAGTTATAGTCGCCTAAGGCTAGCGTGGTAGTTGTATTATATTTATTTATGTATTTATAATTATTTATATATACTTAAAAAGTAGTATTTTTTATGTAATATTTTTCCTAAATTTTGTTAAAGGCTCGAAATGTATATCACAAACATCACTCTTTTCATTCAATAACTTACACAACCTAGTAACTGGCGAATTTGCACCGAGAACAGTTCTGCGGGACGGCGGGGCTAGTGGCTTGATAGCGATAGGCTTCTGGGTACGCACGCTTACCATCCAACGGCCTTATAGTCACTTACCATCAGGTGAGATGAAGGCCAAGTGCAAACCCCATCATATATTTAAAAAAAGATAAAAATATTTTCTGAGACCGCGTGATCCGACTGCTCAGTTCGATTACTCGGATCACGCGGAATACGAGAACTTTTTAATGTCGGTAGGACAAAATAAATATAACTGTGAGAAAGACGATACAAATTGGAAATTTATTTTGAATGTAGTATACTACAATATCTATCAATCAAGGGTTATAGAAATATGGCTATTATCGCGGGTTTCATTTTATAGCTGTTCCGGAAAACGAATTTCACTAACGCGGATCATTATAGCTGATCACAAATTAAGAGGCCAATGAAGCAAAGTCTCCGTAGAATAGTAGGTATTTGAATATGTTATTGCTGTCGCGATTCGGTACGCACACATACAGCCTTTCACATGCTTTCACTCACACAAATAACGCTGCATAACATCCCAAAGAGGCCCCTGCGCGCCGCGCATAGTCGCTACCCCTCCGCCTGGGCTAGAGTGTATTTTTCAAAATTATAATAAACTTGACGTGAGCGTGCGTCAACCCTTGTTTTACGTTTTGAGAAATTATTGTTCGCATATTGGTTTAGTCTCGACATACTGTGGTTGTATTTGATATAATTGACTAGTAAGTACCTATCACATATAAATACAATATAAATTATGGCGTTGCTATTTTAGGGTTCTACGGTCAACAAAGAAACCTTTTAGTTTCACCATATCCGAACGTTCGTCTTCCAACGATACTTTAGGTGACCTAGAGGTGTTTTAGTACCTAGAGTGCTAGAGTCTAAGGACTAACAAGTTAAAGCGTTCAAAAAGAACTAGAAACCGACTTCAACTGCCCTAAAAGTCTACTTTTATTAACGAAAATTTAAGAAGTATATTGTTTTCTCATGGATTCCATTCTAAGAACCGGACCAAATTGAAATGGGACCACATGGAAAGCATCAGCTTTCAAATAATAAAGAATCATCCAAATCGGTTCACCCAGTGAAAAGCTCTGAGGTAACAAACATTTAACTAATAGAATAGAATAGAAATAATTTATTCGGCATACAGATTACAGTACAGTTAAAACATTAATTTTAAATTTGCTCTGCTGCACTGCAACGCCGAAATACACACTTAACATTCCCAGTCTCAAAAACTACTGAACCGATTTTGATGAAACTTGCAGTCTTCCCTAAGTTTTACAATACCTAGGTAAACAAAAAAGGGATTATTTAAATCGAACTTGTAGTTCCGGATATATAAAAAATAAATTAAATAAAATAGCCTTTATTGCTGAACTAATTTTTTGTTACAATTTTCTTAAAAATATGCTTACTTTATACGTCACTTATCTTTTTATATTAAGTATCAGTAACCGGTCGTTCCTACATTTCAGCTTGTCTTTCGACATAGGCCTCCTCTAAGGATTTCCACTCTATTCTATCTTTCGCTATGCGGGTCCATGTTGGACCCGCCACTTGTCTGATGTCGTCCTCCCATCTTCTAGTCTGTCTGCCTCTTTTTCTTTTGCTATCCCGTGGTTGCCATTCAGTTATTAGTCTTGTCCATTTCTACATACTCTATTTCTCCATTATTTACTGTTATGGGCTCTGTTTGTGAGGAATTTGACATTACTTTTGTTTTCGTTAAGTTCGTTGACAGGCCTGCTTTCTCGCTCTCTTCCGCTAACTGTTGGAACATTGTCTGTAGGGTTTTCGGGTTTTCCGAAAGTAAGATCAGGTTGTCTGCAAAGCGTAGGTGACTCAGCTTTTTGCCATTTATATTTAGTCCTTTATTCGTCCAATCCAGATTTGTGAATATCATTTCCAGGATTAAAGTAAAGTAAAATTGGGTCTCCCTGGCGTACCCCTCTCTCAATCGAAAATTCTTCGCCTGTAGATTCTAGCTTCACTTGTGCGGTGCTTTTTGTGTATATGTTTTTCAGTATTCTTATGTATTTTGCATGTACGCCTTGTTTTTCCAGTGCGTCCCAGATAAATCTATGTTCGAGTGTGTCGAATGCTTTGTTGAAATCCACGAACCCTATGTGTGTTTTTCTTTTGTGTGTGTGTTCCGGATATATGCGAGGACAAATAAACATACACTTTAGAAATTTGGCACACTTCTTTAGAAGCTGGTATAGACTAACATATATGAAAACTGGGCAGTTCTGGAAATATTACATACATACAGGTCGCATAGATAACCTCTTTTTTTGAAGTCGGTTAAAAAACTGTAATTTCACGACACCTCACACAATAGAATAGACGAGTTAAAAATCCCGTCTTAAGTGTATGAGATGTATAACTGGGAAAAAATATTTCAAGTTTTTATTTGTCGACATGAATAATAATATCGTCGAAATCTATCGTATTTCCTACTGTCATACTTCATATTATACTATTATATTTTAAGTACCTCAAAAGGAAAAAAGGAATCCTTATAGGATCACTGTGATATCGAATACTCCAGTCTGCTGTCCCTTAGATCTGTCAAATAATGAAACTTATAGGTCAACGCAATAAAAAGATATAGCTGTATTTTAGACCATTTCCGTACAAAATGCAATGAACCCAAAATCTATACGGTATTTCCCGTTGACCGAATGTCTTGAAATTTGGCAAGAAGAAAGGTTTTACAGCACAACCATAGGAATAAATCTGAATTTTTTAATTGTAACACAGTAAAATTGATTTTTTAATGTTTACAAACTTAACTTCGTAATATGTAATTTAGCTTAGAATTTCATTTTCGGTAGAGCATTGTTGGGTGCATATTACCGTACCTAGTATTTATGATTTTCAGTATGTCATTAATTCATATTCTGTACGGAATCCTCGGTGCACGAGTCCGACTTGCTCTTGACCGGTTTTTGAGTTGTTGGAGAGCCATTTCAAGCTCTTGCTGGCTGATCTCCGGGATATCTGTGTCGGGTCATATAGTCTCCGTAGCGATTTGTACATGCGATGTCCATATAACTTCTCGTTCTCTCTCAAGACTTTCAATAATAATAAATAACAAAAAATAATATAAAAAAGCTTTTAAAAAAGTTATAAATAAACGGATGTCCATGCAATAAATGCTATGTTTTTTCTGTGTTTTTTTTCTGTTTAGATATTTTACAGTGGTACGGAACCCTTTGTATGCGAGTCCGACTCGAACTTTAACATTAAAAAAATATTTGAAACATAAGTCACTTATTCATAAATCATATTTAATTATTTACACGTAACAAAACGTAACAACAACTAAGAATTTCAGGGAAAATGTTCTGTTCTAGAGATAAAATAAATTTCCTTAGAATTATTTGTCTTTATATTTGTTTATTTAGATCAATCTAAACATTAAAACTAACAGGTAAAACCATTATAGCTCGAGAAAGGGTATCTATCGATATATTTTTCCCACCACTATTAGTCGAAAAAATCGATAAAGCTTATTGACATCACTAATGCATGCTTACTTTATTTTTATACATATAATACACAGTATATAGTTGTGATATAGTGTACCCTGCCTCCCGAACCGAACTGTGCGAGAAGGACAGTTGAAGCTTTTTTTGGTATTTGCCTAGTTTTGCCGTGAAATTAAGGGTTTGGGATATAGCTGTTTTCTCAACGAAACGTTAGCCAAATTCAATCATTTTGATCTTATTCTCTTTATCAAAGAATAATCTAGGCCCGTTGGTTTTGCTTTTTCTGAAAATGTTACGTTTACTCTAAATAATGAGTACCATAAGTTGAAAGAAATTTTTTCTGAAATTTTGAGTTTTGAGATGCCCATAATTCTAATTGTAGACAAAATATTGAAAAAAGCAAAACCAACGGGCCTAGATTATTCTTTGATAAAGAGAATAAGATCAAAATGATTGAATTTGGCTAACGTTTCGTTGAGAAAACAGCTATATCCCAAACCCTTAATTTCATATGAAATTTTTTATCTGCTGTTCCCTCTTAAAATTGTACTATTATTGTTTAAAACGCCGCCTAGGGGCCTTCAGCTACACAATAGGTATTGTAGCTTACATGAAAGTTGTACGTTAGTGAAATTCATTTTAATTACTGAAGTAATGACTTATCAAAGTCAGCTATACTATTTTAAGAGAAACTTTCCCGTTCAACTTGCTTATATTCTCAGCTCGTAGCATAGAATATATAATAATACTTCATCTGGTATTGCTACACGTGTTCCCTGGAGACTGAGTTGCGTCTGAGCCTGTGAACCGAAAGGGGAAATGTATTTATATATTACAGATCAAAGGGAAAGGGCAGCGCGAGACGAGACCGAAGTTGACAGAGATTCAAATTTCAACTCCGTATGCTTGAATGTCAATTGTTATTTTATTTTAATCAGATTTAATAACCCATATCTCTCACACGAAATTCACAAAGAGAAATGAATACACGAAATATTTATTTATGTAGTACCACTTACCCATTGTTATTTATAGGATTCTTCTACCCCAAGGTTGCCTGGAAGAGATCGCTCTTAGCGATAAGGCCGCCTTCATTGTACCTTGTTATTTTCTGTTCTGTTTTATTTTGTGTGTGTTTGTGTGCAATAAAGTTTATTTGAATTGAATTGAAGATACAAAACTAATGCAGTTCTAAAACGAACAACTGCCTCCGTGGCGCAATATACCTCTATCCATACACGCTGTACAGTGCCGTCATCATCAATAGAATTTACACTACTACAAGGTTACTAAAACATCCATCGATGCGCCCCGCGGTAATAAAGCCGGCGTGTATGTACAGGTTGATGCCAAAACGTTGGTTTCCATAAATCTCGCAACAATATTATTTGGCAGCTCACCAAAATAATTACTTACGTAAACCCGTTTATTCAGAACGACGATGGTGGGCATGGATTTGTGAATGATGAGCGGACTTGGTATCTGATTGATGATTACACAATTGACTGTTCTGTAAAACAATTATAAATCCGATCGAAACTTCATTAAAACAGCCAAGTGTGACTGGGACTTGCACACCGAGGGTTGCTTAAAGAATATGAATAATTACATACTGAAAATCATAAATAATAGGTACGATAACGTGCACCCAATAATTCTCTTACGTTAATAGAAGTCTGATTGAAAAACAAAATTAGCTTTCCAGTTGAAAATATGTCCCAAACATACTTGATACAGACATGTCGAGATTAATGTTTCAACTGCAAATGTAAGTTTGAAGTTTGGAATGAGGTTTTCAGAATATACAGTAAATGCATCTCAGTAAATTGTTGAAGAAAAATCCCACTGAGTCTTTTCTAACATTTAACCAGAAGAGACAAATGTAGCACAGTTGGGTAGAGCGTCAGTGTTTGAACAATCGATGTCAGGGTTCGAGTGTCCCAATGAGTTCCAATTTGTTATTTGGAATTTATGTAAGAATGATAAAAATTACCATTGGCTTGTTGGTGAAGGAAAACATGACGAGGAAACCTGCACACTCCTGAGAAGAAATTCAAAGGTGTGTGTGAAGTCTACCAATTCGCACTAGTCCTGCGTGGTGGACTGGACTGTAGGAAAGTAGGTGGTGGGTATAAAAATGAAACCGATGTGAGTATTCACAGATTTTATGTTGAATTTATTGTATCTGGTGTGGTTTGATTTAGGGCAATGGCAAACCGCGATCATTGGGTCGAAAATTAGCTTTTTATACTATATAAATCCTTCGAATATTGCACTTAATAATATTCAGTAATTTTTTTACTTAAAAATTGAGTAAGTATCTATTTAATTTCATAAAACAAAAGCTTTATGTTCATGTAGAGTTCCATTAAAAAAAAACTGTATTTGCAACTACGAATTCACCATGATTTATCGTAAAGAGTCACATCCAAGAGTTTGTTATTATCTGCGCTCCTCCGCGGCCCCCAATACAAGCCGCATCAAATATTCATTATCCGATCGTAAGAGGGCGCTCGGTAGCCAGCCTCCGCTATTTGGCAGCTTCGCGCAATCGGCCGGGGATTAGACGTGCTTTTGTAGCACCCTGTTGTTTCGAAACGGCCATTTTGCGATAGGCCTGAAATCTCAGATAGACCAGGCGCTGTGACACAAGTGTGTCTCATTAATTATTTGACACTGAAGAATCAATATATTAATTTAGATAACTGATATATATTAATATTGTAATAAATCTGACCTTCATTTCTTAAATACTGTTTATTGTGTTTAGTAAACAATTACGACAGATCTCAGCTTACTATAATGAGATAATGAAATGCAGATGTTTTTTCATGTATGGGTTTGCAATTGGCCTTCATCTCACCTGATGGTAAGTGACGATAAGGCCGTTGGATGGTAAGGTTGCTCACCCAGAAGCCTCAAACTAAGGAGGAGCTGTCTCTGCTACCTTTCATACCGGAAAACAACCGTGCTATTAACACTGTTGTTTAACGGCAGACTAAGGTAACATGGAGGTAGGTAACCAGGTGGATACAGAAAATGTCATACTCGTACCACCAACCAACCTCGGGTACTCGGAATCGAACCTGGGACCTCCAGATTATTTACAATCTGATCGATAGAATTTGGGTTCTGTGATAGAATTCCCCTATTACGTCCTACAGTACAAACCAAAAAACATTCAGTCCAATTAAGAGTCTCCTTTTGTCGGTTGAAAATCAAACGCAGCTCAGGACTTACACGTCACTTATTACATCCCCCCTCCCCCTAATACATATTCAACGAAGTGAGACTATAAAAAGTGTAAAAGTGTCGCGACCCCAAACTTTCTCTGTTTGCGATCGACGTGAACTTTATGTCTTGGAGGTTTTTTACATCAGCCGACGACGACGACGATTCTTGTATCGTTACTGAAGATTTATGTCACTCGAGATCATAGAACCAAAGTGACTGACATAGCTGAAACATAGCTCACTGTATTAGCAAGCTGAAGTGGCAGAGGGCTGGTCATACTTGCCGAATATGTCGATGGAGTTGACGAGTCCTCGAACGGACACGGCTAGGCAAAGGACGTGTAGGACGCCCCCGGTTAAGTAAAAAGACGACTTACTTAGGGCAGTCGGACGTGGATGCGGAGTACAGAGGACGGAATTGAGTGGCGCACTCTGGGAGAACCCTATGTCCAGCTGTGGTCTGCCGTAGGCTGTACATGCTGATGATGGGGTTTATGTAATTTTCGGACGGACGGATTTTGTGTACTTTTCAGACTAGATAACTACGAGACTAGTTCTGTAGAGCATCCTAAATAACCCTTCTTATCCTAGTCACCTAAGTGGGTGAGCATTTTGAATAATCGTGTCTCATTGACCTGTCGAGCTCATATTATAACAAACTAACCTAACCAATAACCATCCCTCCCTTCGTTCGAGTTATTTTCCCACTCAATTACTGTCAATTAGCGTGTGTGAGGTCATCGACCTTACAATCTACACGACAAGAGGAGAGATGAGGCACTGGCCCTGCTACGTTTCATATCGGAACACAACAGTGCTATTACACTGCTGTTTTGGTGGCAGACTTAGATAACATGGTGGTAGCTAGCCCGGTGGACTATCACAGTCCCACCACTGGGAATCAACCCTAGGACTTGCGATTGTAAGTCCCAGCGTGTAGCCATGTTTAAAAGATTGTCGATAAGATTGTATTTATTATAAAATTTGAGGGTTGTTCTGAGTAGGATGATATACTCGTGCGTTTTCCACGAGAAAGTCTCCTCTCGTACGTGGATATAGTTTCTTCGATAGTTTCTCATCAACTCTTGAAGTCACGTCTCCGTGACGTCAAATACAAAAGCACATAATAATAACGAAGTTATTTATTTCACGAGAGCAATTGAAAGCGTCCCGCAATCCGTATAAAAAGCCGAGGTCTGCAATTTACGCGGTATTGCCTAAGTTTTCTCATATTTTTGTCATCTTCCCGAGCGATGTAGACGGGCGGATAAAATCCGCAGTCCGTGGCAGCCGGAAACACACAGTACACTCGAGTTCAAAAATAAGTTATCATTTTTTACCATGTCATATTAACTTTTTTTCTACGTGATAAAATCCGGAATGAGGAAATCCGTAGACGAACGAAGGTTACCGACATAGCTCGACGAGTCACTGAGCTGAAGTGGCTATGGGCAGGCCACATGGCTCGAAGAACCGATAACCGGTGGGAGTTCTCAAGTGGCGACCACGCACCGGGAAACGTCTACCAGGCCGTCCCCCTACTAGATGGACCAACAACTTGGTTAGAGTGGCGGGGAGTCGCTAGATGCAGGTGGTTCGGGACCGGTCGATGTGGCGTACCATGAAGGAGGCTTATGTCCAGCAGTGGACGTTTACAGGCTGATGATGATCATGATGATTAACTTCTAATGTGGTTTCATCGATAAAAATTTCATACTAAATTTCTTTTACTATTATCTTTTAAATTAGTATAGATGGCTGTGTGCAGTAATTATCTAAAAATATTGGATTATTATGTCGTGTATTGAATATCAATAACATACAACTTTATAGTGACTCACAATTGTCTTTTTAGACGCTATTTTTGATTATTGTTCAAACGCCTTTATGCCTTCAAACGGGACCATTAGTTGCGGAACGGCTACTGTAGCTGACAATAAAGCCATCAGGTCATTGATATACATTTTGCGACACTATAATCCGATGGCCTATTTTGTAGGTAATTACTCGTCAAAGCCAGGTATTCTATTTTAAAATATTATAGCAAAATTTTTGCAAGCATTCTCTTTATTTTATTTTTAATGTAAACGAAGGTAAGTGACGATAAAACCGTTGGGTGGTAAGTAATAATTTTACAGTGCATGTCACAAAACTAAACTTATTTAAGCTTAATCTCTTAAGCATAATCTTGTTTTTTTATTTAAAAAATGTGTTTGGTAAGTACTTTTTGATTTATCCTAATTAATCTAAGAGAATGTGTACGCCACAGAAACAGTTGAGATGATGGAAAAGTTTAATGAATAACGTGCGATTTAAAATCGCTCGTCTGTGCGGACCGGTAAGAAAGGTCCGTTAAGTACAGTTGGGAAAAGCAAGTTATGTGTTTGTCAAAATGAAAATGGACCAGCGAGTTAATATACTTCGTCCATTGACGCCTCGTCAGTCCAAGGATACTCTTCCTGGAGGCTTTTATAGCTGTTCTGTTGGGTATTTATTAGCTTGTTGTGATCATCAAATGGTTTCAAGGTTCATTAGCTGGGGGATTTAGTGGGGAGTGCTGGAACTTCGTTTTGGTGCGAATCGGGAGTTGTAAATAAATATTTGTTAGCAATAGCTTTTTGTATGGTGTTTGTTATAGCTAGTGTAATATATTTTTTTCGGCTACGTTTATGTAAGTTTCGATGAAAGAAAATTCAGCGCATAGCTCGATTTCTTCTAGTAGGTTTCGATAAAGTAATTTTGCGCACTGACTTTCCTATTTATTTTTAAAATAACATACTGAATGTGAGCTATTTGCCATGTCACTTGGCTGTAAGTATGTAGTATGAAGAAGGACGTGACCTTATTTTGATACTGGTCCATTTAGTAGTTCCCAGGTGACGTGACGTGCAAAATACTTATTGTTTGAAGTTTTATTTGTAAGAAAATATAAAAACCTATACAAATATAACCCTCGAGCGCGCCTTCAGCACAAACTTCAACTTCCTGAACCTGAATTGGAAATCTTTAATAACGGTCCATATTACAGGTCTATCCAGGTGTATAATAATATTCCTGATATTGTAAAACAAGAGATAGATAAACAATATAAGAATAAATTAAGGTCGCTCCTAATTATAAAATCATATTATACAATTAAGGAATTTATGGATGATAAAAATGTATAAAGTTTGACTATCCTTATTTTGGATTGAAGTATAAAATTTGAAATTGAATTATTGTGCGGGGCGGCCGGGCTTCGCTTCGGGACGCTAGGCTGACGGCCAACCGCTTGTACACGCTCTCGTGGCGCAGGAACGTATGGACCACGTATGACCCACGTGATCGCGGCGGCGGAGGGAGTTCTTAGAGAAGAGCGGGCGGACGAGCAGGGGTTCACCCTCGCTAATAATAAAACTTCTTCTGTACTATGAACAACTGTAGGCTATCTTCTCTTTGACTCACTTCTCGATGTTTTCTGTTAGGCTGTTGAGCACGGAATGACGATCGGTCGGCAGGCGGCCTGTTTATCTCTGATTTCGTACAACTTCGGGGAAGAGATAACGCGGGGGGTGGTGTGTCGGTCGGTGTGCGAGCGGCAGGCACCGTGCGAGCAAAACAATAAGCCCCCGCATTCCAATCCCCATCTGTGCGATAACGAAAGCCATCTGCGTCGAGAAGCAAGTCAGAGGAAAACACCACGCTATCATGCTATTTATTTGTTCAAACTATTACTATACTATGAGGTAAAACTATGAATCTACACACACATGAATTAAAACTATGAACCGAACTTAACTATAAACAAACGAACAATATCTATAAACTATAACTTAAACTATGGCCTATTCGTATGTGTCTCGCACATTTCTCCCGCCGTGCAGTGCTCGTCACTGCATCCAGCTGTTCACCGTAGCGAGACGTCTTCTTCCTTTGTAGGCAGGATCACGAGGCGTTTCACCGGGCGTCGTAGAACTCCTCCTTTCGTCTTGACGTCCACTATTCGAACGGCTCCATCAGGTCCGGGGTAGACGCGTGTGACGACGCCCCGCGGCCACGTGTTGCGTGGTAAGTTGCCGTCGACTATAAGTACCACGTCGCCTTCGTTGACTGTGTGCCCTCTTCCTCTGGGCTCCCGCCGGTATTGAAGCTGGGGGAGGTACTCTTTCAGCCATCTGGCCCAAAATAGATCGGCCAGTCGTTGAGAGGCCCTCCAGTGGCTGCGCCCGATGAGGTCTTTCTCGTCGAATGTTCCTGGAGTTGGTACTCGTGCGGACCCTCCCAGCAGCAGGTGATTCGGTGTCAGTGCCTCTTCATCTTCCGGCTGCACAGACACGTGTGTTAGCGGGCGGCTGTTGACTGTGTACTCTGCTTCCGCTAGCAGAGTGCTGAGTACTTCTTCGTGTGGATGGCGCTCATTAAGGGCGGCGTAGAGCGCTGTTTTCGTCGATCGTACCAAGCGCTCCCACGCTCCACCCATGAACGGAGCTCCCGGCGGAATGAAACGCCAGGTTATGGCGTGCGTAGCTGCTTCCTTTTCTGTCGCTATTAGCGCGGCGCGGCGTAGCTCGACGTCGGCACCGTGAAAGTTGGTGCCGTTATCCGACCATATCTCTGTCGGGCATCCTCTTCTCGCTATGAAGTGCCGCAGCGCGAGTATCGCTGAGTCCGTCGATAGCGATGTCGTTAACTCCAAGTGCACCGCTCGCATCGTCAGGCAGGTGAACAGCGCTACGTAGCGTCTATGGTGCTGTCTTCCCACTGTAACGCTGAGCGGTCCAAAGTAGTCGAGCCCTGTGTAAGTGAAGGCCCGCTGATGATGTGCGAGGCGGCATTTCGGTAAGTCTCCCGTTGGCGGTTCCGTTGGCGTCGCTCTTCGTATGCGACATGGTAGGCAGCGGCTTATGACTTCCTTGACGACTGGACGTAGGCGGAGTATCCAGTAGTGCTGTCTACACTCATTCACTGTGGTTTCGACGCCTGCGTGTAACAGCTGTACGTGCGTGTGACCTATCCAGAGCTTGGTCGCTCGGTGATTGCCGTCCAATATTGGCGGGCTCTTCTGTCTGTCGGTCACTCCCGCCGCTGCGTTGACCCGGCTCTTCAGATAGATGACGTCATCGATGAGTACCGCCGACAGGGATCGGAGCCGGTCGGTACTGGATGCTGGTTTTCCTCTTCTCAATGCTCGTATTTCTTCGCGGAAGGATTCTTCTTGTATCGCTCGTACTATCTGTGACTCCGCTCTCTTGAGAAGAACCGCTTCTATGAGAAGGTATTTTCCGTCTTCTTTCTTCTGTGCTCGTTTGTTATGACTCGCTCGTTTTCGGCTCGTCTGTCGCTTCCAACCAGGATCTTCCTGTGCGTTCTTCTTATTGCGGCTGTAACCTACGCGTAGTCGCTCACCCCGCCTGCATATGTCTATAAACTGCAAGACTCTGGCTGTCGATCGTAGGAGTCTTTCCCATCTTGAGAACCGTCTGACGTCCGGAGTGGCACTCGCGATCCTCAGTGGTGCATCAGCTAGGTGGAGGACTACTGCTTTTTCTTCTCCTGTGGGTTGCGACGGCGAGGGTGTTTCTGTGGGCCAGTCAGACGAGTTTTGTAAGAGAAACTCCGGCCCTCTGTACCACCTGTGGTGGCTGTCGAAACTCGTCGGGACTTCTCTTGTAGCGTCATCGGCGACGTTGAGCTTAGTGGGTATCCATCGCCACTCCGCTGTCGTCGTCATCTCTTCTATGGCGGCTATCCTGTGAGCTACGTATGCTTTGTACGATCTCGCACCGTTTCTTAGCCATGCGAGGACTGTTTTGCTGTCTGTCCAATATGTTTTCGTCACGGGCTTCTTTCTGTGTTCTTCCAGCACTGTGGCGGCCATCCTGCTACCTAAAACAGCAGCCTGGAGCTCCAAGCGTGGCACTGATGTGAGTTTTAGCGGTGCCACGCGAGCTTTCGCTGTGATGAGAGAGATGTGCACGCTTCCATCCGGTGCCTCTGCCCGCCAGTACAGGGCGGCGGCGTAGGCTGTCGTGCTTGCGTCGACGAAGACGTGTAGCTGTAGCGACTGGGTGTCGCTGTACTGTAGATAGCATCGAGGCACGCTTATATGTCGCAGGTCTCGAAGATGCTTCATCCACATTACCCATTGGGCTGCTAGGTCTTCTTCTATTCGAGCGTCCCAGTCCGTCCCGCGGCGCCACACTTCCTGTAGAATCTTCTTGGCTTGCACGGTTACGGGCGAGGCAAGGCCTAGCGGGTCGTAGATCGACATGACGATCTTGAGGGCTTCTCTTTTCGTCGGCGCGCGTTGAGTGAGCAGGTCCGGCGGTAAGCGCGCTAAGTCGAGGTTGAATGTGAGCTCATCCGTCTGTGGGTTCCAGATGAGCCCCAGTACTCTCTCGGTTTTTGTGTCGTCGTGAAGTGTGACGAGCTGTTTCGCTGTTTGCGTTGTTAGAGCTTCGAGCGTTGAGGGCGCGTTGGACGCCCAGCCTCGAAGGTCAAAGTTGCCTCGGCTGTGGATCTCCCGAACTTGCTTAGAGATTTCTATGGCTTCTTCTTCTGTTCTAAAGCTGTCTAGATAATCGTCCATATAATGGTTCTCGATTATCGCTGTAACCGCTGCGGGATGCGTATCTCTATATTTCTCCGCGTTACTGTTCTTGACGTATATCGCCGTGGCTGGCGAACTCGTTGCACCGAAGATTAGAGACGTCATTCTATATTCATCCGAAGGACCGTCTCTCCGCTCCCCTCTCCACAGGTATCGCAGTGCATCTCTGTCTTCTTGTCGTATGCTGATTCGGAGAAACATCTCCGCTATGTCCGCTGTGACGGCGACTCGGTGTTGACGGAACCTCATGAGTACACCTGGCAAGGACTGGAGTAGATCGGGGCCGGTGAGTAGGTGGTCGTTCAGTGATTGACCTCTCGTCTTGGCGGCTGCGTCATGTACGATCCGTACTTTACCCGGCTTCATCGGGTTTAGGACGGGGAAGTGTGGCAGGTACCACGTGCGATCTTGCCTGCCTTCTCTCGGTGCGCGTTCGGCGTACCCCTTCTCAACGAGCGCTTCCATTTGCTCGTTATACTTTTGTCGTAGAAGGGCGTCCTTATCGATGCGCTTCTCTGTTAAAACTAGCCGTTTGAGGGCGCTGTCGTAGTTGCTAGGGAGCTTGGCGTCATCGCGTTTCCATAGCAACGCGGTTTCTATACGGCCGTCGTCTGTGGTTTTCGTGCACTCTTCTAATATTGTGAGTGCACGTTGTTCAGGATCGTTCCTGGGTTTCTTTGGTTGGATATCGATTGAGTCCAATGCGAAGTAGCGTTTGAGTTCTTCGTCCATTTTTTGTTCTATTGTTTCTATTTCTTCTGCTTTGTTGGTGAGATGGTGTACGAAGTGGACCTGGCGACCAATGGTGCGCGTGTCGGATCCGTGAAGAACCCAACCGAGCGGTGTCCGGGATGCGACTAGCTGATGACGACTGCCTTTCCTCATTTTGGACGCTATAAGAAGGTGCCAATTGTCTTGGCCGATGAGGATGGTTGGCTTCGCGTCTTCGTATACCAGGTGGCGCTGTATGTCGCTGAGATGCTTGCAGCCCCACACGTGTCGCTCTTCTATGGATTGCGATGATAATCGCAGAGTGGCAATGGTGTGGGCTTGTATCTCGAACGGCTGATCTTGTCCCTGTACTGTGATGGTAACGCGACGTGACGACCCGGATGATACATCGTCGGAGATAGTCTCGAGGTTGAGCGGCTCCCGCGGTCCCTTGGCGCCTACCTGAGTGGCTATGTCAGCGCTCACCAACGTGACTGTCGAACCGTCGTCCAAGAGCGCGTAAGTATCGACTCGTCCCCTGGGCCCAGAGACGCTAACTGGTATGATCTTCAGGTATGCGTGCTTCTTTCTCGAGAAGGTAGAAGTCACGCGTTCTGTGTCATCTTCACTGTTTTCTTCTGTCTTCGGTTCGAAGTGCAACATAGGATGATGACTTCGTTCACAGCCGTCCTTGTCGCACTTGCGCTTCGGGCATTTGTGCGTTTTCTTCCTATAGTGAAGACATCTATAACACAGTCGATGTTTCTTCGCCATGCTCCATCTATTATTGATGTCGGCTTCGGCGAACGTCTTGCATTGCACGGCTTCGTGTCCTTTCCGGTCGCACACGGAGCAAGGATACGAGTACTTACTATTTTCATTGCCAACTGTGGCGTGCGCGCGCTGAGCGCGTCTCGGCATTTTAGGGGCCGGTTCTTCTGTGATTTGTTCGGGCGGCGCGAATCTACTATTTCTGTCGGCCTCTCTTTCTATGAAGCGACTAAATTGAAGTAAGTCGCAGTCTGTCTCTTTCTGTTCCGCCGCAAAGTCCGCCCAGCGATAACGAAGGCTGGGCGTTAGTTTTTCTTCCACGTGCCTCATTGTCTCGGGACTGGTCAGGTATCGATCTTTCCCGAGGCACTGGAGAGTGACCGCCGCGTTTTTGACCTTGCTAGCGAAAATACAGATGTCACGCGGCGCGTCCGTGACGCGGGGTAGACTGCGTAACTTTTCCAGTTCGGCGAGTGCGATCGAGTCTGGCCTGCCAAATCTAGCTTCTAGCATCTTCATGATTTCACTAGGGTGGGAGCTTACTATTAGCAAGCTCCTGACCGTTTCTTTTGCCCTGCCGACGAGTGACTGCCGTAGTCTTGCTGTATTTTCCACCGCCGAGTAGTGCGGTGAAGACTCATCGTATGCGGACTTGAATGCAAGCCACTCGTGGTGCGATCCGTTAAACGTAGGCAGCTTACCGTACGCTTTGTGTGATGGTGTGGCTGAACGTGCGGCTAGAGTGATCGCTTGCGCTAGTTCGTGGAGGTCCAATGTTGTCTCTCCCTGCGGGCGTGTCCAGGAGGGCGTGTGAGGCGGGTGTTGGGCTGTGATGAGGTTCCCCGCGCTCGTGTTTGCTCGCTGATCTTCAAAACCAGTGACTTTCTGTTTTCTCGGGACTAGTACCTCCAAGGGTATTGAAAACCTGCCTGTGGGTCGGGTCGTCGGGGCTATCGAGTCCCCCGGCACCCTGCTTGCTCGGTTTTCATCTTCCTGTCTATTTACCCATGCGGAGGTACGTCTCAGCGTCGCGTCCTGTGATGACGCGACACTGTGCTCATCCTCGTCATCACTGGTTTCAGGCTCGGCTGCTATTGCTCTCTCCTGTTCTATTGCGAGCTCGAGTCTTCTCCTGGCTTTCTCTTTCTCTTCTCTGGCCTTAGCCATCCTGTACGCCTTCAAACTTTTCTGCGAAGACCTCGTGCTGTGTGATCTTGCTTTGTTTCGTCCAGTGTCACTATTAAATGAGTCGGACGGTGACACTGGCGGCTCCTCCTGACGAATGAAACGAACTGGCGGCTGCTCCTTTGACTGTTCTATTTCCTGGGCTGCCGCTTGATCCCGTGCTATTTCCTGTGCGATCACGATGTCCCGGTCCAACGTCCCTGCGGTTTGAGAACGCGTAGTCGGCATGGTGTTTTCTGTCTTGTATCCACGCGGTATTTTCCTTTCTTGAAACCACGTGGTACTTTTCTTCGAATCCGGCTCGAAGGACCACTTGTGCGGGGCGGCCGGGCTTCGCTTCGGGACGCTAGGCTGACGGCCAACCGCTTGTACACGCTCTCGTGGCGCAGGAACGTATGGACCACGTATGACCCACGTGATCGCGGCGGCGGAGGGAGTTCTTAGAGAAGAGCGGGCGGACGAGCAGGGGTTCACCCTCGCTAATAATAAAACTTCTTCTGTACTATGAACAACTGTAGGCTATCTTCTCTTTGACTCACTTCTCGATGTTTTCTGTTAGGCTGTTGAGCACGGAATGACGATCGGTCGGCAGGCGGCCTGTTTATCTCTGATTTCGTACAACTTCGGGGAAGAGATAACGCGGGGGGTGGTGTGTCGGTCGGTGTGCGAGCGGCAGGCACCGTGCGAGCAAAACAATAAGCCCCCGCATTCCAATCCCCATCTGTGCGATAACGAAAGCCATCTGCGTCGAGAAGCAAGTCAGAGGAAAACACCACGCTATCATGCTATTTATTTGTTCAAACTATTACTATACTATGAGGTAAAACTATGAATCTACACACACATGAATTAAAACTATGAACCGAACTTAACTATAAACAAACGAACAATATCTATAAACTATAACTTAAACTATGGCCTATTCGTATGTGTCTCGCACAATTATTATTGTATAAAATTTGTCATTTATTATTATTATTGTATAAAATTTGACTGATACATTTTGCTTTGCCCTGACAGGGTTCATGTATGTAGATCCGAATACTATTTGAAGTCTAACGACTCCATGTACATGAATGCAAATAAACCGATTTGATTTGATTACTTGGGTTCTTTTTAGGTCTACGGTGTCAGTGAAAAGTTGGACAACTCAGTTGTTTATCTCAAGGATGGATCCTTGAAACCGATACAAAAGAATTTTAAAGCAGTTCCGCCTTGAATGGCAGCAATAACAAAGTTGGGACTCATCGAGGGGCCGCGCAAACAGTTCATCTGGCAGGCATCCAAGCAATTAAGCCGCTCGCCTCCTATACCCTGATGATTGGAAATTTATAAATATTATACCGTTCGAATGGAAGCTTCTGGACTACAAGTAAATGCTAATTTCGGAATCTGTAGATATTTTCATTTGTTATATAAGGTTGCGAATACCTCGTAATCACCTGCTCAAGTTCTGCCCCTCCAAAAATAGACTCGTCTAACGGGGTTTTTCTGAGGAATTTTTCTTTCTCTTGTTTTTAGTTTTCGTAATTTATACAAGTTTGAAAACCTATTACATAACTTCGCGAATACGATATTCTTTTGACATAATCTCCGCCCTTGATGTTCTTCTTCATATTTATATTTTTTTCTATAATATAACAATAACTAATGCATCCAATAATATGCAAAGAACATCCTTTATTTGCCTTCGAAGACTTATAAATTATTAGAAACTGTTCACAAGTTACTGGACCTGCCTTTGCCCGCTTAGACCCACCTGGATACGCCACCCAAAACCCTCCTAGGTCCACCTGGGCCAACTGTATCTGACTAAGACCCAACTTGGACCCGCCTTATAGTCATACCGTGACCCCATCGCCGACAGGACCGGGCCCAACTGGACCCGCGGTCAATTTAGGATCCAATTACGAACAGCTTAGTTGGAAAAAATCCCTGGTAATCCCGTCTGTTCCCGGTGGTGCAAGTGTACGGGAAGAGCGGGGCACTCGTAAATTACATTGTTACTACATAAATGTTAATACATAAATAACACACACACACACACAAACACACACATGAGCATAGCAAACTTAAAATAGGAACTAAGATTAAAAGAAAACCATAACATTTAAAACAGGTTAATTTTTACTAACATAATAATAAGTCTTTTCCTTAAATAATACTCTGTAAATCCGTCTGGAAGACGCGGTGCACTTCCAATACAAGTGTCGAAAGACTACTTTCTGGAAGGCCCCTGCAAAACTCTGTAAAAGTTATTTAAGAAATAAACACTTTTTACTTTACTTTAAGTAATTACAATACATTGAATGGTTTAAAACTGTGTCTAAGACTTGATATACTATTAAACCAGCATTGGAATCAGGAGCTCGATCACTGACATCCGGCATGGCTTGTTATAGGCAGTTACAATGTGCAAATACTCAGAGCCGCGTTGCTATGTTGAAAGCCGCGTCCAGGGGCCGTACCGTGTACTTTAACACCTATCACGATCGCTTTGAATTTGAAGTTCGTTAAAAGTTTTTTTTCTTTGCTTTGAGTTTTCAAGTGGCAACACCGTATCGGGAAACGTGTACCGAGCCGTCCCCCGAATAAGATGGACCGACGACCTAGTTGAGGTCGCGGGGAGTCGCTGGCTGCAAATGGCACGGGACCGGTCAATGTGGCATACCATGTAGGATACCTATGTCCAGCGGTGATGATGATGATAAACAACCCGCTTGGTTTCGGGTGTTGTAAAAGGCAGCTAAGGGAGCAATATTCTGGAGATAGGCAGCAACATCTACTTATGTAATAACAACATCTTACTGCCGTCATCAATCTGCCTGACAATCGAAGTGATTATGGCTGATTCCCTCATAGAAATACCAATGTGTGTATGCCGATTTTGATGGTACGATGATGTCTCGTAATGTCAGCTCGTAGCTTTCAACTTGTGTCGCGGGGCCCCGGCCGGGGCCCGCGGGATCTCCTAGATTTGGGGCACACGAGTCCCGCATCAAACACTCCCAGGATTACAGAGCTCAGGTATTCATCAGACGTATTGATGGTTTCCGACGATTGAATTATTTATGTACGAGCCGCCCGCCCTCACAACACGCAATGTTTGCGTGGGGCAGCTGTCCACAGAAAAGAAATTAACTTATATGGTAGCATCAGTCGAAGAGTCCTACCATGGTTTTCAATCTTTCGATAGACTTTGCTAAAAATAAATGCAGTGAAACAAAAACGAAAATTTTCTCACTTAAATAAATATTTTTCTCATTTACAGAGATGAGAATTTCCATTATTAGAGGTGAGAACAGGGGTTATTTCAGTTATAGAGATGCGAAAAATTATGAACACTGAGAGCCTTCTTGAAAATCTTGTGCCTTTTCTTTAATCATCTGTCCAGTTAAAGAGGTGGTAAATTGATGGTATCTCAGTTACATAAATCAATGCCTATTTTAATTAATTCAACGAAAACAATTTAGAAAAAGTATTCTTTAAAATATAATCTCAGTAATAGAGTTAAATACACACGCTGTCTCAATTGCAGATGTAACTATGACGATAAAATGGAAAGCACGCATCCCGGATGCAGAGGTTTACTTTGCCCCAATAACAGAGGCCAGTGCTAGTGGGTCTGTATTTGGTCTTATTGCTAGTTATTCGTGTTTGAATAGGCCGTGTGTAACATTGTTTTGTTTTTGTTTGTGTGACTTGTGAAAATAGAGTAACATCTGCCAAACTATACCGGACTCCCGAAGATATTGGTGAGTTGATAGGAAAAAGAAAAATAGTGCTTAACTGGAACCACTTAACCGGGATCCAGTACAAGCCGCACTCTACTTAATTAAAACATAACCCGGCTGTAATAGCCGTGCTTGTAATGGCCGGTTTAATTATACTACACAACAGCAATTATTTTAATTGTGATATAAGTGTTTGCGGGACCCTAATTGCGATTTTAGAGCTTGAATGTGTGAATAGGTGAATAGTTGAGCAGGCGGAAGTAAATGTTTTAGGAAATGTTTTTGTTAATGTTGTTCGTAATATACACCTTGATTTGTTAATTGCGCAATTCATTTATACACATTATTTTAATTTTATATTTTCGGATAACTTACAGCCTTTTTAGGGTTCAGTAGTCAAACAAGGAACCCTTCTAGATTTGCTCCGTCCGTCCGCGTCTTATCTGAGAGACTCATAATAACAGTAAGCTGTAATTTAATACGGGTATACATATTAATCACGTCAACAAAGTGGTGGAATAAAATTTAAATATTTTTTAGGGTACCCATACACGTAACTGAGACATGATTTTTTTGCGTTTACCCCATTGTGTGGGGTATCGTTGAATAGGTCTTTCAAAAACATGGGGCGTCAAACAACACTACTTTTCGATTCAGGTGTCCGTTTGCGAAATATTAAGCTTTAAAGTAATATTTTTTGTCAGAGTTGAGCGTAGCGAATCTGCTAAACTATCTGAAAAATTCACAGTGGTAGTATATATACGGAAATTAAAAAGAAAACTATCACGAATAAGGTGGCTTTATAGGTTAACGAGTAATAGTCAGTCCAATTATAAAATGTACTTGAAGTGATCAACATGAAAATATCGTACAAATTCCATTCAAAATTACATTTTACAAAACCAGTTCAACTACGGAACCCTACACTGCGCGTGGGCCAACACGCACTTGGCTGCTTTTTTAAAATTAAATTATCTAAAACTACAAGCTAATTACCAGTTTTCGCCTATAGGCTTAGACATAATTTTTTTCACAAACACACAATAATTTTAGTGTCTCTGTGAGCTGTAATAGACCTCATAAGTTTGTCTATACTCATAGACTCTTCTCCGCTTTTTTTCTTCATTATTTTCCACCCCCACACACCCTCTTAAAGTTCATGCGTGTTAATAAAGATAACAAAAAAGATCTGTGTAATTTTTTTGAACATTTTTCAGAATGGGTGACCGTTCTTCACAATTTTAATTTTTTTCTTCTTCAAAAAATTGAATCAAATTGAATCAAAAAAAGTAATATAATTACCGAACCTGCTCACAAAATGTCACGAGAATCGGTTGAGAAATGTGGCCCATAGAGGAGCACAGAGGAGAAAAGCATTTTTGCCCGAGTGAAAGTAAAGCGAGCACGTCAATTTCCTAACGATAAAATACTATAGTCAGTTGTTAGTACTAACTTCAAAAAACAAATCAATATGTTTATTTTTAAGGTATAAATATAAAACATATCAAAACATGAGACTATAAAAACATAAAACTTAAAACTATTCTATAAATAGGCACGGACGCCATTGTTGACCAGAGACAAAGAGCGCGTCCGTACTCACCACAGAATAAAAAGATTTTTATTGCTACCTTTTACAGTCTAAAGTAGTCATTAAACGAGTGTAGCTAATGAGCATTTTTTATGAACAAAGAGATCTCTTACCTGCAAGTAAGGGATTAAACACAGCGTAGTGAATGAAATGTTTCATTTGTACCGAGCCCGCATTACAGAGAGCAGATAAAACTATTATGCAAACAAGAATGTGCAGTTGGTAGTCGGAGGAACTGTGCTGAGGATAATGTTGACAAAAAATGTGAATCTTAGTACAATATGTATTAGGGTTCTTTGGGCAAAGGGTTCTCTGTCAGTTGAGCTTAGATCTGGACGTCTGAACGTCAGACGCCTGGTCTAAAGGGACTGACTATAACAAAATAATAAAAATAATTTTATAGCTACTAGGCTCTAAAATGAGGCGTAGGGAGTAAGGTGTATCCCACCGTATACTATTAAGAGGAAGCAGTGGTTTTGAAGGGTCGTGAACTCTATTTTTCTCACTAACGGTAGCAGATAGAGACTTGATATTATATCAATAATATCGCGAGGACTTCTGCAAGGAAGCACAACCAGAAACACGATCTGTGAAAATTTTCTCGATGGATTTATTTTTCAAAATCTCTTCTAAAGCACTTAAATTGTTTGTTTTAGGAATCTACTTAAGCTTATTTTTTATACAATTATGAAGGAAATTATGGTTCCTAAATTTAGCACAAAGGATTGATCTTCTAGTTTTCAAGCAATGAATAATTTGTCGCTTACGTTGATTTTCTTGAGAAAATGTGATGCTATGCATATCTCTTTCTGCCGCAAAGGAAGTAAGTATCGCTATTGCTCTCTCGCGAGCCAACGAGAAAGTAATCAGTGAGCCGTCTTAAACGAGCATTTCTTGTATACTCGTATTTGTACATATGCTACGACAATCTCACAAACGGCTCTATTTTAATGGCAATCACAGATTAGGGGGTTTCGGGGTCAATAAATGTATTGGTCACGGTCTCATCTTCAGGAAAATTCGTCTTTTCAATTTATATTCGGCGGGTCTTTGTCAAACGCATAAACCTTACAATTTTGTTCACAACGAGCGAAGCTTGCTCACCGAGGTATTTGCTCGTTACACGGCTTCCCATGTGCGATATTATCGGTCAGTAATAATTATCGTAAGCATTTTTGTCATAATTTGTTTTGGTACATTTTGTGTTGAGATGCATGTGTATAGAGAGCGTATTTCGAACGACGATTAAGCGTTCGTTATGCTTTTCAGGTACAGTTGAATCGATAAAGTGAACTTTGACATCCTAAGCTCCTCAAAGCCGAATGCGCATTAGGTCAAATTGTGCCTTGTGTCACCACTTTTATCTCAAAATTTGCCAGCCGCTGAGCCAGCGCAGAATGTTGCCTTTAAAACCCTGACGTCATAATGACCGGTCTCAAGTCCCCATGGCATGGTCTTATTTCTTTGAGAGTAGATTTTATTCCATCCCAAAATCGGGACCACATATTTTTTTAAATTTAAATGTTTCATACGGAACCCTTGACATTATGACTCGGGATTTATGAATATAGTTGCAGGAGGCGAGAGTCGCAGCCGGCGGATCCTGGCCCTAATGAGAAAAATCCTTGTAATCCGAAATAATTTTCACTAATTAAATTTATCGCCTCCGCCGCCTTACACCTGCGTCTGGGGAAATGGCGGCTGCTTTGGAAATCCGACAGAAACACCTGACAGGCCCACATTTTTTAAATTTTTACTTAACCGCGCGAACACAGGGGTAGATCGACGAGTATTTTTGTCACGTTACATCAAATCAAAATACAATTTACTGTATACATAAAGATATACAATAAAACGTACAGTTAAGGATTACATAACAATTTGTTTGGAAGTAAAAAGGTATGCGCCACAAAGGTAATAATGTAAATATTAGCTAACTCCCTGTATTTATGAAAGTTGCTCTCTTGAAATTGGTAATCTAGTTTTCGTCAGTGTGGGTTCGTCTTTAGAATAGCTAGCTGTAGCTGTCTTAGGAGACTGCTAATGGTAAAATTTTGGGGTCCGAGCTGCGTCATTGAATGATCGTTCTTCGAGGCATGTAAGCATCGATTGAACTAACCGATTATCTAAGTCTGTATTCTGTTTAAATCTATAAATTATATAACTCCAGTCCTACCATCAAAACTTTGAGTCTCAGTGCCATATTCCTACACGAACCACTCCATGAACACAGCAGACCTTCACAAAGTCGCAACTTTCCGCTACGTGCGACTACTAAAAAGAAACTCTATAAAAAAACTATTTGTTATTTACGAATAGGGGACAGGATTATTGGAATTTTGTTGGCAGTAAAGAATAGTTTTATAGTCAAACGGAAAATACCTTCTTTGGGTTGAAGAATAGGTATTTGTTGTATTTGGGGATCAGGGATTTCAGGTCCCAATCTTACAGGTTACAAATTGGAATGTTTTTTGCGATAAAAGGTGACCTAGTTTTGTTGGATTTTTATTTTATTTGTGTCGAGACATTTTATTCTTCTGTGTTCGGGTGTGAAGCTAGAAGCTAGCATTCCCTTTGATATACTCGTAACAGATCGTAAAAAATTCTAGTCTGTTATTTTAATAAACACATACATGTCTTTTTGAAATTTATATCATAAATAATTAGTGGTGATTTTAATGAGATTTATTCATGTACTTGTGCTGTACGACTCTGTTTTTTGCCAAATTTCAGGATTCTAAATCAATGGGATGGTTATTTAGTTATAGGTTTTGATGTGCTTTCAAGGGAAACGGTCAAAATAAAAACAGCCGTATCTATCGCGTTGATTTAGAAATTTGAGTTTTTTCACAGATCAAAGGGATTGTAGACTTTAGTATTTAATATCAATTTCAATTTGATACTTCGACGTGTTTATGAGGAAAAGGGTCTTGACAGACAGACTGATAAACAAACGTACAACAAAGTGCCCCCATAAGAGTAACCCTAAAAACGGCAAATCTCCCTTGTGACCTACAAACCCTACGAGTCTAATAAGCACCTAAACCCCTCACGTTATCTCTAAAACACATTTCCCTCGAATCAATCAAACTTCGACGAACAACGGAACTTTAAATCGGGTCCGATCGAACTGAATCGCTTCCCAATTAGACCCCGATTAGTGGATTGAGCGAAATAATCGCCGCCATTCTGTCAGGGGTGTCCAACTCCGGCTATGAAAATAACATACACGGGAACAGAAACCGCAAACCTTCTAGGGCTGGAATACTCGAGGTATTGCGTTCATTACATTTCATTTCTATTCATTATGAATAGAGGTCAAATAAAGACAAATGAAATCTGATTAAAAACAAATGTATTTGTGTGTATACTGTACTGTACCGTTATTTATTTATTTATTTCACGACTAGACGGTTTGACTAATCTTGAAAAGGAGATATATAACACAGGCTACTGTTGCCATGTGATAAAACATCTTGTTACCTCTTGTTTCTTATTTTAAGAATAATTTCAATAACCTGCAACTCATTTGACTGTCAGTAACGACAATCATGTAAGATGGAAATGTGCGATGTCTACAACACCGACTTGTTAGTCCACTTTGTCATTCCTATTCTATAGATGAATTCATTGCCTACTTTTTCGTGTTACGTTACGAGTAAGTTGAAGATAAGAGTTCGTAGGCAGCTGTTTAAATATTTTAGTAACATGGATGGTTGCATTCCAATGCAGATAAAACCGCAAGCCAACACATTTTATTTATTTATTTATTTGATCAGCTAACAATTACTACACTCCAAAATTACCTTATATTTATTTACAAGTTACATTATTCTAATTCTAGTGCGTAACCTATTACAAGCTGATACTGTATGCACAAAAAAAATCATACAATATAATTGAAGAAATTAAATAATAATAATATATATATGTCAATGTAGAACTAACCTAAATTACCTAACCAAACTTAATCTAACTTAAAATGAGACTTAAATATACTTAAATATTACATTATTGTTACATTGTTGTCATATTGTTTCGAAGTGTAGGGAGGGAGGGATAAAAATTGTTATCGACCTCTGCCAAAGGGCCGGCGGAACTACCGGGTGGAATAACGGGATTTTTGGCGTCCGTAGATAACGCGCGCCGAACAAAAAGTTTCAAAACTAATTGTTGACTCCAACTGTAGCTCCTGAAGTTTTTCAATTTGGATTTAGTGCGGCTTAGTGGTTTTATACGCGTCAGGTCAAATGTTTCAATGAATCAATCAAATATCCTTTTATGGAGACTTAATTGGTACGAGTATAAGTGTTACTTATCTTTGTTCTAGAATTTTTTTATCTCTGTACGTCTTCCTTACAAATTACCTAACTGCCTCCATGGCCTAGTAGCAAAGTTGAACTAACAATGCGGAGGCCCCGGGTTCGATTCCTAGTGGGAGAATAGTCGGTATCAGTCGGACTATAGGTACTCGGTTTGGTAGGCGGTAAGCATTTTCTATGTCCACCTAGTTACCAATCAGCATGTCACCTAAATCTACCGCCGTTACAGAAGTGTGTACATACCGCCGAATCCAGCCGTGTACCTATGAGTTGTTTTTCAATTCAAGTACATTATCCGATTGCTTAACGGTGAAGGAAAACATCGTGAAGAAACCTGCATGTCTTTAACAGGCATGTGATCGATCCGCACTGGTCCCGCGTGGTGGACTACGGCCCATACACTCTCTGAATGAGAGTAGGCCTGAGCCCCTGCAGTGGGGACATATATAGGCTGTTGATGATGATGAGGTAGCATAACTAGCACCTATTCGGCTTAAAGATTCTGGGTGAGCGCGTAGTCCATCCAACGGCCTCTTGTTTGAAAGTCGATTTAACATCACAATTGCACGTAAACAACCATGCATCATAATCTGTCGAATGCAAATATCGGAATACAAAATTTATAAATTTATACAACAATTCCATAAAATACAATTTGCCTTCGGACAGTTTCGTTTGTCCAATTTATGTGTATACTCGTGAATAATGCCGCGTGGCGTGGGTGAGAGTGTGGAATGGATTTGCTGCAGGAGCTAACTTAATAAAGGTCCAAAAATAAATGGATTTACAGATAACATTTCGTACGTGTGTAACTTTAGATTCACTCTACGTTTTTCAGTGAGTGTAATGAAATGGAGACTAAAATTAAATGTAAACAGTTTACATTTTAAAACTATACTACCTTCTATCCACAGCTTCGCCCGCGTGGACTTTAGCATGTATCCATGAACTGATCGTTAGATCGGGATAAAATGAAGCAATACTTTCCTTAGCCTTTCGACTATCCCTCTACAAAAATCTAGTCATTTTAAACTTTCTGTTAGGAATGTATGAAACGAATGATTTTTTTGTTAATTTATCTCATGTTTTAATAGAAATTCTGCTATTCGGGACAGTGACGAATACACCAAAACAAAAACAATGAAAATCGGTCTAGCCTTTCTCGAGCTATAAGTGTTCGGACAAACCCGACTTTGTTTTATATATTAAGATATAGTCTTTAGGTAAAAAAAACATGTTTCACCTCCCTTTACTTCGTAGCGGAGGTTATAATCGTACAAGTAGTCCGCGTTGGTTAATTTCCACGCCGATGTCCATGCGGATGAAAGCTAGCAAAATAAACAAAATCTGTCAAAGCTTCCTCCATTCCACTGTACTCTGCATTGTAGTACAATAGGTTTTATACGATTGTGAACCGCACGAGTTTTGAGGGGACACGGCGAGTTTTAATGGGCCCACAGGGCACACAGTTTTGTGCATTTTGGAATAAATCCAACGCTCCGTCTCTGGGCGCGGCCGCCCGCCCTGGTCCGCGCGAAGTTTATGTGTCCCGCTTTCAGGCACATTTCCGGACCTTTGGAGATATTTCCGGCCCTCGAGGCTATATTTTTAGGTATATACACCTTACCTGTCTTACTACTTCCCCGAAGGCATCAAGTCTTCGCATAATACTAATAATATTAGAAATGTGAAAGTAGCTAAATCTGCTTGTACTATACGACCAAAACAATTAGGTGTTTCTATGGGCCTAGTTGTTTAGGTCGCGTAGTAGCCTTTTAGCGACAAAACGGCAGAACCTGTCTAGTTGAAGTTTGATAAGTACGTAGCATATGCTATAAAAATAGACATAGTGTACTTTTTATTTTAATAACAACTATTGTTAACCCGATAATTTTTTTACTAACAAAATACACAAAAAGGCGATTCTAGTATTTTTAAAAATTAAATAGTGTACAAAGCGCGGTTTAGATTTGAAACGCCTGTTTTGAAATGTATTACATCGTATTAATTGTTTCAAGTTTGACTAGATTTCACTTTTTGCACTTTCATCAACAGCCTATATACGTCCCCACTGCAGGGACTCAGGCCTACTCTCCTACATAGAGTGTATGGGCCGTAGTCCACGCGGGACCAGTGCGGATCGGCGGACTTCACATACCTGTTAAATGCAGGTTTCCTCACGATGTTTTATTTCACCGCTAAGCAATCGGATAATGTACTTGAATTGAAAAAACAACTCATAGGTACACGGCTGGATTCGAACCCGAAACCCCCAGATTGAGAGTCCGCGCCTTATCCAATGCGCCACCGACGCTTTTTTAATTTTATGATTAATTCACTAATAGATGGACCGACGACCTGGTAAAGGTTGCGGAGAGCAAAAAAATGCAAGCGGTTCTGGAGCGGTAGTCCATTATTGTGCTACAACATGGAGAGGACTATGTCCAGCAGTGAACGATTGACATCGTTATTTAACTATTATTATTGTTATCGCGTACCGTGTGGGCTCAGCTTTAGATAGGTCCACCAAAGGTTTCTCCGTGGGTCCACAGGCAAAACATATTCAAAAGATGGATTGTAGGATCTATCTTTCTAACAACTTACTGCGAACGATTCAATTACCAAGCGAGCTATATTTAGCATAGGATTATAGCAAATACATATGGGTTTGGAATTGGCATTTTAATAAACTCTAGGTAAGTGAGGTCTCCAGTCTACACACAGTACTAGAGGTCTGCCGGGGGCGTGGTCAGCTGTGGTTACAATGAGCTCAATATCGATCCCGCGACCTCTGGCTAGCCATTAAAACGAGGCGACACAGGGTAATTGATCTAGCTAGGCTACACTGCGAGAAATATTCAGGCTTCCGAGATTTTGTTGACACAAAGGGCCTTTCTCACGCGTGGCTTTTCATAGAGAAAGTATATAAGTACTTACATAAATTGTGCCTCGAAGGTCGACAGCTCTCGGAGACAAAGGTCAGAGAGTCGTTTTATTTTACTGGCCCGACCCGAAATGATTAATCACCCTATCCCGATTGGTGGGACGCATCGAGGGTCTACTTAATGCGCCCCTGGTACTTAAATAATGGTAAAAAAGCTCAAGATGGTCAGTTTTAGGTTTGCAGACATTTCTGAAGATGGAGCAAGATGGAATGGACTCCGCTTTGCAGTAAAGCCTGTGTCTTTTTCGCGTTGAAGCCGACAAGATTGGACATGGCCTTCAGGATCAGGTCAACACGGTCCACCATAGATTTCCTGAGGGATCGGGCTAGGCCATTGTCGGTCCACGTAGTGGTACGATATCTATCTATCCGAGACTGTGCTGTCATCAGCGTACCCAAAGATATAGAAATAGTCATTGATGTGCAGCAAAAACAAAGTGGCGCGAGAATAGATCCCTGAAGGACACCAGCATTTATGCGCAGCAGATCGGACGAGCAGCCGTCGATGAGATAGATATATGTTCGGCCTCGCAGCATACAAATAGTTACATATAGTATAAGATAATATTGTTCTTTTTTAATATTACCTAATGGCTACAGGCTTGGTCTGACAATTTAGACACCCAGAGTTCGATTCCCAGCGGGGGTAAGTGTCCGCACTCGGTTTGGTTGGTGGTAGGGTATTTTCTATGACCGCCTGGCTAGCCACCACACATGTTACCTAAGTCAGCCGCCAAACAACAGTGTTAATAGCACGGTTGTGTTCGGGTATGAAGTAGAAGAGTCAGCGCCTCATTAGCTTGAGGCTTCTTGGGTACGCTTACCATCCAACGGACTTATGTCACTTACCATCAGGTGAGATTCATCATGATCATCAGCCTTTATACGTCCCCACTGCAGGGGCTCAGGCCTACTCTCCTATAGAGAGTTTATGGGCCATAGTTCAACATGCGGGACTAGTGCTGATTGGCGGACTTCACATGCCTGTTCAAGACATGCAGGTTTCCTCACGATGTTTTCCTTCACCGTTAAGCAATCGAATAATGTACTTGAATTGAAAAACAACTCATAGGTACACGGCTGCATTCGAACTCGGAACCCTCCGACTGAGACTACGCGCCGTATCCACTGCGCCGTAAGCGCAGGTGAGATTAAGGCCGTGCAAAGCCATCACGCATAAAAATATATTAGATTTCTAAATGAACTGCAGAAGTGTGTGTGAAGTCTACTGCACTGTACGTGGTGTTGTTCATGTCCAATGAGAGGCGCTAAGCGAGCTCTGTGGCACAAACGATTTGCTTCACGATCAAATAAATAGGAAATTCTTCAATTTATGTTTCTCAGGGGCGACAAATGCTTCACAGCGCCTTAGGGCCAAATCATGGTCCAGTACGTGCCTGTGTATCCAGGCGGACGTTAAACCACGCCCGGACGACTTCGAAAGCCACTCGGCTCCCAATACATCATGGTAGCTTTGTTGTACTTGTAGCACGGGACGATATAAATAAAATACATCGTCGTGGATAATCCATGTTGATGTGGGATCTCTATCTGATGCAGGGATTATCACTTAGATGTCTGTTGGGCTTATATGTGATCGAACACTAGCTATTGTGAGGACATATACTTAGGTACTTAACTTGAGTAACTATGACGAGATCTCACTTTTCTTCTTCTTGAGACGTTTGGCTGAATGGTCTTGATCTTATTTTGCGAGCAATTTTTATAGAGAGTAGTCCTATGATTGAGTTTGATTGTGAGATCGTCAATGTTACTCGTTGGTCTAGAAAGTCAATATTTACTCTTTCCACATCCATAATTTTCCTACTAGATGGACCGACGAGCTGGTTAGAGTCGCAGGGAGTCGCTGGATGCAGGTGTCTCGGGACCGGTCGATGTGGCGTACCATGAGGGAGGCCTATGTCCAGCAGTGGACGTTTACCGGCTGATGATGACTTTGCCTGTACAGCTACACATTTTGAAAATGGAAGCAAATCGCATAGTCTTTGTGATGGATAAATATAATCTTATTTTATTCCGAGAACGTTCCCGTGAGATGGTTTTTGAAGTCATTATCATCAAGACAAAGCCGTGGGCATTGTACATGATAAATGCAACGGCTAACATAGCAAATCTCACATAATAACAGTATGTTACTAGTAAAGGTATGCTACTTATACCAGGTAATTAAGACGAGGTACCACTCAGAAATATCTAACCGTAAGCCACATGTGCAAGACAGTGATAGCACTTCATCCGTTCACAATGCGGAAGTAGGAAAGTTGTAATGCAATGCTGCCCGGAGTAAAATAACCTAAGCGACAAAATAAAACGGTTTCGTGTAGGAGAAAATAATTCTTATCTTTAATAGGTACTTTACCTACAAATTAATATAAAATATAAACGTAAATCTCTTTGCAGTTCGGTGATGTGGCGGAAAACGTGTTTTATAAGATGTGATTTGAAACATTAAAGTTATCGAGAAAATTTTCACCAATGATGTGTCCATTCTAAAGTTTACTCGATAAAACCCTCTGGTTTTCATTGCCCAAATTTAATACGTGTAGCTTCCATAAACGATGAGAAAACACAGACCAAAATTACTTGTATCTCGTCTTAAGATTCTAAGGCCCTCGTATAGTCACAGGCAAAAGTCCATTTCGAACTGACTGGGAGTTATACGAATTGGTACTGTCGGAACGAAGCTGTTTTCACCGTATCTCATGGTACCCGTAGGTGCCTGCCTACCACGTAACAATGTTCCAGAAACTCGCAGCGACTGCGCTACGAACAAAACAAATCATCGATCACAAATGATTTCTTGTTCCGTTTCAATTTCTGTAACTGAAAATAATTGTAACACACAACGTGGCACGCAGACCGCAATGAAATGTGAAGTTATGAGGGTGGCGTGAATTCAATTTTACGAAAGGACGTGCTGTTTTAATCATCCATATACGCACAAACCGCTTCTACTTTAGGCTATTCGCCTGTGAAAAGTTTTACACAAAAAAATTTAAAAGCACTGATTTCAATCGAATTGCCCGCGAGTCTTTTATAAGGAGACTAAACGCATATAAGTTCGATTATTGGAGTAAATTTTATCCCCAAATTTTACTTTTATGAATGAAATATTTTCTACAATCTTAAAGAGGTTTATCAATATATATCCTAACGATATCTCTAGTTTCCTAGGCAATATGAATCAAAATCAAATGCATCAGTGAGCCGTGGGTTCGTGAATTGCATCCCTGAACCACTGGGATGTATATTTGGGCTTCTAACTGTACTTAATTTACTTTTTCCACTTCCAAGATTTCAGAGTTTTTAGTGGGCTATTAGCCCCTGAACGTATTCATATGCTGGTATCTAATTTAACAGTCAGTCTGCCTTTAAATTTAGAAAACAAAAATTCTAGGGCTAACTATCCTCTATACAGATTCTAAACACAGCAAAAGCCTTTCATTCATTTATGAATACTACCCTACGCCCTACAGGTAGCCTGGATTCCCCGGGATCTTGATGAATACGGCCCTCCAATTAAATTAATGAACTCAATCGAAAACTGGGACTAAGAGATAACAGCCATTACGTTTATTTCCTAACTTTTGTACGAATAATATAATATGCTGTGACACTTGTCGAATGTGATCAAAATTTACTAGATGAATGTTAGGGACAATAGAGAAAGTTTGACAGCAAAATCGATTAGGTGTGCTTAATAAAATACAAATGTGTCTAAAATATATATCTTGGTTTGGGGGTTGTATCTAACTCAGTCTTATTAGGCACACGTCGGGCACTTGGAACAAATGTCGTGATATCGGCACACATCGAACGGATGTCGTTTGTATACTCGTACACGCGCATGTGTTAACCCATGCGCGCTGGCCATTTTCTGCACCAGTCTCTCGCGGGGGAAGTGAGGTATCGGTGGGAGGCGGTGAACGTAGGTTTTTACAGAAGCGACTGCCATCTGACCGTCTAACTTAGAGGGAAACTAAACTACATGTTTTGGCTTCGTCTGTCAGATTTACTTGCCTTCCAAAGCACGGTATCATTTTACTATTCAGACGATTGTCTTAGCCTTCAGTGTCCTGAAAATCAAACTGAAAAAGTATCACAAAGTAATTTTAATAATGCCCCCCCCTGCCGAGAAACGAACCTGAGACCTCTCGCGTGTGTAGCTAATTTTAATTTTTCATCAGCCATATGTTGCATACCAGTGCGTCTGGGACTGGATATTGGTAATATGAGGGATTGAAGTTAAGTTGTATTGAATTATAAGTTTCGAAGCGGTCTCAGTTATCTGAATACTTTGTTATGACACTAGTATAGTTTGTAGTGAACTGATCTAGTAGACTTTAGGTTCCCACTAATGTAAGCACCACTATGATAAATTGAATTTTCGAATATATACTCATATTGTTATGAGTATTTGTACATTACTGTGAACTGAGTCGAAGACGAGGCACACGTACGTAAGTCCATCAATGACTTGTTGTGGCCAAGGCTTGTATAGTGCTTTTCTCAAATCATCACCATCATCATCAACAGCCTATATACGTCCCCACTGCAGGGGCTCAGGCTTACTCTCCTACAGAGAGTGTATGGGACATAGTCCACCACGCGGTACCAGTGCGGATCGGCGGACTTCACATGCCTGTTCAAGTCATGCAGGTTTCCTCACGATGTTTTCCTTCACCGTTAAGCAATCGGATAATGTATTTGAATTGAAAAACAACTCATAGGTACACGGCTGGATTCGAACCCACTGCGCCACCGACGCTTCTCTTTCTCAAATAATGTGTGAAAATTAAAACTAAGTGGCTAGACAGAACTGTTTATTTGAAAACATTTGTCTTTAGATTTTGACGGCAACAAGTTTTCTGTTACGGCTCTTGCGGTCTCTTGAATTTCAGTTCACTTGAACTCATTTACAATCATCAACATCAACAAATACAATTAATATTTAAAATCAATCCGTCATCCGTTGTATGTGTGCTGATATCACGACATTTGTTCCAAGCGTCCAACGTGTGCCATCGGGAACACTAATTTCAAGATTAATCTATTTATCTCTTTTGCGTTTTAATCTGTAAAATCATCTTAAAAGCGCCTTCCAAAAAATGCCTACAAGGTAGAGGCAAGTCATCCTTCACACACTCCAATCAATTATCCTCCATCAGATGTCCCGGCATTTATTTACCGAAGCTAACCTTATTTAAACTTAATTTGTGTGCTCCCAATTCTCGACAAAATATGTTAATTCGGGGAAATTGGTGGGGCCTGTCGGAAAGTTTGTGACCCTGTTGGTGAGATAATAGTGGACCCGTTTTAGTGGGTTTTTTAATTAAGAAAGGTCTTTAAAGGATTGCTCGTTAGGAGTTTAAAAGATTAAAGGCTATTGAATAGTCAGTTCATGATTTTATTTAAACAATATTTGGCGGTGGTTTCAGTTGGGTGCCTTTAACAATGTGACTGGAGCTGGGTATGACTTCTTCCATTTTGTGTTGAGTTTTTTATTAGCTTCAGCACCTATTAACATAACTATGTTTTGAAAGGTTAAAACTAATGAAGTACATTAGCAAAATGTATTTAAACTATATAAACTTTTTCTTCTTTTTCTCTATAATATATTGCACCTTTATCTGTTTACTGCTCTGTTTTATGTCACATCAAAATCACAACGTATCAACTATTATATTTTTTTTAGGTCGCGCCGACGAGGACTGCTGTTCTGGAAAGCCACACCTGGCCAAAACCATTCTAAAGCGCTTCTGAATGGCTACAACAGCTCGTACGCAAACGAAGCGCTTTCGCTTAGCAGGAACCAACTAAGGATCCTGACCCGGACCCTAACGGGGCACTGCAAGCTAAGCAAACATATCAGCCACATGGGCCTAAGCGACAACATAGCTTGCAGATTTTGTAAGGAGGATGAAGAGACGCCCATCCATATCCTCTGCTACTGTGATGCTCTTCATCACAGTAGGAACAGACACCTCGGAGGCCACACTGCCACAACGGACAGTATCAGGACCTCCAAACCCAGACCAATCGTACGGTTCATGACCGAGATTGGCCTTGGGGAGGTGATTTGATCCATAGGGGACTGTCACAATAGATCTGCAAAGGTCGCGGTGACTTGCAGGACAGACGAACTGCACCCCTCATGTCCAAATAATAATAACGTATCAACTAGCAAAATATCCTTCACACTACATCACACAATATCCGTCACACTACATCACACAATATCCGTCACACTACATCACACAATATCCGTTACACTACATCACACAATATATTTCACACTGGATTGGATTGCACAGCTTCGTCTACAAGAACACACAGCACAATATCCTTCGCATCACATCGCATCGCTCCGTTCTACCTCGCAAGCTTATCTCACAAGGAGGCGCTTGATATTTATTTAGGGCGAAACAATTAATCAGTGGCGGGCGTTTAGCCTCTGTTTAATGGCAAACACTATTTGTTTGAGATGCCGTGGCTTCATCTGACTGTTTGGTTCAGAGCGCATTGCTTCGAACTTTGAAACGTTACGTTGAATTTTGGCATAGGGCAATATAGACTAAGGCAGTTATGTCGCTACGAAAACCTCTTTCGACGTACCGATCTCTAGTGATCATTTTCAGCATTGGGTTAATGTGGCTGTCAATGACGATATTTGATGATATTTCACATTGTATTTTTCGTAAATCAAGTTTTTCGTGCCTTAAAGATCCGATTGCAATGAAACAAACCTTAAATGTTGGGTAGGATTAAGGAACATCTATTTACATATTCTGTCTTCATTTTTATGAAGTAGTTTAAGAATCACGCGTGTTCAGCCAAACAAGTATTTTAAAAGCTGTTTAAAACATCATTGATAACCGCTATCCCTATGGCCCACGAAATGAAAAGAATGCTTGTATAGTAACCCAAATGTACTTTACATACAAATAATTGGATCACTGAAACCGTCACTGCCGTTCAGAGCAAGCCACCTTTCAAAGGCCAGCCGTCGAAAAAACTTCACACACTGAACATCAAGTTATTCCACAAAGTCAAATGTTTACATAAAGCGTAGAGGCGCGGGCGCGGGCCACAAAGCCGTGTTGATGTCGGCGGTTCCCACAACCCGTTGTAAATAACGGAGGCACACGCGGGCACAATTAAAATGCTAATTATTTGCCGACGACTCAAAACTGTGCTCTCAAAGTGCAAATTATAAATCTGAATTATGAGTTTGTTTTGGTAGATCCACTTGTGTTTCTAGTGCTTTTGATGCGATAGCACTTTACATCTGTTTCTACTTACTAATGTAATGTCTTGATGTGGATACGCAATGAGGGAAGCCGTTGACGAACTACAGTCACCGTCGGCGAGTTAGTGGGATGAAGTGGCAATGGGCAGGCCTCATCGTCATGCTCTTGTGTCGTGGGCGCTTGGCCACACAACGGGCAAGGATCCTAGACACTTTTGGGAGGAGATCGTCAGGCTAGACCTGGCTCCATTTTCTCTCACACACAATGGTCAAAATATGGCTAAATGTGGAAACTGACTCCACAACAGTATAAAAGTCGCATAAAGAACGGATAATCAATGGGGAGTAAGATTTCTTAAGTGGCGATCACGTACCGGGAAATGACCGAATGAAATGGACAGGCGAACATGTGCTCCGGTATGAAAGGTAGCAGCGCCAGCGCCTAATTAGATAGAGATGGCTTCTGGGTGCGAACACTTACCATCCGTTGGCCTTATCATCAGGTGATATGAAGGTCAAGTGCAAACCCATCATAAATGTACATAAAAATAGATTTTCGATCAACTGTCACAACTACAGCGCAAACACAAATACCTATCTCATCTCCATCGTCAAGACAGAGACAGCAATAGCACTCGTAATCATAAATCACCGACTAACGACTCCATCTCAACAATTTAATAACCAAAGCAATTAATTAACATTAAATTCGGCTGTGCCTAATTTCTGTGCCATTGTTGTGTCAAGACAATTTACGCTGTCTAAACAAATTTAATTTGGTTGTTGGTGCCGTCATTGGATGGTGGAACATGTTACGAGGAAATATATGAATTCACTGACCTTGGAAATGTCTTAGTTTTTAGGGTTCCGTATCCAAAGGGTAAAAAACGACATTCAGACTCTACAACGTAAAGGAAGGACAAACAAACGAACTCAGTTTCGCCTTTATAATATCAGTAGGATTTATATTCAACACTGACACAACGTCTTTTCTGATATAATATAGATCCAGCATGATTCAAATCATATAGGCAGGTGTGTCTTATAGTTTTCCATGTGTAGAAAAGGTGTCATTTTAACATCATGTCCTTCATCGGTCCAGCGCTGCGGAGCATCAAGGTAGGTGTAATTTGGTGTGCGTGCGCGCGAATCAGACGAAAAGCCTAGACCAGCCTCTGAACCTCTGATTGTTGAAGGTAGACATAGTGTTCCAGTCATTATAATATAATAATAAACTACGTATGTATCTACTTTCTGGTGTCATTAACACAATACGCCGCAGTTAAGATCCATCTGTGAGACAGGATGGTCGCGCCGCAGTTGTCGAGATTGGCGAAGAAGAGATAATCTATGATATCAGCTGGAGCGCCATAGAGAATCCGAGAAAACTTTTCTGGGGTTCCTAAAACGATTACGTTTTAAATATTACCACACGTAATCTCTGAATTCAATAACTTATTTAAACTTAAGAACCTGTAAAAAACACCACCTCCTTTATTTCATTGATTGACCTTGTCCAACAGTGGACCTTTGCAGCTGATAATCTTCAATTTACCTACTGTATATTTACTCTGTGAAGTGTGAGTGGTACTCGCACATGAAGTATGGTGGCACTGAGCCCAGTGCCACCATACTATATTTAGCACAAAATCGAGCAAAGCACATCCGCCGAAAAACAAGTTTTATGTGTTACACCCACTTCCTTCTAAAACATATTTTATTATTTACATCTACGGCTATTTATACGACACACTCTGAAAAAATTTCAAGTGTACCGACCACAGTTTAAAGATATAGCACTGTGACAGACGGTCGGAGAGACATTGGAGCGTTAGTAATTGGTTTCAGTTGAGTACCGTTTGTGTACTTACCTTCTGAAGAAAATATAACAAAACATAGTAATGAAGCTACTTTTATAAATTTCAACATTTTCTTGTGTTCTGTAAAATGATACAAACTGAGGTATGTCAAAGGATTCGATATTAAACCTTGCTAAATATCTGTTAACAAGGCAGTGTTTTACTGAAAACGATACACAGAATATTATTAGATTCCATTGTTTAAATAGCTACATTGTTATTACTTACTTATTACTCGTAGAAATTGAAACATTTCAGTCTAGCGAATTAATACTTAAACATATTGATGTACATTTATTAAGTATGTAAAATACAACAAAACCCATTTATCACACCTCTTGGGATTGAATTTCTATAAACCCGTTCTTAGCGGAAGCTTATTTTATAAAGAACTAGCTTCTGCCCGCAGCTTCGCACGTGTGGAATTTATAATGTAATCCGTGGGAACTGCGCGTTTGATCGGGATGAAATGTAGCCTATATACTTCCTTGGCCTTTCAACTATCCCTCTACAATAAATCATTTCAAACTTTCTATTAGGTCGTGAATGTATGAAAAAATTCATTCTGCTATTTGGGATGGAGACAAATACAACAAAGCAAAAACCGTTAAAATCGGTCCAGTCGTTCTCGACTTATAAATGTTCGAACAAACTTGACTCTGTTTTATGTGCAAAAGACATGTTTCAAATTCGGCCTGCACTTGTACACTATTTTAAAAAATCCAGTAATAATCTAAAGGTGTATAGAAAAATACTTTAACTACATTTTTGCATTTATTTTAATTGTAAAAAATCGTTCTTTTTGTACTAAGTGACAGCGTCAAATGTCATTCTATTGACGCCATCTTTGTTTTCAACGTCAAGTCTTACCTGTTTCGTGCGTTTTATATGTTTTTGTACAAATAAACTAAGACGAAATATACTGAAATTATGAATAAATCACTTTTATTTGATAATTACCTTTTAAAATTATAAGTGATGAAGCTCAGGGCTTGACTTTATACATTCGCGGAACGTGTCATTTCAAGTTTCGTAGTCTTATACTTTTTGAGATATCGTGATGAGTAAGTGGAATTTGCCTATCTACACTAATATTATAAAGAGGAAAGTTTTGTTTGTTTGTTTGTTTGTTTGTTTATTTGTTTGTTTGTATTGAATAGGCTCCGAAACTACTGGACCGATTGGAAAAATTCTTTTACCATTAGAAGCCGACATTATCCCTGATGGACATAGGCTATATTTATTTTTAGAAAAAATTAGAGATCATTACTATAACTTCAGTAATGTAAACCAAGATGTAATATTTTTTGCCGTTATGGCGGGTTTGCGCCACGCCACGCACGCGCGCCGAGCGCTGTCAGTCGATCTGTAACTATGACTACGAAAAACAACGGCTGCTATTGTAAAATGTTTTATTACGAGTCTTAAATATATTATTGTTGAACCAGAGCCTTTAGTCCGTTCTTTTCAATGATGGAATAAATATATGTCTATGTAATTCATCTTAAATAAAGCGTGGTTTAAAGAAAAAACCGCTCGCTTCGCTCGCGCAGCTACAGCGTTTTAGCTACAATGCCAAACCTAACCAATCAAAAATCTCACCTGAATGGATATCTTTTTTTCTCTAGCAAGTAGTTTCGCCAACAACAAACAACCTGTGTGGGGTTTCAGACCAACTCCCTTAACACCAAAAATTCATAGAAACGTCAAAATTAGTTGACCATTTTAAACATTTTAAACACCAACTCAACCCCTCGCGGTCGGTTGTCTGTAAGCCACAAAATATCGCGTGAACGAATGTACAGGTGATTATTGCGTCGCAGCCTAAGAAAGCCTTTAGTCGGTTCTTTTAAATCTCCTGGGAAAGAAGAGTAGACAGTGGATACAGCCTGCAGCGGTCGTCCACCACGTGCTACGCCGTAAAAAAATAAATCACCGCAGACAGCAAATACAATTATGTCATATCGAATCTTGAGTTCAAATACGTGTCAGAAAACAAAGATATTCTAGGTCAAACGGGAAATACCTTATAGGTTTTGATTCTCTTGCATTCTCTAAGGAAATTTTCTAAAAGTGCGGCTTAAACAGACATATCTTTTTATGAAATATTTTTTCACGTCACGTCATTGTGTGGGGTATCGTTGAAATATTAATTTCAACTTGATACCTTTACGCATACATTTACGTATACACTGAGAAAAAGGGTATTGACTGACAGACAGACGGACAACAAAATGATCCTTTAAGGGTACCTTTTTAGGGTTCCTTAGTCCAATAAAGAACCCTTATAGCTTCACTCTATCCCTCTGTTCGTCTGGCTGTCCGCGGCTTAGCTCAGAGACCCTGACTACTAATAGCTGTAATTTGGTATGGGTATACATGGTATCACGATAGCAAAGTGGTGGTAGAATAAAAAAACTTGGGGATTACGCTTGAAAGTGAGAATTTTTGTCCGAGTTGAGCGTCCCCCTCCCCTCTATCTGCTAAACTGGTGCTTTTAATTAATTTACGAAATTTTTCATACAAAGTTGGGCCGGTCCGAGCGTACCCGACGATTTTGTACGTTCTATTTGGTCGAGGCGCCTGCCAAAAACTAACAACTGAATCACTTTTTTGTCCTTCTGGTGTTATGTCTGTCAAGACCATTTTTCTCAGGGACGTTGGTCGCGTAGGGATATGAAGCTGAAAATACATTTACGCATATCCAAAAATGTTTAAAAAATCTGAAAAATTCATTAACATTAAATCCAAACCACTTATTGTTCCGAGCAACTACGGAGCCCTGCACTGCGCGTGGACTGACGCGCACTCGGCTGCTTTTTAGGGTTCCGTACCTCAAAAGGAAAAAAGGAACCCTTATAGGATCACAAGAAGCAAGGTCTTACAGCGCAACCATAGGAATAAATCGGAAAACCAGGATTTTCTAAAATTAAAATTTTTTCTTTGGATTTGGCAACAAATCTAAGAGACTGCAGACTTGAGTACTTGATATGTCTACCCGTGCGAAGCCGGGGCGGGCCGCTAGTATAAAAATATTTAGATTTCGACGCCTCTTCCAATGATAAATTTGACAGATGTTACACGCAAACGTTCCTAAAATCACAAACCTCAAGTAATAAATCTACGGAATACTAAAACGTACGTTTTTATATATTTGCTTCTACTAGAATATTTGTCATAACTTTTTACCGCAGCAAATTCAAGCTCACATTCGAACAAATGTCATTGGAGTATGTTCGACCCGCGCGAGTCTATATGTAAAAGATTATTTCCAATAGAAATGTTTAGAAATACACTGATTTCCATTAAGTCGGGCACGGGACCGTGATGCCGTACAAAAGCAGAGGAAATGAGATTCCTCAATCAATAAAAGGGTATAACAATTGTGTATGTCTTGGTCGTTTAACTGTTGCGAAAATGGTTTTTGTATTGGGGAATACCCGAATGGGCTTTGATTTACCTGTATGTGTATAACCACTGATTACGTACGTAATGAAAAACAGCTGAACGACGCCTAGCGATTTTTTAGATAATAGTTGAACAATTTAATGGATGTTTTGCATTAATCAATGCTACGGGACAATGATTAGCGTTTTTGTATAATAGCGTGAAATGAGACGTAACCTTGTAAAATGTTAGTTCAAAATTTTGTTGTTCGTGGTTCTGTATACAAAAACAATAATGGCGTCAAAAGCGGAATCTTTTAATCAATGGGCTTCCAGAATAATAATCTGAATTTTGATTAAAATATGGTGAAAGAAAAAACAAAGAACACATGCAAAATTAAATAGTAATAATACTCAAGTTAATGAGTGTTTCGTTATAGGAACAATAGTGCCATTTACACCGCTATTTTACGGCAGACCTATATACTATTAATATATGAAAGCCCTACCAGACCACACCATGTACCGATAGGTACCCCGTTGGGAATCGAACTTGTGACTCTCGGAATGCGAGTCCAACTGTGTATATAACTAGGTTACCCATGCGATTACATTTACATTAGATTGTCGCGTCGTATTTCATTGAAATATTAAGTCTATTTGAATAGTAACTAACGTTGTAGATACTCATTATGGTACCTATCATGTACCATAATCATTCCTAACAAATCAGAAGTGGGATGATAGGTACCATAGCTGGCTTTAATAAGTAATGACCTTAAATTAGGACATCGGATTTAAATATCGCGAAACGATATTGGTATCATTATCATACAATTCATAGTGAGTTATAATTTTCGTTTTTACACAGTTTTTATTGTTAAAATGACAATAAAATTTCGTGCGTAATTATACATTAGCGTAAATTTCCCGGCACTGTAATCCGATTTACTACATTTGGGTAATTACATATCAAAAACAGATATTCTAATTTAAAAGATTACGGTATAAGAAAATGTATGGAAGCATTCTGAGCGAAAAATAATATAATGTAAGTTTGTGTACCTACCCAAGTATTCTAGACGTTCTGAAGCTTAAACTAGGCAACTCAACAGAAGACCATTATAAGTCTTAGCGAGATCGTGTTAATTGGTGGCAAAAACCAAACATTTACCGTCTAATACCAAGTAATTACGTGATACTGTTGATTTTCCGACTGTATGGTTTTCCAATAAGCGGAAAATTACCGCCGCAGTGTTGTATTACCATTAGTGATGCTGTGCAAACAGAGCATGGAACCCCGATTTTGGAATAGGCGTGAAAGGTTCGTTTATAATGGTTTAGATCTGTTCACACTAGTGCGGGGTAGTGAGGCAAGTTAGCTTGACCAGTGCATCTACCATGTGTTTACGCATGTGATCTATATATCTATATCTATGTTAACTATCGCTTTGTCCTTGTCACACGCATTTCGAATGAGCAGCATTTCCGATAGTATTCGATATACGTTACCGCCTGCGTAAACTCATGGTAGACGCACAGGAATCTATGAGGAATCTATGCCTTTGTTTATAGCAGCACCAGATTGTTTGCATATTTACTTCTATTTCATTAATTGATTCATGAACAATATACATTGTATATTAGAACTAATACCATAAAGAGACTTGAATATCAAGATATAAGAATTTTAATGAGAAAACGAATGTGTTTCTTTAACGGAAAAATGTAAACGTGTTTCTAACACTACACAGTACGTAAATCCTAATGTTTTTCGCGCAGGTAGAGGTGAAAAGTTGTATGTTTAACAAAATAGCTATATTTAACGGTTTCATGCATTTAAATCACTCGCTGTGCTCAGTAGACTATGTTAGAATGTGTCAGTTCTAGAATACGTAACTAGCTCGGGATTTAATGTATTTAATGTAATTGAATGTATTTAATGTAATTCACAGTATAAACAACTTTTGTTTCTTGTTGAACAAATAACTATATTTCCACATTGAGATAATCACAGGGAATCAATCACTTTTGAAGCGTTTTAGAATTTTGATATAGAAAAGTTACTGCAAGTTTCAAAGGTTTTTCAAATAGCAACATTATAATTTCACCCAGTCAGACTGTTAAAGAATTTTAATGTCTACGGCTATTGACCGATCGCGATGAAATTAAGCCAAAAATTGCCCCGTGTACTCGTACGAATATTTGTTGCGTTTATTTAAACTAGTTATCTTTCTACTCGCCCCACTAGATGCTACTCTACTACACCAAACATTCCCGATTTTCGAAAACAATGAATGTCATTGGGTTTAGTTGTTAGATTTTATGATTACGCTGAGTTAAAAGCTATCAGATAGAGGTCAATCGAAGAATCTAATTTGGATGGGCAGCGTTCGGGAAGTTATGGTATATATTCTGTCCTATACCTCATACCTCAGCGTCTAAAGACAAAATTCTGTAGTAGTTATGAGTGATGTGATAACATACGGAACCGAAACGTGGTCCTTTACTGTTGGCCGAATGAACAAGCTCAAAGGCACTCAGCAAGCAATGGAACGAGCTATGTCCGGAGTTTCTCTACGTTAGAAAATCAGGCAGCCGTGGTAGCTCAGTTGGGTAGAGCGTCAGTCCTTGAACAATCGAGGTCTGGTTTCGATCCCAACTCGTACCAATGAGTTACAATTTGTACCATTGGTTATTAGGTAATAGAAAAAACTGTGAGGAAACCTGCACACGCCTGATAAGCATTTCAAAGGTGACAAAAAAAAATGTGTGAAGTCTACCAATCCGCAATGCGGGCCCGCGTGGTGGACTATGTCCCATACACTCTCTGTAGGAGAGTAGGCCTGAGCCACTGCAGTGGGGACATGTATAGGCTGTTGATGATGATGAATACTGTGTGATAATAGTCACTAACTATATTTTACTATTTGTAAACGACACCACAATGGTGTAGTTCAGTGGTGCCGTTGACAATACATGCAACTAAAAACTAACAAAGATTCGATTACACCGGGCCATAACATTACCATATCAGCAGTGAGCGCAGACTGCAGGCCGGTTAACTCCGAGGAAATATTCAGTATCTGGTAGCGGGTAGTTGCCCAATAGCGCCCCAGTGTATGATACGCCGGGAAATGGCTAATGGACCCATTTAATTTTCTACTTGCTGCTTCAAAGCTATGGCGGTACAGGGAGGGAGTTAGTTAATCTAAGAAAAAGCTTGTTTATTGCATATAATAATTATTACAAAGTCAATTATAACAAAAAGTGTACAATTAGAGGTGCCTATCCCTAACAAGAGATTTCTCCCGGCACTCACACTGGAGCTTTCAAAAAATAAATATACTGTAAGTAGACCTACATACATGTACATAAACAAAACAAAGTATATATTAGAGAAGAAGATAATGTAGAAAAAAAGCATAACAATAAATAAAAACACGATTTACATTATATAAAAATTATAAATAAATATATACATACATAAATATAAACTGCCTTTTATTTGTTATCAAGTTTATTTGCATCGAACATGCTACATTCATCCTTTAGAGGCATATAAATATTTTAAATTCGGAAATATTTAAAGCCATGTGGCTTGAATTAATTAATATGACTATACACAAAACTATTCACATTATTCTAACACCACTGCTACCTTATATCGAGTAAAACTATTTTTATATGCTAAAGTGTTATCTTCAAAAATCTGAAGCAATTTTTGGTTAATACACGACATAGAATAAGAACCGATAACCGTTGGGGAGTAAAGGTTCTCGAGTGGCGACCACGTCTACCAGGCCGTCCCTCTACTAGATGGACCGACGACCTGGTTAGAGTCGCAGGGAGTCGCTGGATGCAGGTGGCTCGGGACCGGTCGTCGGGCGTACCACGAGGGAGGCCTATGTCCAGCAGTGGACGTTTCCCGGCTGATGATGAATGAGACGACATAGATTGCAAAGAGGTCAGAACATTCAGACGCCGTTTTCCACTGAACAGGCATGAAGCAACTAGGTCAGACACTGCGTAGGGTCCGATATGGTGATCTATGAGGGCGGGTCATATCCAGTTGTGGACAGCAGCCGATTATGATTGGAATGGAAAGCCCTTTCCTATTTTGCTTCCACCGTGGTAAGTGAATGTTTTGTATTTTATCGTAAACGGAGATAAGCCCGGCCCTGTGCAAACAGATATGTCTCGACGAAGCTGCCAAGGGTGCGGCGGCATGCCAAGATGACGCCGTGGTTGTTAAACCGTATGTTTTAAAGTGGCTTCGTGAAATTAGATGAAGTATTGTTTGTTAATAATTTCCAATCTACTTATAAGTGATAATATAACCCTTAAAACCTTGATCAGCAAACAAATTCTACTCAAATTAATACTGTTAAAGTTAATGGGTGAATATTAGTTTAGCTTTTAATTGAAATTTTGTTGCTCTTTTAAATTTTTTTCAAATGAAAAAATCTTAATTATAAATGCTACCGCAATTACAGGCAGGTGTTAAGTATAGTAAGGTGGTATGGAAACCTTCGTTTACGAGTCCGACTCGCACTTTGCCAGTCATTTAAAATGTACAATAGATTTACACATTCCCTTAGGCTTCCTAGTCGAGTTATGCTAAGCGAGAACAGAAACGCCTCATGTATTCCAGCTAGTTCTTTCTCTTACAATCTAGAATAAATTAACGCGTTCAAAAAGAAATAAAAACTGACTTCGACTGCATGAAAATTTGGTTTTTGTTGATTTTCACAAAGCGAGATCAAAAATTTTGATAAAATTTATATTGGTGGACCACCTATGAGGTATGCTCTACCAAACAAAAAAAGAATCATGAAAAACGGTTCACTATTACCGGAGTTATCGCATAACACACATACAAAAAGCATACTCGTCGAATTGAGAACCTCTTACTTTTTTGAAATCGGTTGAAAAATCTAGGGGAAGCAGCAGCACCCACCTGTGTAGCATTGAAATCAGTTGCGATATCGAACCCAAGCGTCGTCATTATTGCGAACTGCTTATTGCTTAGCAGCTGGTATTTCACGCTGCGAAAGAAGTTTGTTAAAAACAGATGGGCAGAATTTGTGCAACTGCTATTATTATTCTTGTGAGAACGTGGTTGAGAGACAATCAACAGCGTAACAACATTGTGTCAAGGGTGAGTTGTTTGTAGAACGCACGTCGCAGCTTCATTAGTACCGACTGGAATATGAATTAATTTCTTCATCGCCGGTTTCCGCACATGTGGGCTAGTGATGGGACGAGGGCGATGCCTATCGATATTCAAATTCAAATTCAAAATACTTTATTCGGCACAAAATATAAATAGAAATAAACACAAAACAACACAAACAAAGCACACATAAAATAGAAAAAGGAAATACAAAATTTGTTGCCGAAAAGGTGACCAGCTCAGCATGCTAACATGATATCGAGTAATAGTTTGGATTTTCACATAAAATATGTTTTTTGTTTCAATCTGACTGACATATTCATATTGATCATCGAAATCAGTGCTTCACCTTTTTTAGATTAAGAACCACTTTGATTGTTCTGTTGTTATTGGTTCAAAACCTTATATGTATATCATATCAATCTTTTAAAAAAAACTTAAATCTAATTCTTGCCTCTATTTGCTGTTTCCTCTTCCTATTGATTTCCTCTGCTCCTTTTTTACAGAGTCAGACATAGTACCCGATATTCTTAAGCAGTTTTGTTCAAAGAATATATAATTAGGTATCACGATTTAAACATCTCATGACGAACTTTAGTCGTTTAATTGTAGAAAAAACACTAGTCTTTATAACAAAACTTCTGACAAGGCAGGTTAATACTTGTACTTCGACGTACAGATAAAAATGCTGCAGTCGTGTTTTTCATTCAGCGGAAGACGCGTGCGACAGCAGGCTGCTTTTACAAACGCACGTTAATTGAAATTTATAACTTATCTTTAGCAGAGTGGTGCGCAGTTTTTGATCTATGGTTCAATCAGTCGTTGTATATTTATTGTATGAATGAAGAAAAACCGAAACAAGATAATTAATAGTAAGTAGTAGAACGTAAATACAAAAAATTACGCGTATCATCACTTGATGAAAAAACTAAATTGGCAATGTCTACTGCAAAACTCTTCATCAAGCTTGCTGGCAAATCACACACTTTATTTTATTGAAATATGCATACCATTGACATGAACACTAATATTACACAAACATTACATTACATTATGTTTACTCTAGGCGACACGCCATTATTGATACATACACCATTAAAAATTAAATAAACCTTAAAACTAATAATAATAATTAAATAAAAAATCTAATATAAAAATAACAACAATTAAAGCTGTACTGTTATTATAAAACTACTGCGAGATCGATTAATTTCTTTTTGAATCTATATAACGAGTCATGATTAATATCAATGTCTTCTAGACACATGTAGTAGTACTAGTTAAAATCCATGTGTAGCCACTGAAGAGATTTAAATATAGTAATAGGTTAGAGCGAGTGTTAGGTTCACAGAAAATATTTGATCTCGAAATTCAATAATGCACTAACTATTGTGAAGTAATGCGACTTCCAACAAGGTTGCGTTAATCGTTCAACGCTACCGTGGAGGGGGAATAGAAAGAGACAGAGCGAGAGTGAATGCGTGGCACTCGAAAGCATGCGCGTAGTATACCTGTTACAGGCTTATTTCACTAAAAATCAATTTCTACCCCTTCCTATTTTCATTTCCACATTACGAAGTTTCACTTTTTCCGCGCGGATGAACTCCACGCACAATTTTTTTGTTTTCCACCAATTGGTAACCATACCAACTTAAATAACGATCCAAACGTTAAACTGATAGTAATGTTAAATGTTTTTGGTAGCCACTAATCTCCGGTGGCGGTTATCGAGGATTACATCGATGGAAGTCGTTCGCATCTCTATTTTAATTGTAAATTTTGTCGAGTGCGGCATTAGTATTTAATTAAAAGTTGTCTCGCGTCGCGCTGCCATGGCGGTAGAGCGCGATCGAGTTTTCCTGAAAATTTCAGAATTATGTTTGTTATACGTATTGTTTTGTACGAATAATATTATGAACTGGGTTTTGCCTGCGACATGATCTGCGTTGATTTCAAATGCTATCTCATTGGACCATTTTAGGGACAAAAAGTGTTTATTCTTTATGTCCATTGAAATTTGTTTAAGTAATTGCGTGTTACAAACATCCTAATTTTAACATTTATGATATAAATAGAGTAGATAGATGAGTCTGCTTTATGTTTGACCGATCTATCTCACTGGAGAAGCCCCACCCTTAACACATTTTTAACAGATTTAATTTATATGACATAAAACTATACTGTACCTCAGAAACAGATCTAACCAATAGTAAATATATTCTGAAGGTGTTTTGTTTCTGGATAATGTTTGTAAATAGCTATCTATAAATTAATAGTTCAAAATATCCAAAACATTATCCTAAAATTATAACAAAGGCGATAAATCTGGAGAATTAAACTACCAAATTAGACTTATAGAAACACCTTTGCCTTGATTGCGGAGGCTTTTAAAAAAGAAGAAAAAATATAATAAAAAGGCGCGAATTAAGAATTCCCGCCGCGTCTAATCCGATCATTGGAACATTATTTTCTCATTCAGCTAAATTGGAAATTGGGGACAGTGGGCAGGACGAAGGATACTCCCACTTGGACAAACTTTTTATTCTTTTTTGTTGTTCCCTATTTTACCCACGACGGAATGGAGAAGGTGTATACGTTTAGGGTGAGAGGTTGTTTGTATGCTTTTTGTGTGTGCACATACAAACCCATTTATCTCCAGAATGAATTCTTCAACTCGCAAAGGGTTTATTTGTCGCGAGGTGTGTAATATGATCAACTTTCCTCAGTCCTTCCTACCTTGACATACCTATTTTTTTTCTCTTAGAAGAAACAGTAATAATATAAAGTATAGATAATACACTATTTACTTACCTATTATTATAATTACAAGTACATATGTCGGGTGCTGCCATTCCCTGTCTTGAAATGGACTAAAGTTTTGCAGTTTTGTGAGTCTGTGATAAGTCTGTCATAATTGAAATTATGTTAGGCAAATATATTTTTAATGTAGTATTGAATTGAAGTAAATACGTACTCAACGAGATACAAAGCGCTTTTCCTAAATCCTGCTAAATCTTTCATTTTAAATGTAAATGGCAACATATTATGTCAGACGACTTCTTCGACTCTCATACCGTCATGTCACATTATTTGTCGTGTTCTAAATAGCTCCTTGCTCCTTGTGTATATTTTTTGTTTTCTTTCCCCATATTTTTATCTAACAAAAAGTCTTATACGAGATAAAACAAAAATTTTCGTGTGCTTTAGTGAAAAATGTTTAAATGGCTACTACTTCTTTGCATACTTATAGCAATCAAAGCTATATGTTTTGCGAGCACTCCAGTCTATCCCACAGACGCGAAAGAGTTACATTTATTGTATCTCTGTTCAGTATACGTATGTAAATTGCGTCTTATACAGTACAGCGCGCAGTACAAGCTTTCGGAAAACAAAATATGTTGCGATCTGTGCATCTGAGTGAATGTATCTCAGCCTGTATATCTGCCTGTGTACGTTAGTTTGTGCATACATCGTGCTTCATCAAGCACCATAGGAAGTATCCGTGCTTACACACTACACTGGGTATAAAACGAATGAACTTTGAATAAATATAATCAATAATTTATAAATAAATGAATTTAATAATTTATTTTTATTTTTCAATAATGAAAATAAAATTAATTTATCTAAATTATTTAACACCCAAACATTTTTAATAATAATAATATTAATTATTTATCTTTTTATTACATTAGTTGCAATTGTTAAAATTACAAATATTTTTTATGGCCCTATTCGATCTACTTCAAACTAATTTAAAAAAAAAAGATAAATAATTTTAAACCTATTCGACAAACACACCCCATCTTAAAAATTATAAATAATTCGTTGTATACCCAGTGTAGTGTGTAAGCACGGATACTTCCTATGGTGCTTGATGAAGCACGATGTATGCACAAACTAACGTACACACACACGTACACAGTAATGATCGTTATAAAATAATAATTGAGAAGTGGGAATATACCTTTTGGAGAAAGCGTCCAAGTCGGAAATTTTAAAAAGATCAATGCCTAATAATCCAATATCGAATGAATTGCCTGTAAATTCGAGTTGGACGTGGGCTGCGTTCGAACCGGGCTTTCTCAAAGAACACAGGGCGAGGAAAAGCTTTCGCTCCGGCGGCATAGAGCAGTCACCACGACAGAGCGGTAACTAAAAAAAATCACGAACCGAACAGTTCAAAGCTATGAAGACAGGTGTAACGAGTAAAAGGAGGCATTTTTGAAGCTTTTTAAAATAAAGTCTTTGAGATAATGGTTAATTAAATAAATTCAGTGGCTTAAAATTAATTATTTGGGATCATACTTAGTGAAAAGATAAATAGGCAACAATTAAAAATAACATGTATAGTTAACATGTTTAACTTCCTTTATTTAAAAAGAGAACCTCCTTTATTTGTATTACCTAATATTTTTGATTTTAGAACAACTGATTTTGATATTTAGCTGCGTACAAAGATAATATGAACCACGTTCTAAACAATCCGCAACCAAATCATCGTAATGAGAGGTAATGAGTAAATACTTCCCAAATAACAAATGACGCCACGCCCTAGGCCAATTGGATTTTGAATGTTATATGATTCAATTCAAATCAATAAACAATACAACTCATAGAACATTTAAATTCAAATACGTATCATGCGGGGTGATCAGATGAACCACAAAATAATTTGAAGCTCATCCCAAATGAAATCTGAATTAATCATATTAGTGTCACTGCAGTATGGTAATACACATATTCGGGCTAATTTATTATAGCTCTGACCAGGAAAAATACTCGAAAGCTGAGTTCTGTGCTAGAACTAAGGTCGGTCACTCGGTCAAATATATTAAATTAAAACAGTTATAGGAAAACTCCTACTATAAGATTAATGATAGCTGTATCAAGGACCTTTGGATGAAATCTGTCAGACTCGAGCTTGGACGTTCTACTAAGGTCAAACATTATTCGCTCACGGCTCACAAATATCTTTGCTGGCGATATCTCTAGTATCCTAAGAAATAACGATCAATATCGAATGATGTCAGTTGTTATAAGAATGTTTGTCCTCAGTGAATTACACTTCTGCACATATTTCGGTGATGTAGGTATGGTATTAAATGTATGTTTAAAAAAAGCGAACTGCAGACATTTTCCTGTCACGCCTGCATGTCACACCAGGACGTCACAGAATACATAAAGCAGAAGTACAACTACCGCGTAAGGGTGCAGCAGCTGGAGTCTCGTCAAGACACATCCTTCAAGTCGTTTGTGGTGCGAGTCCCGAACTGCAAGCTGCAGAGCTTCATGAAGGAGAACTTCTGGCCAGAGGTCGTGGTGTACCGTCGCTTCCGAGGGAGGATAGTGAACACCACTACCTGAGCAGCAAGAATGTGCATTATTCTTTCGTGACCACTGGCTCCTGGACTATTATCCCCTGTGCTAGTTAATAACAAGTAGAATGTAGGTTTTTATCTTATTTTGAAATAATTTTATTTTAATTTCTTGTATTGTATGTTTTACGTAACTATGGGTCTTCTCTGAAATTTTTATTAATATTTAATTTTTTAGCTACTCTGTGGAAGCGCCCTCATTATGCGGTGCGCGCGGGCGGGGGCGGGGGGCGGCAACACGCCAATCACAATTGCAGAGAACTCCGCTGGCTTCTAGACTTCCACTTCTTGAGCATCGCTTTGATAGTCAGCAAACGAGGTGCTTCTAGCAAGCCCTCAAGTCCGCATCACAGATTAATTAGTACTCCCGTATTAATTTGGTCATACTTTTTGTGCATAGTGCATTTGAACTTGGCTTTCATGCGACCTGATGGTACTACTAAGTAGTAAGAACGAACAATATAAGCATGATAACCATAAGTACACGTAGGTCTAGGGTTCGACTCCCGGTGAGGAAATTGTCAAATATCATCATCATTTTCATCATTTTGTTTAGGACATTACAGGCTGAATCACCTGATTGTCTGAAAAGTAAGATAATTCCGTGCTTCGTTAGTCACGTTAATCCGTTGTTACCGGTTACTATCTACGACAGGTAGTGGCTACATGAGCCGTGTCAGAGGACTATGTCGGCTCTACAACTCTGACACCAGCGTGTGTGAGGTCGGTCATCAATCTTACTACGTACACCATAAGATGAATATTGTTTTGTAGTATGTATACGTGAATCATATTAAAGGTACAAATTAATCTTCTGTATTCCATAGATTACAATTTAATATCTTACAGAAGGTGTGAAAAGCACCTCCTCTGCCTTCGTCTTGGTTGAGCTTAAGTTCTTAAAATTGAAATTATTCTGGAATCCTTCATCCTCCATGTTACGATCAGGATTTAATTTTATGCCCGTGTCGTAAAACACTGCATTATGCCCTGGTGCATAATCTAAAATTACAGCCACAAGATTTCAATTCCAGTAGAACCACATCGTTTAAACTTCACCAGTTTTACGAAATAACCGTTGTAGCTAACTTCAGTTCAGGGAGATTGGGTCAAATAAAACGAACTTTTGCGCGGTACAAACTTTACCGGGCCGTATTTGTTTATATCACGCACGCCCAGTGGTTTACAATAAAGGTTAGTTTATAGGATTCATTTTCGAATGGGTGCAAAATGACCCTATTATTATTCCTTTATTATCAGGTAACAAAGACCTATAATTATATAATATAAAGTACAATACAGTAAATTAAAATTATTATAAATTAAGATAAAAACCTATAATATACTGTTATGTACTGATGCACGTTGGTGCCGCTCTGGTGCTGGTTGCTATCCTCCCGCGACGGTACACCATGCCCTTCGGCCAGAAGTCCTCCCTCATGAAGGTCTCCAGCTTGCAAGTCGGGACTTACACCACGAATAACTTGACTATACTGTATGGCCGCTTGTTTGTCACGAGGCTGTGGAATTTGAACCGTATTTTGTTGACTCGTAAATTTTGAACAGAGTTTTTATTGCTATGGCCGCTATAACCACAAAAACTGGGTTAGGCTGGTGGTAGGGCATGGCTATGTCCGCCTTCTTTAGTACCATCATATCTAAATCTGCCGCCAGACAGCAGTGTTAATAGCACTGTAAAGGCAAAACACACCGAAAAAAAATCCAACAAGTTTCTAATATGGGGACCCAATCATATTTAAACTTTAAAAAAATTTTGATGGGTTTGTACTTGGCCTTAATCTCACCTGATGGTAAATGAGGATAAGTCCGCGATGGTGGATGTGCACTAAGAAGCCTCAATCGAATAAGGCGTTGGCTCTACTACCTTTCATACCGGAACACAACAGTGCTAGTCACACTGTTGTTTAGCAACAGACTAAGGTTACATGATGGTAGCTAGACAGGCGGACATAGAAAATAGATTTACGCAAGTTAAGCAATCGGCAAATGTACTTGAATTGAAAAACAACTCATAGGTACAAGGCTGGATTCGAACCCGGAACCCTCAGATTGAGAGTCCCGCGCCTTCGCTTCAATTGTGATTATCTGATCGCAAATAAAACGGCACATTCTAGTAAGATCCAGTTACTTTAAATCACTGTAGTTTATTTATCATTTTAGTTTGCGTCCCACAAACTACATTTGCTCGCCTCAGAGCGATGTCTCGGAGCGTCCATGTCTGCGCATAATATTTATAATGTCCAAACAATAGAGCTGTGAGAGACTGCATCATGGACAGCTAGCTTCAGTCTAATCACAGAATAAATATTAGTAAGGACTACACACAGAATGGACATTCAACGCTTCCCACCGATCCGCGATACCTCACCTCTCCCCGCAAGAAATTGACCCGCTCAAGGTTCGATAATCACGACATTTGTTCGAAGTGTCTAGCCTGTGTCTGTGTATGCCTTTGAAGACTTGTAGAGCAGCTTTATAATGACAGCTTACTTATATTCTTGTTAGAACGAGGAAATTTGAATCTGGAACTCTACTTGAATTTTATTTCGCGAACAGCTTGGCAACTGCTTTAGCTGTTGTATTTAACAGCAACATAAAACAGAATTCTTATATGGTATTTTATTGTCATATTTATCGGGAGGCTGAGATAAATTGTCCGATATTTTGTCTTCCAATTTTTATTTTATTATTCAGGATTTGAGAACACACGATGATGGTGTGAATTAAATATCAGTTCTGTAATCGAAAATGTACTCGTAGTTCTTTAGCAGGAGATGTTCTTGCATTTGTGCGACTGCTGTCAGTCATCTAACCAACAACTGTCACGCGCCATGACACTCTGACAAGATTGTCATGGGAAGGCAGCACTGTCGTATCCAAATGTGACATATTTATTTATTTGACAGTATGAGATTAGGTAGTCAGGTATCCCAATGAAAAGAAATCAAAATTTGAAGATTGAAAGATAGTTAGCCTCTTCAACCGACTTTAAAAAAGGAGGAGGTTATCAATTCGATGGGTATGTTTTTTTTTCTTTTTTAAATGTTTGTTACCTCAGAACTTTTGACTGGGTGAACCGATTTGGATGATTCTTTTTTATTTGAAAGCTGGTGCTTCCCGTGTGGTCCCATTTCAATTTGGTTCAGTTATGACAACGGCATCCATGAGAAAACGATATAAATCTTAAATTAGTAAAAGTAGTCTTTTAGGGCAATTGAAGTCGGTTTCCAGTTATTTTTGAACCACTACCACCCAGGGCAGACTGAGTCTAATTTTTACATTGGGGTTAGGCTTAGTTTTAAGAGACTGGCCAACTTAACTGTTAGAAGTTCATCAAGCCACTCGAAGCCCTCTAAGTTGTCTTAACTACTACTATCATAGACAACAACCAGGATCTACAGATTAACGTGGCTTCCAAAGAACGGCAACGCTTAGTAGACGCTCATAGTGCTTACCCACCGACTAACCACACCTTTTAATCATGCAGTGCCGTATGACCTTTAAATTCAGTTTTTTATGTCACAGTGTAATAATTATGTACGTTTGTGGAAGGCGTCCCGTCTTCATAATTTCGCTACAAGCTTTACGCCGTCATGAAATTGCTATGAAAAAGTAATTACCTTGTAAGCATAAAAAGAGGTGCTATCAAAATTAAAACATCCATACTTGGAAGGTTTTAACTACGCTTTCGTAATATTATTTCAAGACAGGATTACTTCACTTAAAACACTAAAATCTGCGCCTTTTCGTGGTGTTTTATTTAAGAGTCAGATATCTATATACCTAGGAATAGATTTGGCAATATTTATTATTGCCTCTTATTTTGTCCTATCGATGAATTGTGCTAATATCTTTCGTTAGGGTGTACATCGTACAAGGTAGTTGCGAAGTTCATTACCACGATGTACGTTACTGCGAAAGTTTTTACAATTCTAAACTAAGTATAAACTTATACTTAATATAAATTTCCATAAAAAAACCTTGCGCCGTCGTCGTAAAATATCCCTCCCTTTTCCCACGAAGTTCCGCGTAAAAACCCAAAACAACAATATAATTTGAATAAAGTAGACATAAATAAAACGTGAATCGATAATTTGAATAATGCACACATCACTCATGGCCAGCGTCTTCTGAACAAAGAAGCTTATTTAAATATATTTATGTGGCAGTAACAACGGATAGTGAAAGAAAGGATATTTTTTTGTACACGTGTTCAAATGTCTTGGAACCATTTTCTAAAACTCTACTCTTAAAACGTAATTGTAAATGTAAGTTGGACGCGATTGGTAACATAAATAAGTGACAAGAATAACACTTCTATAATATCATACGAGTTGAATGTTTTCATGTTTACTCTAGTAATTCCTAAAGCGTATTCGAGGAAGCTTCAAAGTACGACCCTTAGGGATGAATTAGCAGAGAAGCGACTGTGTTGTTATGGACATGTAATGGGAAGAATAGATTGAGACCAGATAAGTCCTAAATCTTTAGAAGACGCCGAATTGCATTAAGAAATACCTGCAGAGCAATAATTTATACCCAACGCCAATGGACCAACGGAAGACAAAAAAAGAGTGACTCAGGAAAAGAAGTGGTTCCGAAATTAGCTGTGGATTCATTGACGCCAAATAAATGTAACTAAATATCAATTTTGAAGATGAATTTTATTTTGTTACAAAAACAGAACCAATACGCTACGAACTCAGCTGATGGTAAGTGACGATGTGGCCTACGATGATACTCGTTTTTCTATTGACCCTCGACTTAAAGACACCCATATTGGATCTTTGTGGTAAGACAGGGGCAGAGCGCTCATATAGTTCGTGTGAGTCATGAGGACGGCAACTATGTACTGGTGGATCACTGCTATTTGAGATAGCTTCTTGAACGGCGATGGTAAAATCAACAAGGATTTACATGTATTATATTTACCCGTTTCGGTAGCGTACAGTGGTTACACAGTTCTCCTTACAATCTGGAGGACCAGGAGGAGGGAGGAGGCTATATTCCTATCAGGGGTCGAACCAGTTCTTTTAATATCTGTGTACGTACACTCGAGTACAAAAATATGTATCCAATTTTGAACCATGTCACATTTACTTTTAACTGACATTTCCTTCAACACACTGCATAGGAACAAGCAAGGGGTAATGTGACATGGTACAAAAGTGGATACATATTTTTCTACTCGAGCGTATATCACTAAAGTGCGGAACGTGTCATTGTCCTTGATTTGAGCTCGGTGGTAGACTATGTCAAATTGAATCGGTTTAGAACCGGTTGTGAGTGGTTGATAGGAAACCGTAAAGAATACCCCAATTGCCGTGGGTTATTAAAGTTTACTACGCTTACTGGCGATGGCGGCCCTCAAACTTAATGACCTTAGGCTCCGAGAAGAATTGACCAGAGACAAAGATTCGTCTGGAAGTGACTGTTGATTATAATGATAAGAAATGTAGAAGTAATCTTTTAACAAATTGTTGTTAAATGTAGTGGAAGAGTCTTTTCATATCCGGCCTGCACTGCATCCAAATGCAGTAACAGTTCTTATAGTGTGACGTCGATTACAACCATTTCTACGGATAGCAAATAAACTCGCATGAATAAAGTAAGACTGTTCATAATGACTCCTTAATGACTATTTGACTTAAGTTCGGTATATGTTATTGACCAATATGTTTGGGGTTGCAATGGGGTAATTGTGTAGAAACCAGAGGGCGCCATTCACTAAGGACATACGAGTGCATCCTAAAACGTCATGCTTCACGGATGTCTTTTCTGACATCATTCGATATTGAACCAGGTTGGGAAACTAGAAATGTCGTTAGCAAAGACATAAGTGAACGGTGAGGTTGTAAGGAGGTTTTTACTTAGTGAATTACACCAAAGACTGTGCATTAAACCGTTATATACGTTACGGCTGTGGTATATCGACCCGAATATACGGGTTGTTAGGTTACATACTCTGAACATAGTTGCAGATCAACTGTTTCAGTAATTTTGTGGTTTACAGCAATGCAAAGGTAGTAATGGTATTGTTTGTTGTGGTTTAAACTGGAGCCACAATGATAATGGTAAATTAGTGGTTGGGATTGTAGTGATACATTGAATCTTTTAACCAACTTCAAAAAATGAGGTGGTTATCAATTCGAAGGGTATTTTTATAAATATGTTTGTTACCTCAGAACTTTTGACTAGGTGAACCGATTTGGATGATTCTTTTTTATTTGAAAGGTGGTGCTTAATTTGGTGGAAATGATATAAATCTTAAATTTGCCTTAGTAAAAGTAGACTTTTAGGGCAAATGAATTATTTTTGACGATACACTTTCAGAATTGCGTACTGCAGAAGGTCGAAATACGAAAAACTATGTAGCTCAAATATTTATTCATGACAGTGATAAAGTCCATTAGCTTCGAAAGTTTCGTCTTAATTAAATGCCGCCTCTAGTCAAAGGTGCCGACGCCAGATAAAAGAAGGCCGGCTGTGGAGTACATCTGCTGTTGAATTTTGCGTTTTATATCAAGGTGTCGCAGGGAGAGGTTGTGTTTGTGACTTTGTGAGTAATTTTATGCTCGGTCATGTGTGCCCATACTTTATCGATTGAAATATATTTGCAGACTTCGATTAAATTATATTACTCGTCTTTCATTACAGTAAACACATATTTTGTCTCTACAAGTAATCTGATCCTAAATGATAACATGGGTCCTGATGAAGGAGCCGGAAAGTGGGTCTTAGAGCCTCAAGCAAGCCCTGTCTTCGTCGTCTATAAATAAATGATACTTTTGTTATGCTCGTAACAAATTGTTTTCATCTCTATTTTAGATTGATAGATTTCATCTTTGTTGACCACAATAATAATATAAAAAATTAAATTAAACCAAAATTAAAACCAGCAGAGCGCCCGTGTTAACAAACTTTTTTTCAGTAGGTCGTGCGTGGTTACATTTGTTACCAAAAAGCGCACCTTTTCTAAGCGCTTTATCTAATGCTGTGGATCCATAAAGTAACGTTTGTTTTTGTATTGGTGCTTTAATTTTTTACGATATAGATGGGCATTCTGTGGCGTATGGGTTACAAGGTTGGGCGCAGTGTGGTTAACAGACATAAAACTAAAAGAACTATTCATTAAGTAAGAACGTGTTCAAGTAGCGCTGACTCAGTACTTGAGAACTCTGATCTTCAAGCTGTGATAGCACCACGATGTTCTTTTCAACTACGCCGTCCATACCACATCCATTGCCGCTTTAGTTCCGCACATTGAACCTTAACGTCCCTGAAGATACGGTAATGAACCTCGCCGTCCTCCGCCCCGCAGCTCACTAGATTACCTGATAAGCCTCGATACCGAAACGCTATAAATATTTATTCCTCGCATAATTCCCGATGCGCACCCTACCCTACATTACTTGCCCCAGTTTTTAAGTTTCGGAAATTAAGTGTTAAACGCTTTAAAAAGTTATGGGTTTTGGTGAAAACGTTCCCTTTTCAATTTTAGAGTGCTTTTTTGTGAATTTTAGATCTGAGATTAAAATAACGCTTTGAAATAATTAAGTTATCGTGGACTTCAGAAATTATCCCCTGGGAACTACTTTTAAAATCGGGATAAAAAGTAGCTAAGTCCTTTTCCGACCCATTAAATACCCTTTGACAAAAACAAGTCAATCAGACTCTGAAAGATGATAAATACACACACTTTCTTCACCATCATAAGTCCGAAAACGTAAACTGCATTCTCCATGGTACGCCCCGCCTTGATCGATCCCGAGCCGCTTGCACCAAGCGTCTCTAGTAGGGGGACGGCCCCGTACACGTTTCCTGGTATGTGGTCGCCACTCGAGAACTCTTACTTCCCGACCATTGCCGATTCAGCTTTCTGATACGTCGAGCTATATCGGTGATCTTAGTTCGTCTACGGATTTCCTCATTCCGGATTTTATCACGTAGAGAAATTCCGAGCATAGCTCGTTCCATAACTCACTGAGTTACTTTCAGTTTGTTTATTCGTCCAAAAGGTTTTGGTTTCGTATGTCATCATGACATTATTCTTCAGGAATAACTAAAATTGCTCTTTTAATATAAAAAACGTGCAATTCCTGCTTTTACAAATCCATGCGCCGTTCAATAAAGGTTTAATTTCTGCAAACTACAACTTGGCCTAATAGCTCAATGTTGGATTCACAATTCGAGGGGCCGGGGTTCGATTCCCAGTGGGGGTACCTATCGGTATTCGGTTTGGTTGGTGGTAGGGCATTTTCTCTGTCCGCCTAGCTAGCTACCACTATGTTACCGTCTGCCGCCAAATAGCAGTGTTAATAGCATTTTTGTGTTCCGGTATGGAAGGTAGTAGAGCCAACGCATCATTGGGTTGAGGCTTCTGGGTGCGCACGCTTACCATCCAACGGCCTTATCGTTACTTACCATCAGGTGAGATGAAGGCCAAGTGCAAACCCATCATTCATTAAAAAAACCTTGGAAATCTTCAACCTTGGCCAACACTTAGCATCGTAGACACCATGGTCATTTAATACCAGATGGGATTGTGGTCAAGCGTAGATCTATTGTGTTATATATTTACTAAATATTTATCTTTACAAGTGTACATGTTTTATCCACATTAGGCCCAAATAAAAAACAAAGTCATAATCGCATATAATACATCATAAATACATATAATAAAACAGTAAAATTAATGTGTCTGTACATTGAGTATATGTACCTAAAACTAATTGAGGGCGATGTAAAAATAGTAACAGAATAGGAATCTACGGTTTTCAAATTTTTTGTCTGTCTGTCTGTCTGTACACGCTAATCTCTGGAACTACTGAACGGATTTGAATGAAACTTTTTATTGGTATAGCTATTGAGTCTAGGCATCTACTAGGCTATAATTTATGTTGCTTTCTCGCGAGCCGGTAACGCTTCAGGAATTTATATATTGGCCCCCGAAGGGAAAACTACCAATGTTTTTATTAAGAAATTCTATGAACGGTTCTAATGGTCATAAAGTCTACGCGAACGAAGTCGCGGGCTCCAGCTAGTAATACATAAGAATGGGCCTAAACAGCGACGTAACCTACTTCCGACATGGTCCAATAATATAACACAAGCGGAAATAATTTTATGACCAAAGCGAGTAGTTACTTCGTGGTTAAAGTTGTTTCAGCAAGACCGAATGGAAAGGAAATGAGACACTTGGGGGTGCTAAACTGTGAAGTTGTGGAAAAACCAGATGGAGCTGTTTAAAGACGATACTGCCCACAGGTCGCGGTGGTTTTTGTAGCAGTAAGTTCAGTAAAAAACTACACTCCGCACTTGTTCACTACACAATTGTTTCACAGTACAGTGTACATACATCCATCATCATCAACAGCCTATATATGTCCCCACTGGAGGGGCTCAGGCCTACTCTCCTACAGAGAGTGTATGGGCCATAGTCCACCACGCGGGCCCAGTGCGGATTGGCGGACTTCACATGCCTGTTCAAGACATGCAGGTTTCCTCACGATGTTTTCCTTCACCGTTAAGCAATCGGATAATGTACTTGAATTGAAAAACAACTCATAGGTACACGGCTGGATTCGAACCCGGCACCCTCAGATTGAGAGTCCGCGCCTTATCCACTGCGCCACCGACGCTTGATACATACATCCATATATGTATTTAAACGCGACCATGTGTGCGTGTATATATTTCCAACTGACTTCAAAAAATAAGAAGGTTCTCAATTCAACTGTATTTTGTTCTTTGACACGTGTAATTACGTACGGCTTTAGAGTAGGATCATCTCATTTTATAAATGTCCGCGAGTGTCGGAAAAGGTCCCGGGGTCGATTCCTAATACCACCTATCGGTCGGCATTCGGTTTTGTTGGTGATAGGCCATTTTATGAGTCCTGGGTAGCTACTAGATAAGATAAACTTTTATTTGAAATAAATGTGGTACATTTCAGGTGTTCAAATAAATACTCAAATAAAATAATCGTTGAAAGCACGATTTTGGAATCTGTGGAGAGCTATGTCTATCTTGGCCAGTCTGTCCAGGTTGGTAGGCAAAACTTCAATAAAGAAGCAGACCGCAGAATCCAGCTAGGTTGGGCTGCGTTTGGAAAACTCCGCCATATCCTCAAGTCCAGTATACCGCAATGCCTTAAGACCAAGGTGTATTTAACCAATGCGTTCTCCCGGTCATGACTTATGCAGCAGAGACATGGACGCTCACATTGGGGCTTGTTCACCGCTTCAAAGTTGCACAGCGAGCGATGGAGAGGGCTATGCTTGGAATATCCTTGCGCGACAAAGTCAGGAATGATGAAATCCGCCGACGTACAAAGGTGACTGACATAGCTACTCGAATAAGCAAGCTGAAGTGGCAATGGGCAGGCCACATTTGTCGACGAACAGACAAGCGATGGAGCAAAAAGGTTCTCGAGTGGAGACCGCGGACCGGGAGACGCGGGGTGGGACGGCCTCCAGCCCGCTGGTCTGACGACCTCAAGAGGATAGCGGAAAGCGAATGGATGAGGACGACGGAGGACCGGAAGGAGTGGCGCACGTTGGGAGAGGCCTATCTTCAGCAGTGGAGAGACACGGGCTGATAAGTGAAGTAAGTCAAATAAATAATTCTAGATCACACATTTAGCCAATGTTTTGACATGCAAACAGTAATTAAAAGTAATAATATCGAGCATTTAACTACCATGCCATCTAAGTCTACCGCCAAACATCAATGTTAATAGCACTGTTGTGTTTCATTATGAGCAAGCACCTCATTAGCGTGAGGTTTATGGGTGTCCTCGCTTACCATCCAACGGCCTAATCGTCACTTACCACCAGGTGAGATGAAGGCCAAGTGCAAACCCATTATTCATTATAAAAGCATAAATAAAAGTACGCTACCGTCTATTTAAACATAACAAAATCTGTACTTAACCTTGTTCCATTGCGAAAAATGGAAATGAATGTAAAGAGGAAACTTTGATGAAGTTCTGGGGCGAAGGCGCCTGGAGGAACAACTTTTCTTTTCGTTAAATTTATAAACAAATTCTCCAAGGCGGGCCTTCAAATAATCAGACGATGTCAGCTGGGATTATTCAGATTTCGATGACACCCTGCTAATTTATAGCGCCCCCTCTCCTAATGCCTGCCTGGAGGTTTCACTAATAGTTTTAGTACTTATTGTTTTCTAGAAATATACTAATTTTAAATATTGTACGCCTTCGGGCAAGAACTGGAGGTCCTGAGTGTTAAATTTACTCGAAAGACCATTGTATCCACTTTTAGAATAAATCATTCTGGAGTTGGTATGAACATAGACATTTTTTAAGAGTTCCGTACCCAAAGGGTAAAAACGGGACCCTGTTACTGAGACTTCGCTGTCCCAATGTCCACCCGTCCGTCACCAGGCTGTATCTCATGAACATGATAGTTACACAATTGAAATTTTCACAGATGATGTATTTCTGTTGCAGATATAACAACAAATACTAAAACCCAGAATAAAATAAATATTTAAGGGTACAACAAACGTGATTTTTATGAGATGTGAGATGTAACATATTAGTGGCGCCATCTAGTGTCGTACTCGTCTACTACTGCTACTGCAAAACTAAATTGATAACGACAATCGTAGCGCATTCGTGAGAGGATTGTTCGGTGCATATTATAATTTATGGTTTTCGGTATGGGTTTTCTCATGCAAAATCGCTTCATACTTGATGATGATGGCAATGTAAAAATGGGACAAAATTGTGATCATTTTTAAAAATGTAGTGTCGAATTGTTATGAATGTATGCATTGTATTATTATTACATTGTGATAGTGATGTGTCCGTAGAGTTGTGTTAATTTAACAAAAAGAAATTATATATAATTAACGCGTTCAAAAAGAACTAAAAACTGACTTAATTTGACTTAAAATGTATTTGTTTTTGTTGATTTTCTCAAAACTTAATCAATTTCGAGAAAATTTATATTATATATGGGACCACCTCTGAAGTCAACCACCAAACTAAAAAAGAATCATCAAAATCGGTTCACAATTATCGGAGTTATCGTGTAACATACATACAAAAAACATACAGTCCTTTCTTGAAGTCAGTTGACAAATAGCGAGAAATCTAATTTTTTCTTTTTTACTCCAGACTTGTCAACAATGTTTTTTAGAATAAACAGTTTTTTTTGTCGTAATGTAAAAGTTTGATAATGTTCGTAAGCCTCTTATATCATTACAAGATGATTACAAGTGACTTTCGCTTTGCATTATCCATTATGAGATGGTTTATGTACCCATTAGTTTATGTACAATTCAGAAATGACATTTTGTAGGTTGTTGATGAATAATAAAACTTACGTTACGTAAAACTTACGTAAAAGTCATTCCATATAATATAACGCAGTTTTGAGAAGTATGTTGATCTTTCCTTGACATTTCTTAGTTCATTTGTGAAGATTGATAACGATATTGCAATAAGTTATGAAGTAGTTGTATCAAGTAAATACTGCGAAGGTACGCAACGGTACGCTCAACGTATTACGTAACAAGTGCGTGTCAGACAGTACGTGACGAGTACGCTAACACAGTACGACTGTGTAACTGACGAATTATTCGATTATATTGATATATAGTAGAATTTAATTCTAGGAATGTGTATGTGAATATGTGTGATAATGCGGAACATTGTGAGCAGGGAACCGAATACAAGGTGCGACCAATCGAAATCCGTTTAAAATTCGAATTTCAAATTCATACAATTTGCTCCCAATCTGAAACAGTAACGAAACAATAAACTAAAATTTTTGGATTGCTTTCGGATTTTGTGCGGAGTTATTGTTTTCGACTCCAAAGAGTATTTATTTTATAACTCTTAAATATATACAAGACATTCATTGTATACAAAATCAAGAAAGAAAACTGGTCAATTCTAGACTAACTCGCCCACAAAGGATTTAGTACCACTATACAATATTCAAGACAGGCATGCAAAACGCCGAGAAAAACACTTTTTTGTGCATATATTTCAATTGTTTGTTTTTGTAGCTGCTTTAGAAATAAAAACTGTGTAAATTTCATGTATCCCTTTTCAACGGTTCAAAAAATGCAGCTATGTGAAAAGTGGACGGACAGACGGACAGCAGCAACAAAGTAATCCGAACGAACTTTGGAAACGGAATCCGAAAAATTAATAAAATAAAATGAAACTATAAACTAAAATTGGCAAGTTATCTTCTTGCTCCAAAGAACAGCTTATTTTAAAATCATCAAGCAAACCCGTTTCAAGTTTTACTCGTAGCAGCCAGCCGAAACATTCTACGGCGTAGAGGTCTACGACCAGTTTACGATCGTAGCACGTCTACGCACACTGTTTCGTAGCAAGTTGTAATGGTTCTCAATTATGAACAAACAGAAGGCATTAAATCTAAGTACACACTGTGCTTTGGGACCATTTAATGTTTGGAATTTGTATGGGTGTTGGATAAACTTTGATTGCTCGATTTAGAATGCCTCGAGAGCTCAAGCCTTGATTAGGTACAAGTTGGTACAGCTGAGGTGTATGAATGAACCTGCGCGATGGTGGAATCTACAAAAAACACACACACTTCAAAATGTATTTCCGCCTAAACAGCATTCTTAAGAAGACCCTGTTGCCTTCTCTTTTTATCTTTAATGGTATTTGTGCTATCTAGATGAAAGAACAATAAAACTCTCAAATTACAGGGTGAGATGTTACCAAACAATCTGCATTCTCCACAGCCCCAATGAAAAGTCGGTCTTATCTCCACAAAGAAGACGCTCTCAAATCAATTGTAAAATTTTACTCCTCGTAAAACGTATGAGGTACTTAACACAGGGTGTTGTCGACTGTAAAGATTAAAATTCCGCGTCGTTCCCACGTACGCTACACCCCCTATAAACAGGCAAATTGGATTCTGAGCATAAAAGCCCGACAAGTGATTTTATACTGGCATTATTTCATATAATACGATATGATCTGAGCATATCCGATGACGCGACAGGAATGAAGACTTGTTATCAAAATGGGAATTCTTCGTATCTGTGTTCGCTGAAATAAATCTTGAGTTAAAACTCAAGACTTTCTTTTAAAAATGTATAATTAGTTTATAACTTATACTATTAATTTTTACTGCACTACTGTATTATCTCCTATGTATTTGTATTCCTAAATAACTAGCGGAAGAGTGAGGCCTCCTAATACAAGTTTTTTTAACTTAAAAGGAGTGTCCCAAAAACTTTAACTTAATGTTAATGTGAAAGGAAATAAATATTTTTTCATTTTTTCATTTTTTTCAAGACTGTTTTTATATAGAGTTTTAGAAACCTCAACAACATTTTTGAAGACCTATCCATAGACACGTATGGGTTTGATTTTTTTAAAGTTTCAATTCTAAGTATGGGGAACTAAGTATGGGGATCCCCCAATTTTTTTCTTCTCCTATTTTTGTGTGAAAATTTTAATGCAGTTCACAGAATACATCTACGGACTAAGTTTCAACAGTATAGTTCTTATAGTTTCGGAAAAAAGTGTCTGTGACATACGGACAGACAGACAGACATGAGGAATCCATAAGGGTTCCGTTTTTTGCCATTTGGCTACGAAACCCTAAAAAGAATCATCAACATCGATTCGCAACTGGCGGAGTTATCGCGTAACATACATACAAAAAACATACAGTCAAATTTAGAGCCTCCTCCTTTTTCGAAGTCGGTTGAAAAATAACTGAAGCTATTAAATTATCAACCAAATCCAAAGCTTACTAGCATCTTCTCGTTTAATATCCGCGGCGACAATATAAGGCAAGGGAGAGATTAAAAGGCACTTTGTGATCGTGTGGCGGCTATATTGAAGACTCGGGCTCGTCGAGCTAATTACTGCGCTGCAGTGCCGGTGGTTTAATCACAAAGTTAGAACGTATCACACGCTGCACTCCTACACTCTGACAGCGTGTACGTTTTGTACAGGATTGTAGATTAGACCATACTTTGCTAAACAAAAAGACTTGGAAATCGTGATCAGAACTAATTATTTCTGACTCAGCTAATGATCACTAATTATTAGAAATCTCGAAACGTTTTGTTTTGTTTGCATCCAAATATTTTTGCGTTAGGATTTGTAAAGGACTAAGATGGTCACCCTACAGTTCCCTGCCGTTGCAACGAAGACGTCAATTCCCAAGAGATTTTCTAGGGTGTCCATATTGTCCTTGAAATATTGAATGGAGAAAAAAACCTACAAATGTTTATGTTCTATGTTGTATGATTCTACCATTACCAGTGATCATTAGCTGAGTCAGGGTAAATTAGTTCTGATCATGAATTCTAAGTCTCCTCGTATATTTTGCTTATATCATCATCATCATCATCAGCCGGGAAACGTCCACTGCTGGACATAGGGCGCCAATCCGCACTGGGCCTGCGTGATGGACTACGGCCCATACACTCTCTGTATGACAGTAGGCCTGAGCTCCTGCAGTGGGGACGTATATAGGCTGTTGATGATAATATATTAATATTTGTAGGCGGAATGGCTGAACATGTTGAGACTAATATTTGATGTTATAACATCCCTATAACACATTCTTCACAAATAAAATGATTTATGATTATGATTTTATTAATTTTTCCTATGTCTACCATCATGTACCTAACACTGCCGCCAATTAAAGCAAAGTGTAAATTCATTATACATAAAAAACAAATGTATTTACAAAGCGACAGAGATCTTTTATTAGCGTTTTAAGCAAAGAAAATCTCGAACCAAGCCGTTAATTATGACATAAAGTTCCACAGTAAAATGGGAACTAATTTATGGTGTCGCGGCGGTGTAGTAGAGCGAGTTCGCGGGCACAGGATTCAATCTCAGCCGGACTTCGGACGCTAATGACTGCCAACGGGAGCGATCATGATTTATTCGCAACCAGAATCGAGGACGAAAATGGCGCAATTGACGAGTTGAAAGCGGAGGGAGACACTATGTGAGAAACTAGAATTTTTTTATAAATCGTACAAAATTTCAGGCCTTGATCTTACCAAGTATGTCAGTATTGACAGGCTGTCCGTCAGAAGAAAATTCGCGAAGTGTTGAGCGCTGAACCCCCAGCTCGTAGCACTATCTTTCAAAGAACATTGATTACTTTAAATATTCATTTTATTTTTATTATTTCTTTTTCAAGAAAATATGTATGGGAGTCACGTTAAATATTTATTTTATACTATCGACAGCAGAAATACATCATCTGTGAAAATTTCATATATATATATAATCCGGATCTCCAAAACGGCACCAACGATTTCGCAGAAATTTCACAGAAATCGAGTTTTAATGCGTTTTTTCCTTCGCATTATTCGATGCAAAATATGATGGGAAATTTCACGCTGTCAAACATATTGGATAACATAACCATGGCGGAGTGGTTACAGCGCTTGCTTTAAAATCACAGGCGTCCAGAGAATCTGAGTTCGTATCCCGATCGCTAAAATGTTTTTATTTTTTAATTTTTTTGGTGTTTTTATTTATTTATTCAAGTTTTTAATTATTATTTTTTAGATCCGAGCAAAAATCGGTCGCCCAGATATTAAGTATACTTAAACAATCAATACAGACAAATTAAATTATGTACTTTATTGGCCATAGATTTCCTCCCTATAGAAACCTTCTTTTGTAGGCGGTTCCCGCTACGCTTATGGCGTGGACCGAAGCGTTCCGCGCACCTGGTGCGAACTTTCGATATTTGGAACGCGAAAACGATAATTGGTTTCGCTCGCCGGTTGTTTGCTCAAAATGGCCACAATTAAATTTTGTTTGAACGCGACTTGGTGACAAAGTTGCCGGTCACGGTTTCGTCTGTTGTTTTACATTTATTTTGGTATCTATACTCTTCTGCTGCTGAGCGATACCAGCAAGGGCAATATTATATCTATTTAAAATATTCGAAAACTTTGTTGGCACCACAGGACCACATGAAGGCTACTAGATTATTTTGACACGCCATTTTGTTATTCAGAATGTTAATATCTCGAGGACCTTCATGTTAGCGCTGCTAAATTAATCGAACGATCTAAATATTTGGTCTTGAGGTCCCGAGTTCGATTCCCAGTGTCCTATAACTACTCGATTTGGTTAGTAGTAGGGTATTTTTTTATCCGTCTAGCCAGCTACCATCGCGTTAAGTAAATATGCTGCCAAACAGGCGTGTAAATAGCACTGTTGTGTTCCGGTATGAAAGGTAGCAGAGACAGCGCATGATTAGCTGAGCTGAAAACTGTGTGCGCACATTTACCATCAAATTTTTTAATTACCTATTTGTATAATAATTTTATAGTGTCAATTATTTTTAATTTTAAATGCTTTAAAATCCTACTCTATTTATTGCTGAATTTGACAATACAAAGCACGAAGAACCAACTATCTTCATATAGGAATTCGCCATAAACACCGCGCTAGACAGCGGGTTCGCTGATTGCAGCAAAGTTTCAGTGATTCCCAAGTAGACTGTGATGGCTGTAGCCAGTAACCCATTAATACATCCGCATGACATGGGGCAGTTCTATATTAAACCATATGCCACCAAGGAGATAGGTGTTTAAATATATCAATAGCAATCTGTATTCGTAAACTTCCAACACCTACTACAGCATAAAATCAGATCACTCATTCAGTCTGAATCCGATTTCAATAGCTCGCTCGATTTGGAAACAATTTCACGCCTATGCCGGCCGACTGCCCGAATCCCGGTCTATAATAGTCCGAGAGCTATTGTCATTGGATACAAGGACAGATAGCGCACTGCCATCAACCTATTAAAAAGAGATTGTACATAGAGTCTTGAATTCTGTCTGTGCAATTACAAATGGTCGGCTAAAGTTGTAAATGATGGGATTCGCCTTTTAAAAAGGATGCAGTTGTTTCGTTTGCGTGAGTGACGAGTGTGTGAAGGAGATTATTTTTATATGTGAGGCAAATGTGGAAAAAAGTCGTAAATGGAATGACGGGACAGTGAAAAATAAAAGGGAGAATTGTTATCAAAAGCAGCATACCTGTGCCAGGAGATTACGCTCTTCTTAAACCGAACCTACCTAAATCATATTTAAAAGAACGTTGAACTATATAATAATATAAGAAATATCTATATAAAATAATTATACAATCTAATAATAATAAAAAAGGAGAAATCTCTTGTTAGGGATAGGCCGCTCTAATTGTACAATTTTAGTTATAATTCACTTTGTAATTATTATTATGTGCAATAAACAATAACAAATAATTCATTAAAGTTTTTAAAAAAAAGTTTTATCAAGGTAAACAAAATTAAGATGGCGATGAATGTATAAAGTGTGGTAAATGTGTTATGTGTCCCCACTAGACCACGGATATGTTTATCAAAGAAAAAATATCCGTTAATTGCATAAAAGCGCTGTCAGTTACCCGGACACACCCGTCCGCGCTAACTACATGAAATTACTACCAAAAGGGTTCCGACTTCGATCTAATTGCAACTCCGTGACTACTGCCTTCCTCTTCCATTAGCACCTTTTACTGCAGAACTCAGTTCTCAGTGGATACCTCAGCTTGTACGGCTTCCATTGATGGTTTTCTAGACCGAAGCTTCCCTACTTTAAAAAATCACACGATCCAAGTCGCGGGTAAAAGCTAGATAATTAACACGTTTAAATAAATAGAAAACGATTTCTGCTGCCCTAAAAGTCTACAGAATTCATCCCCTAAAATGTTCACACTTAGAGGTAGAATTGTCTGAGTATATATTTTGTTTTTGTTGATTTTCTCAAAAAGCGCTTAATCAATTTCGATAAAATTTATATGGGCCCTTCTCTGAAGGGTGATCTACTGAACAAAAATAGAATCATTAAAATTTATTAATACTTGGCGGAGTTACCGCGTAACATACATACATTTAAAAAGTCGAATTGAGAACCGCCTCCTTTTTTGAAGTCAGCTGAAAATGAGGGGCTTGTGGATGGTAAATTATTTATAAGAAAAACATATTTATTAAATGTCCCCTTTTTATTCATTTCGTTTCATCTGATGATTCATGAAAAGAAGAGTTCATTAACAAATACTATTTTATGCAAAACAGAAAAAACACGTTGCTATTTGTTGCTGCTATAATTTTTTTTACAGAATTTTTCTCAGAGTATATTATTATCTATTATACCCAAGTGTAGTTTATCCATTAGCGGCAGTGTGATGAGTACAATGTACATGTCTTCTTTTAGAGCAGCGATGTATCACGAAGTTATATGAATCGCCGTGCGGTTTCAGGGTAGAGAAACCCATCGATAGTCGTCTCTCAAGGCACGTCTCTCTCGTTAAAAGTCTAGACTGGCGATTATTAGATTTGATCATTTCGATTTCTTCTTATTTAAAAATTTTGAGTGGAAGATGCAATAAATGAATTTTTATTCGTCAAGAAAGATGATTTCTTTACCATACTAAATGATTTAACGGCACGTAAACTGTGTGCTTTTTAGTACCACGACAGAAGCAATAGGCCATTTGACTGGTTTTTTGGATCAATCTCATATTATTCAGTAGAGTTTAAGGAACCCAGAAAAAGTTGTATTTTTCAATTCTGGTACATATTTACTGAAAAATGTTGAATTAAAAATTCAATATTTAATGAGCGCGCCAAAACGCTAATTTGACAATATGGGTCTGCGATGGCTTCGGTGACGTCACTTGCCTGTACTATAATCGGTGGTACATGTCACCCACATACATTTGTGCAAACAAAAGATAAAAGTGCAGTTAAATTTCATGAACAGAGTGATTTATATAAATGTTATTATACTTACTTTGCTGTCTTCACATTTTTTAGCTCCGAAGCATAAAAATCGGGATTATTTTTGAAAAATAATCCGACCATGATTGCGTCGACTTGGGGCAAGTTTCTGCTGTCTGCTTTCACAAAATCGTTGTCCATAGTGAAAGTACTTGATAAAATTTTGCGAATAAATCACACAAAAACAATACTGAACGCAGGAAAATATTGTTTAAAAATTTTCGAAAGCTATCATTACAAGCACGTGAACAAGTTTACAGGCCAGTGACGTATTCATTAGACAGACCAATCAGGACCGTTTTGTGTCACGTGACAAACATCAGAAAATATGCATTTTTATTTACGGATTTTTGAATGAATAAATTATTATTTTTAATTTCCAATAGTAAATTACCATTCTTAAACTTATAATACATACTGATTACATTAATTAAAATTTTATTTTTAACATGGTCAAATAGCCTATTAAAACCAGTTAGGTGTGATCCGGACTCGCAGTCGAGGGGTGCCGTAACAACGTACTATATTTAAAATAGGATCGAGATAAAAATAGTTTATTGCGTTTACAACCTTTACCTAATATATACAGTACGTGGAGGCTCTCCTTTTAAGTATGGCAATACTTGTATTAGGATGTCACAATAGATCTATACAGGTCGCAGTGATACGCAGGAAGAATAAGACTGCGCCCCTTATGCCCAAATAAAAAAAAATTGGAGGCCACCAAACACTTACATTTTCAAAAAAGCAGGAGGTTCTCAATTCCCCCAAAAAATATTTTTACTGAACAACATCTGTCGAGTCAGCAAGTTATATAATAAACTAGCTTCTACTGGCTACGTGGCTTCGCCGCGTGGACTTTAAGATTTACCCCATGGGAACTACTAGTTAGACAGGGATAAAAGTAATCTATGTCCTTTTCTTTTCCTTTCAGCTATACCTCTACAAAATCTCCCATTTACCATGGGGGGGAAGTGGGAACGTCTTTACCACTCCACCCTATTTCTTTATTCTAAACGAGTCTGGGGTCCCAAGATAGCTTTAGAGTCCGTAGGAAATTCATCCACCTTCAGTGGACGCGTTTCAAGTGTACCGCTGAAGATCCTGGCTAAAATAAAAAACAGGAATAACAGTGGGAGCGGAGAGGAGGTGGGAATATACCTCTACAAAAAATCAAGTCAGTCTGACTTTCTGTTAGATCCTGAATGTATAAGAAAATGATTTTTTTTAGTGAACGTATTCCAAGTTTTACGTAATAGTTATTCTGCTATTCGGGGCTGAGACAAATTCATAAAATCATACATAATAGAAATCGGTCTTGAGTTTTAAACGGTGTAACTAACTCGACTTTATTTTTTAAATTTGTTTTATTTATCTTTGTCTCATCATTCCTTCGCTTCGTAGCTAATAGTTGGAATAAAAAATGCATTGTGATTTAGTTACTGAAATAGGAAGAAAGCGACTTACTTTACCATATATATATATACTCCTTTTGTCCACTCGTAATTTATTCCAAAACAGCATCTCATATTTTGGGGGTAAAATATGCTTTACGTATGGTTCTGAAAAACCACGAAAAAGTAGACGCTATCATAATGGAATCGCAACAATCGCAGCGAAGGAAATCGAGGTAGTAAACACAGTGTCTCGGTACACGCGTTTTGTCGCCCAAATATAAAGTAAATTTCCTCCAATAACTAGTAAGAGTGAGAACAATCTTGCGGGGTCTCGGCTCTCGCCGGCGCGGCGGAAGGCACCCGCTCGCCGACAAATTCACTTTTCCTGTCGATGTCGAAAGGAAACGAATTCTCACCACCTTCTACGTCGTTATATTTTTGGTGCTTAACTTCCTTCCTGATGGGATTCCTTTGTCGACTTCAATCGGAACGTAAGTACAGGCAAATGCGTATTTATTCGCACTTTTTTATATTACGAAATAATTTTATTGTTGTATTTACGTACGAGTACGATCAAACGGATTGTTTATATTTTTTGGATGATAACAAAATGCACTTTATGACTATTTAACGGCTATATTTTATTTTTGTGAATTATTATTGTTTGAAATACTAGTAATACTAAAACCCTTTTTTAATTACCTTTTTCTAGGTTTCTTTTATACCTTTATTTTAGGTATTTTTAGGCTTAGTGCAAACAAGCAATAGCTTGTGCATATTTTGTTGTTTGTTAATCGTCTAACCAAAGTTCTGGTGGTGTTTTTTTATAGGTTATGTTTATAGTTTTCTTTCCAAACAAATTTTTTCTTTAAAATTTATTAAATTTTAGGATTCTATCAAGTAGCGTTGCGCCTTTATCTATTTAATACTGTGTCGAACAAGTCTATCGGAAAAATAATAGGAATTATTTTCTAGGGGCTATCAAATCTCCGTAAATTGCATAAGCGTATTTTATAATTTATTCCAACTTTCGGATATTCTTTAGTTCCTTAGATTGTGACATAAGATTCGCTGTAGGTATTGGGCACATGTCGGCACAAATTCATTTTTCTTGTTATGAGCGACAGCGGTAGCGGCGCGAGCGCGGGAAGGTAATCGAATCCCAGCCGAGGCTTCTCGGGGTCAGCTGAGCTGTCTGCGAACTGAAATAGATTGTTAAAGGTTTGCGATTCTTTTAAATATTCTATGTGTACAATGAATTGGTTCAGAAGTGAATAGGATAAATATGTGGCCGCCATGTTGCGGTATTTCGTCATTGATTTTCGACAACGGTGGCAACTCGACTTGATAGTGTCCACAGAAGCTCCCCTGGACATACAAAGTAGGTTTGCCTGTTGAAGATTTCCTCACGATGTTTTCCTTCACCGTTAAGCAATCGAATAATGTACTTGAATTGAAAAATAACTCATACGTACACGCCTAGATTCGAACCCGGAACCCTCAGATTGAGAGTCCGTGCCTTATCCTCTGCCCCACCGACTCTTTTTGATGTATCACTGGAAAAAAATAGGACAACCACTGTTATTTGATGATAGTTGGAGAAGGGGTAGCTAGCCAGAGGAACGTAGAGCAATACCCTTTTACCAACAAAAACAATACCTATTAACTCAAATATATAATATATAACCTCACTGTGAAGTTGCTGGTGATTTAGCATTACTACTAGGCTTGGGAGAGCTTGATAAGTTAAGCCAATAAGCTCCACTGCTGACTAACCGCATCCTTCTTAGATTGCCACGTCGGAATTTTGGTTTTGGCATGAATTTTGTTTTAGTGTATAGCCCATCTCCAGAATATTTAAACCTTAGTCATCTTTTATAAGACTAGCGGGAGAACACGAGTTTTATTCTTAAGCCGAGACCATACGCTAAAACTATGGCGAATGTTAACTATAAAAACAAACGTGAATTATATCGAAAGCTATTTGTTAGGGTTTTCCATATTCATTAGCATAAATACTGCGGTGTAAAACCACTAAAGTTTTTAAACAATAGTGAGGTGAACGTAGGAATTCCCGATAATTCCGGAAAGCGTTCCGGGCACAATCGACGGTGATTGACGGGCTGTCCGGCACAGAAGGGTGCGCTGGCGCTAATGGAGAAATAGTCTGCCTTGTGGCAGGGCAGTGGGCAAACTTAATTTACTTGTGCCTACTCGTACAAGGGAAGTTAGTTTCAGAATGCCTCCATATAAAGCTTCTTTTACGATCAGAAATATTTATCAGAAAGGGACAGCATGAAAAGACCACAACGCGCGTGTATGAGGAATTTAAAATTTAAATGTTTTTAAATAAATTTTTGCTTGTGGAATATCAAATCAATTTATTTATTCAACATAGGTATTACAGATCTTATATGAAACAACCGGTCGCTATGTGCGGCGCACAAATATTCACATAATTATATATCATAAATAATATTAAATTAAATGCAAATTAAATAATAATATAGTCAAATTCAATTTAAACTAATTACAATAAATAAACAGATTGTTACACTTTACTGAGGAATTCAACAATCGTGAAGTAAGTGGTTTCTGACAAGTAGTTGAACAGATTTCGTTTAAACTATTTTTAACTAGCTTCCGCCCGCGACTTTGTCCGCGTGTACTTCAGAATTTATTCTACTTGTCCGATAGGCATAGAAGGCATCTATCTCCATTTCCAGCATAAGGTACAAAATAGTGTTTATTCTGTTACGTAGGCTAATAGTTTAAAGAAACAAAAGAAATTTCAATATCTGACTTAGTACCTTCAAATAGTCTTCACACCAATATTATAAACGCGAAAGTTTGTATATACGAATTTACATATTCTATGGTCGGTCGCTAGGCAACGCGTTTTTGTTATGCCAAAATTGCCCATGTAATCCCACTAATATTATAAGTGTGATTTTGGACAATTTACACAATATGTCTTTATAAATTATAGCCTATATGTTATTCTGATGTATAAGCTATATTATTGTAAAGTTTCATTCAAATCCATTCAGTAGTTTTTCCGTGAAAGCGTCACAAACATCCAAACATCTAAACATGCAAACTTTCACATTTACAATATTAGTAGGATACCTTTTGTGTAACTTTTTAAAGTTGTAGCTCACATCCCATACCATTAAATTTTCTATTTTGCTTCTAATAAAACAGCATACTCGTATTTTGACATTTTGAATAAAATTATTCGCGTAAGATCAAAAACGCGTATGGTCGACTGCGCCCCCCGCGAGTTATTCTGCTCCGTGGTTGGACATGAGCCCCCATAATAAATCGATCCTCTGCTTCTTCTTCTTATGGTTCTTCTGTGTCAACCTGCTGTACTTTTTCTCGTCTGTCGTGAGGCGAAAACATTAGCTGTCACGTGCGTTCTCGTCCACTATTGAATGCTCCGCAGCCAGGACATCTTCCTGCGATCAGCTGGTTGCTTTCCAGCACTTTGCATATCATAATAAGTTGCAAAAATGCGTATCTCTGTTTAGTGGTAACTCTGTTTAGTGCTGTCAAATTAAAATGAGTCTCCAAACTACAGGTGATTTTAGGTTATACGTAGCCGTAGAGAATTGGCCGTAGCTGTGGATTAAATGAAGCGGTGAAGTGGAACACTGTCTGAGCTACATCGCACCAGTTGCCGTTTAATTGCGTTGGTGTCCCGCCAAAATATTTCTCGAACATTCTGATGCCAATGAATAAGATTTCTGGATAGGGCTTTGGTGGTATTACATATTACTGTAATTTTTAGGGTCCTGTACCACAAAAGGAAAAAAGGAATCCTTATAGGATTACTTGATTGTCCGTCTGTCTGTCTGCCTGTCAAGACCCTTTTTCTCACGAATGCGTAAAGCTATCAAGTTGAAATTAATATCGAATACTCAAGTCTACGATCCCTTGAATCTGCTAGTAAACCTACCACTTTTGGCAAAAAGGAAGGTCTTATAGCACAACCATATAAATAAATCTTAAAACGATAAAATAGCTTTCTTAACTTAGCTTTGTAGTTGAAAGCCACACATCATATTATATTTCACATCACACAATATTTCATTCATTTCATTTCATATTTCATTTCATTTCATCGGGTATGTAATTTAGCTGCAAATTAAAGTTTTTTTCAGTTGGGATTGCATTGCCGGTAAAGCATTGTTGGGTGTATATTACCGTACCTATTATTTATGATTTTCAGTGTGTTAATTATTCATATTCTGTACGGAACCCTCGGTGCGCGAGTCTTAATCGCACCTGACCGTTTTTTTAATATTGTAAAATTGGTAGGATGAAAAGGTTGTTGGATGGAAAGCGTGCACACCCAAAGAGGCGCTGACTTTGCTACCTTTATACTTATTTATGTAGACAGAGGGACCTGGTCCATATCTGGTACGCTATAACTACTTTTCTCCTCATTAACTTTTTAAGTCCACTGCTGAACAAGGGTCGACCTAAAAGACCGACGATGAAAAAGAAAAGATAATAATAATAATAATAATAATAAATAAATAAAAATAGTTTATTAACACTGTTTAGATACATAAAATGTCGCTAATTATATTTTTGTTATTGCTATGCTTGTTGAGGATCTCTGATTACTGCAGTAGGTAAAACCTGTGTCGCAATAACCAGTGATTCCACCGAGACTTTATACAAACAAAAATTTGCGTATTGGTTGGTGTTTTGGTATAAGAGTGATATGACAAAGAATAATCTTTTTCTATAGCCGACACCATAGCATTGTTTATACCATGCGACCACATCTAGTCTCCGAGAGCTCCGTGCGACAACATGGCGTCACCGCTAAACGGTCAGTTAGTGCGGCACAAACGCTGCGGTCCCGTTCGCCGTATTTATGACATCATCCTGTAGGTGCCCCACCACTTTTCAGCAAATACAACCCGCTGTATAGTGAATTAGTTTAATGTACTCGCGTTTTATGTGCTCTCAGGTTCTATTGTGTGGCCGCTGTACCGACAGACGTTTTACAAACGTGAATACTTAGCTTATTTTGCTTTCTCTGGATTCTAAATTTTACGCTTTATAGAACACGTCTACAGCGTGTATATTTTATACAGGCGTATAATTTATCCAGATATAGTTTACGACCGTACAAATCATATGTGAAAACAATTTTGTTAAATAGCTTAATTAATGAAGAGTTAATCATTTTCCAAAATACGACTGAGCAGCAATGTATTGCTTCCGAATTGAATTGACTTGACCAAGGATAAACGGTTTATTGGACTGTCATGATATGACGTGTAAAAAACCGTCAATCAGTCGATAACTTTAGATGTAATTGATACATTGCGTGCTCAATTGTTTTGTATGGAAATACCACATTTACAGCGACGAAGTAAAGCGCCAACTGTTCCTGAGCTACTGCACCAGCGTGTACACCGTGGAGCTATGGTGTACTCACACGGCGGCGGTGAATGACATACGCGTGCAGTACAACGATGCGTGGCGCGCCATGTTCCGACTGCCGTGCTGGTGCAGCGCCAGCGACATGTTCGCGGACGGGCAGACGCCGGGATGGCTGGCGCTGCTTGGACATAGGTGCGCCACCATGAGAACAAAGGTCTTCTGCTCCAAGAAGGACCTCGTGCAAGCGGCGCGACCATGGTGGGCGAGCCCCCTTCACCGCAAGTGGCAGAATTACCATCTACCTTATCACTTGATACTAATTAATTAATTATTCGATTATTTTAATATTGGACATACTAATTTAATTTGACATACTATTTTAACTTAGATATTTGACATCATTCATAATTGGAATTAAAAAAAATATGGATTGATGGTCTGGCTTAAATGATATTCATTTCATAGGAAAGAAATTATTATTATTAATAATAAACCTAATTATGAATTCAAGAAAACATTAACCAAATGGATTAAAGCAAAAACATACCAACAAACCGAAGCTCTTTTAGAGGTAGTATCATAGGTATAACACACACACACACTCACTCACACACAAGTTAATTGTAAGTAGCACCTATGATATAAATAAAAATAGTATTTGTATAACTTAAATAACTAGCGGAAGAGCGGGGCCTCCTAATACAAGTTTTTTAAACTTAAAAGGAGTGTCCCAAAAACTGTAGTGTTAAGGTAATCATATACAAGAAAATAAATATTTTTTCATTTTTTTTCATTTCATTCAATAATAAAAATAATTAACTAACAGAATTTATGTAAGTGTGTTGTTTAGGACCAACACTAATTGCCATCAAATATACGTCCTTACGAAGTACGAGTATACACGCTGCGTATATAAAGGCTTGCTGTTTGATTTGCGTATCCACGCCCAGCACAAATAGCTTAACGACTAACAGTTTGATAATTTTGAGGAAAGAGTTTCAATGCGGTTAAAGCCATGGTCGAAGTACATGTTGTATCAATTTACTGAAAAATATATTCCACTGACCAAACCAATTACCAAAGAGTCACACATAAATCACTGTAAATATCATCTGTATATTGTTGTATATAGTTGTAACTAGGAGCATTTAATCGGGAAACGTGTACCAGGCCGTCCCCCTACTAGATGGACCGACGACGTGGTTAGAGTCGCAGGGAGTCGCTGGATGCAGGTGGCTCGAGACCGGTCGATGTGGCGTACCATGAGGGAGGCCTATGTCCAGCAGTGGACGTTTCACGGCTGATGATGATGAGGAGCATTTAATCACTAAGAGTTGTAACACAAAGCGAAGTGGAGCGCGCGTCGATACGTATTTAAGTTTATACACGACTTACCAACTTACGGTGGAGGTAAACCTACCTACCTACAAATACTACCTACCCTGCCTACCTATAACGGCTTACAAGATGCAGATCTGTGACACATAGTTGGACGTACGGAGAGCGGAAACTTAGTAATAAGAATCCGTATATACGGACCTCTTAAAATAGAAATGAGTGGATCAAGTTGTCTGGCTTCAGTAAAAAGTCTCTTTCTATAATTTCTAGTACATGCGATACCCCAATCAAAATGGAAACGTACTAAATAGTTTTAATTTACTAAACACCAATTTCGATGGCATCCATTTCATTTGGAATAAATTGCTTGTTTATTTCGTCGTTTAGAAACCCGATACGCTGTAATTTTGTCCCAGGATCAAGTTAATTAAATATAATTTGGATAATATAGTTGGTTTTATTTAAAATTTGTTGTTCGTTATTGCGGCTGTTTCATTACTTTAATTAACTTTGTTTCTTAATAATTTCTTAAAGGTACTTGATATCTTTTCTAAAAATAGTTTATGACAATATCTCATCGATCTACGACTTACAATAGAATCACAGACGCCTTGCTTTAGTCGCTTTCGGAGTTTATACTATGAAGCCAAAGAAAAGCATGGCTGAATCCAAATTCCTTATATTCGCCCGACTACAACCAAAGGAGTTGTAGACGAGTATGTATACCTGGGACAGATCGTTCAACTAGGTAGGTCCAACTTTGACAAAGAGGTCAACCGAAGAATCCAACTTGGCTGGGCAGCGTTCGGGAAATTACGGCATATCTTCTCGTCCAAAATACCTCAGCGTCTAAAGACAAAAGTCTTTGATCAGTGCGTGTTGCCAGTGATGACATACGGAACCGAAACGTGGTCTTTTACTGTGGGCCGAATAAACAAGCTCAAAGTCACTCAGCGAGCAATGGAACGAGCTATGCTCGGAATTTCTCTACGTGATAAGGTCCGGAATGAGGAAATCCGTAGACGAACGAAGGTCACCGACATAGCTCGACGAGTCAGTGAGCTGAAGTGGCAATGGGCAGGCCACATCGCTCGAAGAACCGATAACCGGTGGGGAGTAAAGGTTCTCGAGTGGCGACCACGTACCGGGAAACGTCTACCAGGCCGTCCCCTTACTAGATGGACCGACGACCTGGTTAGAGTCGCGGGGAGTCGCTGGATGCAGGTGGCTCGGGACCGGTCGATGTGTCGTACCATGAGTGAGGCCTATGTCCAGCAGTGGACGTTTCCCGGCTGATGATGATGATGATGATGATGAACCAAAGGAGGGCTATGATTTTAGCAACCTATATTTTTTCTTTCTAACCTTTGTTTATCTGTTCCCGCATATACCCTAAACCACTCATTGAATTATGATAAATGAAGTTTAGTGTCAGGACATGATTTGCCAATCACCATGCTTGTCAGGCGGATGGTGCCCGCAGTAAGATGTTGTTATCAGAAGATGCTGCTCAGTGCCTGGAGTTTTTGCTGAGACATCTTTTGAAACACCCACAAGAAGGCATGTTTGTGATCCCATTATAAATCCGAGGACAGACGGAGAAAAACGTTAACCTAAAAATATTTTTATAAGACACGTGTAAAATTAAAACTGCTGTTATTTTAATTGTAAATTCGTTAGCAAATTAACGGTTTTAAACTGAGACACTTCATCAGAAACACCTTAAATTTACATCACAATGGCTGAAGGAAACTAATTTTAGTTCAAATGAACTTGAATAATACAAGTTGCCGCGAGCAGGTCGTTAGGTAGAATTAAATTTAATTCGAGGCCTCCTCGGCGGCGGCTCGGCCCGCAAACGCAATTCTTGAATCATTTATTTATATGAAAAAGTTTCTATTATGCTCTCTCGGCAACCTACGCATAAGGTGCAAGTAATGAGAATACAGCGGCACTCCACCTCGCTACATTCTGACCAAGAATATACAGAGTGTGGCCCAGAATTGGAGCAAATATTAAAAATGGAGGCTCTATAAGTCATCAGTAATTAAATCATTATGTCCCCAATTAATTATAATCAAAACTTAAGTTTTTGATTATTTCTAACAAACTTGGTCGTAGATTCAATGTATTGCAAACAATAGTTCAGCTCAACTTGATTGTCTCATCTGCATCGTACGACACTCGGAATCGTTTTGTTATAATACGAGTACACTGACTATGAAACATATAGCTTTAAAAAATTTAGTGTAATGTATGGGTTTATAATAATGTCATAGAAGTTACTTATACTCCATAGAGCCTACATTTTAGGGTTCCGTACCCAAAGGGTAACCAACGGGACCCTATTACTAAGACTTCGCTGTCTGTCTGTCCGTCTGTCACCAGGCTGTATCTCATTAACCGTGATAGTTAGACAGTTGAAATTTTCACAGATGATATTTTTCTGTTGCCGCTATAACAAATACTAAACAAAACATAATAAAATAAATATGTAAGGCCGCTCCCATACAACAAACGTGATTTTTTGAGACTTGCCATCAAACACTGACGAGTACTATTAGTAGCGCCATCTAGTGACGTACTCGTCTACTACTGCTACTGAGAAACTAAATCGAGATCGAAAATCGAGGCGCATTCGTTAGAGGATTGTTCGGTGCATATTATTTATAGTTTTCAGTATTTTAAGTATCCATATTCTATACGGAACCCTCGGTGCGCGAGTCAAATTCTAACTTGGTAGTATTTTTATATTTGCCCCTATTATAGGCGTACAGTGGTGTGTATTATAGGGAGTGTATAGGCCATAGTCCACCACGCGGGCCCAGTGCGTATTGGTTGACTTCACACACACCTTTGAATTTCTTCTCAGGAGTGTGCAGGTTTCCTGACGATATTTTCCTTTACCAAAAAGCCAATGGTAATAATTTTTATCATTCGTAAAAAATTTTAAATAACAAACTGGAACTGAAATTCGAAATAACAAAATCGAACCCAGACCTCAATTTTTTTAAGGACTGATGCTCTACCCATCTGAGCTACCATGGCTATGATAGACAAAAGCAATCACCTTATAAATCGCTCGTAGCTCTTACCTTGTCCCAAACCCTGGAACTCCGAGTCGCATAACTTTTCAAGAACATTGCTTGAAATTCTTATGAAGTGCCGACGTGATTTCATATTGAAGCGGTAATGTATGGAATGTGTTTTCGGTCCCGGTGCCGAGTTGTCTGGCGATTCATTAAAGTGAGTGAAGTATTCAGAGCTGACCCTCTTTACATTGTTTGTGGGTGGTCCCTCTTCGTACAAGTTTTAGGAACTGTTTGTAATATTCTAATGATTGTCCAAATTCAATTGTTCTTTACTTTTTAATGAATGATGGGTTTGGAATTCGCCTTAATCTCACCTGATGGTGCTATAGCACTGATGTCTGGCGGCAGATTTCGATAGCACGGTGGCAGCTAGCCAGGCGGACAAAAAAAGTCCGACAAACCGAGTACAAACCGATAATCGAGCCTGGATTTTATATTATGTATTCGATGTTATAATTATAATTAATGGCCCCTTAGCTATTTAAAAGACTAACCTGATGTTTAGGAGACAGTTGACAGCTTGGCTGAAACAGTTTAATTTTATTCGATTATGTCATTTAGGGTTCTGTACCCTAAGGGTTAAAACTGGACCCTATTACTAAGTCTCCGCAGCGTCTGTCCGTCCGTCCGTCCGTCTGTCACCAGGCTGTATCTCGTGAACCGTGATACTTAGACAGTTGAAATTTTCGAAGATGGTGTATTTCTGCTGCCGCTATACAACAAATACTTAAAACCAGAATAAAATAAATATTTTTAGGGGGCTCCCACAGAACAGATATGTTTTTTTGCCGTTTTTCCGAGTCTGACTCGCACTCGGCCGTTTTTTTAAATTTGATCACATTTAATTTAATTAGGTAAATTATGTAATTTTAATAAACGTGAATTTCAAAAATGTATGGAGCCTGGGCCAGGTCAATATACACCAAAGATAATAATGGTGGTTTTTTAAATGATCCTTTTTTAATTATCTATTTTCAACAAATATAACCGAATGCCGCGTAAAAAATATGTTTTCCCACAAAAAATTGCAACACAAAACAACACTAGCGGACTGTCAAAATCAAACATGTACATACATATGATATAGGTATTTGTTTTATATTTTAAAGTAATGCCAGCCATTTTGATTGTCAATGTCAACATCGCTGTCTGCGTTCAGAAACTGAGCCACTTTGATCCATACCATAGATACGATTTATAAAAACGCTATTTTTATAGTTCTAAATCATAAATATAATAGTAATTAACTAGCTACCTCTGATTTAGAAATAAACTAAACATGCAATAATTGATAATTCATTATTTAAACAACCCATTTCTGAACGAATATGTGACAACGCAAAATGCTAAGTAGCCGGAGCTATCCTCAAGCTATCATTTAAAAATGACCGTGAAATTGACCTAGGAAAAAAGAAAGTATTTTGAACACGTAAATTACCCATATAATCTGATCATTACCATTTTTAAAGTAATTCTCATATTTTTACCTTTATTTTAAGACAGTGTATAACGAGCTGGCCCTAGATGATAGGTCACCTTTATATTCGTTTGACATATAGAATATATTATTTTACTGGTATTGGTGGGAGAAATTTCTTTTATAAAATGTTACTTATCTATATTACATGTTTCATGTATGTTTTTTTTTGACATAGACAGTGCAAATCTATATAGGTTCCTTGTCTATTACGGGACCCTAAAAACTAAGTCACCACATTTAATTTCTCTGCAGCATGTGCACGTGCAGTGTCGGGTGCAGTACACGCTAGCAGAGCATTGAAGACCACAACTGTGGAATAAGCGACGAACAAGTTTGTGCTTTTAATTTTACCTGGGACGAATGTTACACCGAAGCGTGTGGTTTAGACGCAAGCCGCTCCCGAGCGCGACCGCTATACGAGTACATGTGTTTTAAAATGATTATGATATTTTACTTGTATAAAAATATTATTATTTTTGCTCAAAAGGCTAGTTAAAGTAAGTAATCTCACACACTGTACAATATAGTAAAGATATGTACATATTTACAACGATAACAATACAGAGAAAAAAAGTGGTCTGAAATTCATATAAGCTTTTCATTAGCATACGCAAAGCATACGTGTCATGAAACATCAAGGCATTGAAAAGACAATTAATTAAATCTCAACTACTCTATTATGAAACTAGCGTTTGCTCGCGAATTCGTCTGCGTGGATTCCAGAAATTATTCAACGGGAACTACTAATTCGATCTAGATAAAAAAGTATACATATTATTCCGACCCTTCAACTATCCCTGTACCCCATAATATGGTACTACGTATATTTTTTTCGACGATTCCTTTTTTATTCTAAAGGTTACCGATTTTCCGGCTTGCTTTTAGGCTGAGTAGAATAAACTAACAGTTCACAAAAGCTTCGGGTTTTAGCCGTAAATCAAAGTGTAAATGCCTATAGTAAATAAGTGAGGTGCTTCACAAATGTTAATGTTAACAGGCTATTTTTCTATTAATATGTAGAAAATAAATTCCAAAATGTAATGCGTTATTGAATAAATAAATAAAAAATGATTCGTATAGTGCCCGCGATATCTTACCACCCTCACAAGAAAGTGACCGGCTCAGGGGTCGGTAAAATCGCGCGCGCTTACTCAGTCAGCGCGCGTGGATGCAAACGTCATCCGTTTGATGTATTGGAATACGAACCCATATCACAAAATTTCTATGAAGTATCAGGCCTGTACCTACACCAAGAGTCAGGGAATCACGAAAAAGACCGATCGAAAGCCGTTTAAAATTAGCATTTCGGATTCATACAATTTGCACCTAATCCGAAAGCAATCCGAAACAAATCCGAAAGGAAATGACTTCCTGTGGCTACATAGAACACCACGGTCCTTAGCCGCTTGCTTCCAAAGAATACACTCTGTGACGTTACGTTATGGTGTGATAGACGTCCCGAGTAAAGGTTGGCGCACATAATTGGCCCCACGCGAGCGTTTCAGCACTTGCGGCTGTAGAGCGGCAATTAGAACCAAAGCGATCACCTTTGTGTGAGCTTCGACGTTCCTCGAGGTGCATTAAGACTGTTATGAGCGTTATGAGTTCTAGCATTAACGCAGCCAATTTGTTGGAGAGGCTTAGAAACTTTCAAGATAACGAAATGTTTATTAAGAAGAAAGCTAAGTAAGCTAACAACCGTCTACCACAAAAACTAACTACAAGAGCAATTGTTGTTAATTTACACATGAAAATACAAATAATTAACGCGTTCAAAAAGAGCTGAAAACCGACTTCAACATTTGGTTTTTGTTGATTTTCTCAAAAAGTGCTCAATTAATTTCAATAAAATTTATATGAGACCACCTCTGAAGTATCTACCAAACAAAAAAATCATCAAAATTGGTTCACAATTGGCGAAGTTATCGCGAAAAACACATACTGTCGAATGGAGAACCTCTTCCTTTTTTGAATTCGGTTGAAAAACGACTGGTGCTGGAACCTATTCCTATTTTATTCCTATACGTGTACTCTAAGACCTTGCTTCTTGTCAAATTTGATGATTCTGGGTCAATGGGAAGTACCCTTAGATACCTTCTTCGTCGAAGCTTATAATTTTTTCCTTTTCAGGTACGGAACCCTAAAAACCATATGGTTTGAAGTTGAGCGGAGACTAGGGGATACCAAATTGTATGGACTTTCAGTTCTGCTCACCATTCCTTCAGTCACAGCCGCAGCGAAAAATCACCCTAAGTTTGATCTCCCTTACATCTGTAAAATATATTTGAAATTCGACGAAACAATAAATTACATTTTGATTTGAAAAGTTTTCCTCTTTAGCAATTATGAATAAATTCACCGTATACACTTCTGTATTAAAACTTAGAAATCAAAGGAGACGTCTACCTAACATAGAGAAACGTCATTAAAACACCAAACCTATAGAATAGGGTCACGATCAGATTGCAGCCTCCTTGGCCTCCCCTCTTATCTTATAGAGATAAGCTTAACAACCGCTCATCTCTACAGTTATCCATTTTAGTACTTATTAAATTTATTTAATAATTATTCTTTTTTTTCTTTCATTCTTAATTTTCATAAACATTGCAATCCCTACTGGCGCCGCGTGGTGAACTATGGCCCAGGGTAATGGATAAAGATAATTAAATACAGGTGCCGTTGTTTATCGCATTCCTTTATCTTTATTCTAAAGCTGGGACCATGCGAATATTTTGTTACTACCCACTTTATTTATTTATGCTAGGTTGGATGCTAAGCGTGTGCACACAAAACCCTCAAGCTTGTGGTGCTGAATCTGTAACCTTGTGCTATTAATACTGCTACCCGCCGGCAGATTTAGATAACATGGTGGTACTCGGAAAGAGCCAGATGGACATATTATGTCCTACCACCAAGCAAACCACTTAGATTTTGTTTGTCTTTTATCTGTCTTCGGGTTAGGTCGTTTCTTATAAGATGTAGCTTAGAAATTAGATATCTTTAACGAGCAATCATACCGGTTGGGTAGTTCAGTAAATTGTAAATTTCAGATTTGACTTTGAAGCATTTAGCATCATGGTTTCTACTGATCAAATTTTCAACTTTTACCTGGAGGCGATAAGACGAGATGGAATCGTAGTCATGGAAAGATCACAGTTGATTATGAATAATTGTGAGTGGTTGAGCAAAAAGGGACCTCAAGGGAACTCAGTTGATTTCGAGTAAATTGCGTTTGAAGTTTTGAGTCGTAGTCTTCAGCTTGCTAATACGGTGAGCAATGTCGGTCAGTTTGGTTCTCAGACTCCGAGCATAGCCCTTTCCATGTGGATGTGGATCAGTCGTACGGTGAGTGTCCACGTTTCGGCTACGTAAGTCATGAAGGGTATGACGCACTGGTTAAAAACTTAGGCATTGCGGTATCAACGATTTTAAGACTTGACTTAATTTTAGCTATAACTTTCGCCTCGAGGTCTGGGATTTCCAAATTTAAAAAAAAATCTACCTCACCCTTAATAAACCCTAATATTCAGATTGGACCAATACAAAGACCACAGAATCAAAATTCATCAAGAAAAAAACCTCACAATTTCAAGTAAAACTAATGTGCTGCATTTTGTGAGGTGGCTACCGAAGTAAATATGAGTGACATTATCTAGAACAAATAAATAATTACATTAATTAAGGTTGTTATAAGCTTGGCAAGTATGAAATGTAATTAAAATTAGTTTAATTTTAGGAAATTAAAGAAACTGGAGCCATAAATTCTTACAACCTGAGACAATTTTATTCCTGGCTGGCATGTAGGGCAGTGAAGACAACAAGACAACATAGGAAATTTAGCGATTAAATAAAAACCAAAGCTATAAATAACATCATTAGCTGACTGTAAATAACGTGTTCATTTTGGAAGCCCAATAGAAGAACTCAAAAATAAAAACATTTACAGCTGAAGCCAAAACTTGAGCCACAAATTTTTACAACCAGAGACAATTTTGTTGGTTTTTCCCCGGGTGTGGCGTGGCAGCGAACACAACAGGGCATCCTCACCGCGTGTAATAGAGTAATTGAGTTGACAGTAAAAGTTATGAAGAGAGCGGCGTCGCGGCGGCGCCTTGCCGGATATCAGCGCCTCCCCACCACTTTTCTTCAACCGCCCCCACCCACTTTCTTCCCGGATACGGGCGTAGGGTCTGTAAAAAAAGTTTAACATTAATTTTGATAAATAAGGTTATTCAAATAATTTTACTATCGTAAGACTTTTTTTGTAATTTATTGCTTGCGTATTTGTTTAATCTTAAAAATGAGTTATTTGTATGTGATGTGAAATGTGCCTGAGATGGTTATGTAGAGCTGTCGCCCTTTTTGGTTGCAATCTCCTTTGATGTGTGTTCTAGTTGGCGTGATATTTGTTTTAAATATGGAATACGTCAGAGTGACACCGCCACAATAGAAGGGAGAAGTCGATCACAGATTAGGTACTTAAGTCGATTGAGCTGCGCCAACGTGGGTGCATTTATTGATTCATTGTGCAGTTTTAAAAGGAAATAAGTCGCCACCTGGCCTATGCAGCCTTCTTGTGCTTGAAAGGTTTGATCAGATTCTTCTTGCAATCATCACATAATACGTATTTCCCTAATCGGTACCTCTCCTCCAGTAGCATATTGCTATAAATTGCTACAGTACTCTGAACGAGATAAAGCAAGCATTTTAGCGTTTTGTCGAGTTTCAATAGGATCCATAAAAACACGTTTCTCGTATGGGCACATCCATTAAGTTTAAACATTCGTATTGTTGTTATAGCAACTATAGTAATACACACACACTTTCAAGTGTCTACCTATTACGGTTCAAAAGTTACAGCCTCATGACAGACGGACGGCTAGACTTATTAATAGGGTCCCGTTGGCACCCTTTGGGTACGGAATCCTAAAAAGTTAGAACCCTTGTTTTTAAAAAAAAGTTTTGTAGCTCTATTACTGATTTCACATCTCTGTAATTGTATTTTTAATTTTCAGAAGAAATTTTTGACGCGTTTATTGAAATAGTTTTTAATTAGGCAAATATTAGTCAACTGTTTTTGCTGACGCTACAAACAGTAGAACTCATTCTAAAGATCTTCCGATGAACTCACACAAAAACTTATTCGAAGGAAGTGAGCCAGTCATTTATTTTTATGCCGGCTATTGTTTAGTCATCTCTCATTTGGGAGAAATACAGGCGAAGTCGGGAGGCTACTGTTAGTTCGAGGTTGTTGTGAGGTTGTTTGAGTCAATTATTTGGATTCGAATAACGAATAAGACTCTGTTGAGTGGGACGCTGACTTGCATTGTTTAATAGACTTCTCTTCATCTAGTTCGAGGTTCACAAAAAGATTCTGAAAAGAATTTTCTTACCAAAAAAAAATGTTTTTATTTCTTCTCTCCACAACATATATCAAGTTACATTTAATGATACAAGTAATATAGTAGTTGTGGGAGAGCTGGTTCCCAGACTAAGCTCGAGGCCTGTGCTATGGGTAACCAGGTCTCCCCGCACGGAATTCTTGTCTATGTATATATACACAATTACGTGTGTGTGTGTGTGTGTGTGTGTGTGTGTGTGTGTGTGTGTGTGTGTGTGTGTGTGTGTGTGTGTGTGTGTGCGTGCGTGCGTGCGTGCGTGCGTGCGTGCGTGCGTGCGTGCGTGCGTGCGTGCGTGCGTGCGTGCGTGCGTGCGTGCGTGCGTGCGTGCGTGCGTGCGTGCGTGCGTGCGTGCGTGCGTGCGTGCGTGCGTGCGTGCGTGCGTGCGTGCGTGCGTGCGTGCGTGCGTGCGTGCGTGCGTGCGTGCGTGCGTGCGTGCGTGCGTGCGTGCGTGCGTGCGTGCGTGCGTGCGTGCGTGCGTGCGTGCGTGCGTGCGTGCGTGCGTGCGTGCGTGCGTGCGTGCGTGCGTGCGTGCGTGCGTGCGTGCGTGCGTGCGTGCGTGCGTGCGTGCGTGCGTGCGTGCGTGCGTGCGTGCGTGCGTGCGTGCGTGCGTGCGTGCGTGCGTGCGTGCGTGCGTGCGTGCGTGCGTGCGTGCGTGCGTGCGTGCGTGCGTGCGTGCGTGCGTGCGTGCGTGCGTGCGTGCGTGCGTGCGTGCGTGCGTGCGTGCGTGCGTGCGTGCGTGCGTGCGTGCGTGCGTGCGTGCGTGCGTGCGTGCGTGCGTGCGTGCGTGCGTGCGTGCGTGCGTGCGTGCGTGCGTGCGTGCGTGCGTGCGTGCGTGCGTGCGTGCGTGCGTGCGTGCGTGCGTGCGTGCGTGCGTGCGTGCGTGCGTGCGTGCGTGCGTGCGTGCGTGCGTGCGTGCGTGCGTGCGTGCGTGCGTGCGTGCGTGCGTGCGTGCGTGCGTGCGTGCGTGCGTGCGTGCGTGCGTGCGTGCGTGCGTGCGTGCGTGCGTGCGTGCGTGCGTGCGTGCGTGCGTGCGTGCGTGCGTGCGTGCGTGCGTGCGTGCGTGCGTGCGTGCGTGCGTGCGTGCGTGCGTGCGTGTGTGTGTGTGTGTGTGTGTCTATGCCTGTCTGCCTGTCTGTCTGTCTGAAATGGCCATAGATATATATATATATATATATATATATATATATATATATATAATAAAGACATATGACATCGATCTTACCGGATGGTAAATGATAACACTGCAGGATAAAAGCATGCTCAGCCAGAAGCCACAATTTAAGGAAGCACACTATATAGGAACATGTTCAGTGCTACTGACACTGTCGTTAGATGTCAGATATAGATACGTGGTGTTAGATTTTTTATGCTCAACGGTTTAGCAGTTGACGATGATAGAAAGTCCGTTATATGGAAAGTGAGCTCACCTAAAGCCCTCAAGTTATTGAGGCGCTAGGTATATTGACTTATTACCAGAACATAACTGTGCCATCAGTCTCTTGCTATCTCAGCTCCGTGGCCTAATAGTCGTTCGTGGTACGAGCCCCGACCTGCAAGCTGGAGACCTTCATGAGGGCGGACTTCTGGCCGAAGGGCGTGGTGTACCGTCGCTTCAGAGGGAGGATAGCGACCAGCACCAGAGCGGCACCAACGTGCCGTAGTAAATAACAGTAGAATATAGGTTTTTATAATTATTTTATGTGTAATAATTGTTTCTTAAGAGGGTATGCTGATGTCAAAGCGCCCATACAAACGTAGTCCAGTCATATTTTGAGTATTAAGCTATGAAAATCTATGAAATTTTCAAGACACAATCTAGAAACAAATATCTGTGTCGGTGGTGAGTCAGATTTTCGTTTAAATATATACTTCCAGAGTTACAGGGCGTCAAAGAATTGTATTTTACGGTAATAAAAAGCCCCAACTTTGAACCTGATTTACAAGAGTATGAATCAATTTAGAACAATTTGGAAAAACCACTGACATCTGAAATTTCATTAGTATACTGTATTAAAAAATGGTTACGTAATATACTGTATCCTTCAAATGATCCCTGGACTACGAAACATCCAAATAACGGGTGGATAATTTCGCGTAGTGTATGCTGTCTCACCGTACGCGCTCGGGTAGAATAGGGCTCGGATAGGGACAGCTACAAAACAATGCAACCTTGAACGCGACCACGTGGTCTAACCAACATAGCCTCTTAATTTGTTGTATTGTGCTTTATATATACTATGGGTCTTGTTACCTGATCAAAAAATAAATAATAATAGTTACACGCTTGGACTTTACAATCCAGGAGGTCCTGGGTTCGAATCCCAGTAGGAATACATAATTACCTATCAGTGCTCAGTTTAGTTGGTGGTAGAGAATTTTCTACGTCCCCCTGGCTAACTAACACCATGTTACCAAGTCTGCCGTCAAACAGTAGTGTTAATAGCACTATATATACTAGCGTCTAATTAGCTCGAGACTTCTAGGTTAGCACGCTTTCCGTCCAGCGGCTTTATCGTCACTTACCATTAGGTGATATGAAGGCCAAGTGCTAAAAATGACCTTAGGCTGTCGAAAAGTTACTGTAGGTACGTCCTGTCACAAGGGAATTTTTTATTTTTTATTTTTTATTTTATTTATTTGGCATGTCAACAGCTGTTACATTCATTATCAAGAAAAGTAAAGTACATATACATCGTAAGCTAAATGTACAGCCAATTACAGACACACACATCATGCGATTAGTATTAAGTACGCTAAAGCACTATGGCAGGTAATCACATGAACCTTGAGCGCACGTTCGGAAAACAGTTAAAAATGCAATACAAATGTAATAGAAATAGAAAATAATAGAAGACAGTTACAGTCGCCTAAGGCTAGCGTGGTAGTTGTATTATATTTATTTATGTATTTATAATTATTTATATATACCTAAAAAAGTAGTATTTTTTATGTAATATTTTTTCTAAATTTTGTTAAAGGCTCGAAATGTATATCACAAACATCACTCTTTTCATTCAATAACTTACACTAATAGATTGCTACGAATATCACTTAAATAATGGACGACGCTTGCAAAATGCAAAAATGTCAACATTATCTTACGGAAAGGTTTCTCAAACAGCCTTATTTTCAAGTTTCATTATGCAAATGTATAATATTCAACATTAGGTACACGAGGAAGGTGGAAGGGAGCGTGCAGTTTTATATTTGCTGACTCCAAGAATGTCGAGTGTGGAGATTGTGAAAAATTGTGCTCAATTTTGAGTAATGGAGAACAGGGATGCAGCAAGGAAGCCCAGAAACATCTTTATGAACCGTCTCCGTGGCTTAGTTGGTTAAAAAATTGACTTAAAATCCTGAGGTTTTGATTCCCAGTGAGGTATCTCTGATTGTCTGTTAAAGTAGTGGCACACGTCGGACACTTCGAACAAATGTTGTGATATCGGCACAAATCGAACTGATGACGTTTGTATACACGCAAATGTGGGATTTTAGTGTGATTTAATAATAAAAAACTGGTTTTGAGATTTATTCTTATACTTGGGCTGTAAGATCTTGCTTACGGTCACTTCATCACTCACCTTCGATTTGCCGATGACATATTCATAACAGCAGAATCTACGATCGAAGTGGTAGACGAATATGTATACCTGGGACAGAAGTTCAACTAGGTAAGTACAACTTCGACAAAGAGGTCAACCGAAGAATCCAACGCGGCTGGGCAGCGTTCGGGAAATTACGGCATATCTTCTAGTCCAAAATACCTCAGCGTCTAAAGACAAAAGTGATGACATACGGTACCGAAACGTGGTGCTTTTCTGTGGGCCGAATAAACAAGCTCAAAGCACTCAGCGAGCAATGGAACGAGCTATGCTCGGAATTTCGCTACGTGATAAAATCCGCAATGAGGAAATCCGTAGACAAACTGAGGTAACCGCAATAGCTCGTCGGGCACGTCAGCTAGAGTGGCAATGGGCAGTCCACATCGCTCGAAGAACCGATAATCGGTGGGGAGTGAAGGTTCTCGAGTGACAACCGCGTACCGGGTAACGTCTACCAGGCCGTCCCCCTACGAGATGGACCGATGACCTGGTTAAGGTAGCGGGGAGTCGCTGGATGCAGGTGGCTCGGGACCGGTCAATGGGGCATACCATGAAGGAGGCCTACGTCCAGCAGTGGACGTTTCCCGGCTGATGATGATGATGATCTCCACGCGTTCCTCAGACAAAGGGTCTTGAAAGCTAGCCAGAAAGACAGACGGACAACAAAGTAATCCTATAAGGGTTCATTCTTCCATGCAGATTTACGGAACCCTAAAAATCAATAAACATCACAGTACACAGGTATATGAGTAAATATTACACGAAAACCTAAGCGTGGTCTCAAAGTATAGCTTTCAGAAATCATTAAAAGCCCCTGACAAATGCAATAATGCGTTTAGGAAAATGAACCTTATTTAGAATATCTGTTCGATTCTTTCCATGGTTCGGTACCCGAGTCTAACTCGCTCTTGGCTGGTCATTGCTAAGTTCTGGCAATAAAACCTTTGTCTTCGAATGCGGTTGGGCGGCCTTCATAGTTTTCATCTCGCGGAAAACACTTCACACGCATGTAGGCTTACCCTAGTCAAGTAAAACATGGCTTCAACCTTAGTTGCTTTTAGTTTGTGCTTTCTAAAAATCAGGACGTAAAGGAAAAATGTAAAGTTAATACAGAAATGGCCAAAAATATATATTCAGTTGAAAGATATAGTCGATGGGCCAGCACCTCACTTCGGTGGCCGTTAATGAAATACCATTTATCACGCCGGCTGCCAAATAAAACCTTGGCGTAAGCGTTTGGGCTGATATAAGAAAATTATTTCATAGCACTTTATCATCCGGGATTCTTCTTGAGGTTTTTATCTTAAAAATTAAAATCGAAGGTCTGTCTGGATTTTTATGCGTATTTAAGGAAGATGTATTGAAAATTAATAATTTTTATTCTCTGTAGTGTAAGATTTTCGTTATTGTTCAAATAATTTATTTGAAGGTTTTCAAAATATGTCACTGGCAACACTGTACAAGCCGAGCGATCGGTGGAGCAAGACATTTTGAAACGGCAGTTGAGGCTAGGTATAAAACAGAGTGATGGTTTGCCGGCGGCTCAGTTGGTTCTAGGGAACAGGACAGAAAGGTTGTGCCGGTGGTTCGACAGTCATTTTAGATTTGTATAGCGCTAATAAGTTTTGTTATTGAAAGTTTGAACATTAAATTTCGATATTCGCTGTTAGTTGTAATTACTGAGATCTTCTTAAATCAGTCGTTGTTTAGTGACGACTGGCTTTTCTTCAGAAATTATACCGAAGTATTTTATCGGTCGGTACAAAGTTGTCTATGTTTTTTCGAGCCCTTCAACTACCCTCTACAAAAAAGCAAGTCATTATAACTCTTCGTTGCGACGTAAAGGAAGGCCAAACTAACTCACTCTTGCATTTATAATATTAAGTATGGATTCCTAAGATGAAGAATCTTTCCATACCTCTTAGACCGCCAGTGAGCGATAGAAGATTCGCAATGGCTTTCATGCTTGATCACCAAGTTTGGTGATCAAAATATACTGTACGGTTGGTGGTAGTTGATTATATATAGGACAATGAATGGTTATGAATGTATGGGATACACAGTAATTTAGGGACACAAATAATCGATATATCCAATAGACTGAAACCTTTGCATATATATTCTGAAAAACAAAAACTACGAACAAAACTAAAGACTAAATAATACAGGTCTAACGCATAAGAAATGTGTAAAAAAAAATGTTTACGTTAAATGACGATGAATATATAGTAGCGACGTTTGACCTTCCGTAAACACACCCTCCTGTACCGCTGCCATACCTCAGAAACAGACTCAGTTGTGCGTTACATCTGTAAAAAGTTAATATATGCGTCTGCGCATAAATTGAAAACTAAGAAGTGAAGTGAGATCATTCTCTGTAATTATGCATTAACTTCTTGCAGAGAATGGAGTTCAACAACTGATTGTCAATGAAGAAAATAAATTAATATAAAAAAAATTTCATAAAGAAGCTTTTATTTAAATGCTCTAAAAAGAAGAAAATAAACTTTAAATTAAATCAAACCCATCAATTGATTACATTGAACAATTTATATGCTATAAAAGCTTGTCGCGTGATTTTAATTGTATTGATGTCGATGTGGCGTACCATGAAGGAGGCCTATGTGTCGATGAACTAGAATACAAGAATTATGTAAACTGATCTAGAGAAAAAGTATGTATTTTATAAAATAGGTAAATCTACATACATCTACACTAGTAAATCACGCGACAAGCTTTTATAGCATATAAATTGTTCAATGTAATCAATTGATGGGTTTGATTTAATTTAAAGTTTATTTTCTTCTTTTTAGAGCATTTAAATAAAAGCTTCTTTATGAAATTTTTTTTATATTAATTTATTTTTTATTTTTTAGTTATCGACGTGTTTCTTAAGACTAAAAAAGTCTAGTTAAGTTACTGAATCTATTTCAATTTTAAAAAGCATTGAAGTGCAAGTTAGGCCCACCCAGGACGATGTAAAGTAATTTTGATTGGAATTTGTACGGAACTTTCATTATGGCACCTCGAAGTCTATTTTATAATTTAGTCGACTATTACCCATTCACCTGCAAAGCCAGCTTAGTCTTGATAGTTTTTCTTATAAGTTCAGTGTACATACTATTGTGAAGTATTCAGATTTTTAAAAGCAATAGTTTAAAAGATATACGGGGGGAAACGCGAAACTAGTTTCGAACGTCATTTTTTAATAATACATTTGCGAAAAAATATAACAATAGTAAAATTATGATGAAGATGATTGTGTTCCAGTTAGCACAGAAAGCATACCTAAGTAACGTTTCTAGGTGAGAACGCTTCCATTTGTTGACTTTAATCACTTAACATCGGTTGATATGAAGACGAAAGTACCAGGACCTATTACCTAAGATGGAGTCTAACTACAACTTCAAAGAGAGAAAAATAGATATATAATACCTTGGCATAAGGTCTCTGTCATCTCCATAAAATTAAATGAAATCATTATCAACTTTCGAATTTAAATATGTATATTTAAAAAGCGAAGGATCGCGTTCTTTTTTCAAAAACACTCGAACTGAAGCCAATCCTCTTGGAGCATGTGAATGCAGCAAAAAGTATCTAATTAAACAGACCCCGATCTTTTTTCGGATGTTAGTGCGGAACAGTTGTCTTACACGCTCTCTGACACTTATGTCAACCTGGTAGTCTATTATTGAGATTGTGGCCAAGAGTGTGTTGCAAATACTGCCCAGTGACTCGGCAAAAATACTAGTATTGATTTTTGAATGAAAAACATTCCTTCAGTTAATAAGAAAAAAAAGTACTAGTGCTTTTGGCTTTATAACTAGTTAATAAGAAAAACGCACGTTTGTCTAGCGTTTTTAAGACAAGCTTCTGAAATCACGAACTTTTAGCACGCCAAACAGCTACAAAACGTATCACTTTCTGAGCACAAGTATTAGAAAAACTATATATATTATTCCCAAGTTACGTGTATGGGAGCCACGCTTAAAAATATGTTTTGCAAGATTTTATTCTACTACTTTGTCGGCGTGATTAATATGTATACCCGTACTAAATTACACCTTTCTAGTAGTAAGGGTCTCTAAGCAAAGCCGCGGACTGACAGACGGACCGACTAACAGAGCGAAATTAAAAGGGTTCGTAGTTTTACTGCGGAACCCTAAAAACAGAAGTGACAGAAGTTGAGCGTTCTCATTTCAAAATATAAGTTTTACTCAAACCCGCGCGGAATATGTCATTAACTTCTTCTGGTTCTGATAACCTGGTAGTTCAAATGATTTTTCAATAGTTTGGTAGGAAATTAACCTGCGCTACAAAAACGATATTGCACGCTCCGGTGCACTTATGTCAACGTGGTATTAAGATGAGCCCGTATTTGAGGGACCATTGAAAAGTTCTTCTTTATTTCTCCTGGCTCCAGCATCAGACCAGGACCGATGACCTAGTTAAGCTCGCGAGTAGTCACTGGATGCAAGTGGCTCGGCCCTATCACCGTGCATGTGTGGGCGCGCCATAACAGGGAGACTCATGTCCAACAGTGGACTTCTGCAGCCGATGATTATTGCATACGCTGCCTTGTCCAGCCTCAATTGAGTGACACTATCTTGTCTTAAATTTATTTAGAAAATCATTGCCAAACGAACATAAAAACGATTTTTAGTTGTATTTTTGGCATTTATGCATGACATCCATGACATTCAGCATTTACACAGAGGATATAATCACAGACTTTGCACAGACTAGGTACTGATATAATGCACAATCACGACTTGTTTTGATTATGTGGTTACTCTTTCATTCCCTTGGGCCAAAAAGAGACAAATAGCATTTTGAATCTAAAACACTTCAACTAAAGTCTAAAGTTAATGAATCTATTTAGATTTAAAAAAAAAAGAAGTGACAGAAGCTACGCGTTCTCATTAGTAGAATAAACCGCGCGTAATATGTCATGTGAGCTAAATCAAAACTACTTCTGTTTCTGCTAACCTGGTACTTCAAATGATTTTAAGTAGTTTGTTAGGAATTAACCTGCGCTACGATACGATATATAGAAACGATATAGCACGCTCCCTTGCACTTATGTCAGCCTGGTATTCTGATTTTGAGATGAGCCCGAATTCGAGGGGCCTATTGAAGAGTTTCTCTTTATTCCTCCTGACTCCAGCATCAGACCAGCTCGCTGGTACCAGAAAAACGCATTGTCATCGGAACTGAACCAACGTACAAAATTTCAACTCCCTAGGATAAGAGGAAGTGCTTCTAATTCAGCTTGCAAGATTTGACCCGAACATACATACATACATACATACATACATACTTACATACATACATACATACAAACATTGCAAGTTAAATAAAAGCTTTTAAAAATTATTGTCTCTCTAGGTAGCACTTAGCCCTCAGGGAAATTTCTACTGTCATACACATTGCATTGCATAACTCCACTGTTGGTATGCAACTTCAGACTTTGAATTCAAGACAACTCAAACTCAACTATGAATTTTTTAATCCAACTATAGCCACTACGAGTAGGTCCCAAAACGTTGTCTATCACTTTACTGGCTCGGCAATACCCACGGGTTCGGTACTACTAAACTTCTACACTCGCCCACGGCTCACGTGACACTGTCAGTCAGCGACACTTTGACACTGACGTTTAGCAAACCAACCCATAGACACACGAGACAGTGTGAGTATGCTATGGCGCATACACAATACCTAGCTATCGGTTATTTACAGTTTACGTTTTGAAAAATGAAGTTAATATTTATGTAGCGCGCACCAGTATGGTACTGGTATACATATTCACGGAATAAATCAATTCGTACTTTTTTTAAGCTATATACTCGTATTCTCTTTATATAAGATTGTTCCGCTCCAGCTTACAGTTTAAAGCACCATTAAGAGGCTATGTTGGTTAGACCACGTGGTCGCGTTCAAGGTTGCATTGTTTTAGCGAGCGCGTACGGTGAGACAGCATACACTACGCGAAGTTATCCACCCGTTATTTGGATATTTCGTACTCCCGGGATCATTTGAAGGATACAGTATATTATGTAACCACTTTTTTAATACAGTATACTAATGAAATTTCAGATGTCGGTGGTTTTTCCAAATTGTTCTAAATTGATTCTTACTCTTGTAAATCAGGTTCAAAGTTGGGGCTTTTTACTACCGTAAAATACAATTCTTTGACGCCCTGTAACTCTGGAAGTATATATTTAAACGAAAATCTGACTCACCACCGACACAGATATTTGTTTCTAGATTGTGTCTTGAAAATTTCATAGCTTAATACTCAAAATATGACTGGACTACGTTTGTATGGGCGCTTTGACATCAGCATACCCTCTTAATTCAAAGTGAGGCCAAGAGGTAACTTTAATTATAACTCGGAGCAAAGAAAACAGAAGAGGAGCTGGACTCTAGTATAAATAACTTGACTCCCGCTGCCACTACAAGTAGTTATGGACGAACGATGTCCGGAATTTTATAACTTTTACACCTACAATTGAAAATTCTTGCAATTTTCCAGAGAATGAAGTTGTTTTTAAGTGCAGCGATAGAATTTCGTTTCTACTTAGTATATAACTGATTAACTTTTCAAATGTTATTTTCAAAGTGAAATGCATGTATTTGAAGCATTTGAACATTGTACATTCGGAAAGAAACTAGAATTTACATGAAGATTTTCTGGACCAACACTTACCATGGTCGTTTTGTTAAAATGTTTTCGTACTAAATTTCTATTGCCATAATCTTTTAAAATAATTTAGCTACTTGGATAAGTAAGTACCTAAAAATAGGATATGAAATTACAGTGTCACGAAATAAATATCATTAATTTACAACTTTATAGTTAATTACAATAGCAGTTACGCAGCTAATGGTTCATAGATGGCGCTTTGTACAATAAGCGAAAAAAGGGTTTAAAATGAAAAATTTTATTCACTGTAAAGTTGTATGTTAATGATACTCATTTCGCGACATCACAATCTGACGTCCTATTTTTAGATAGGTATGAGTACTACACAAATCCAGCTATTATATTTTAAAATATTATGCCAACAGAAATTTAGTGTGAAACTTTGATGGAGGTGGATCGCCTTAAGGGCAAAGTGCTATATTACTCGATTATTTTACTATATTACTTTACTCTGTTACTTTATTTCTTTTATACAGCAAGTTTTACAAATTATATAATAACTGAAATGGTTTTTGCCGAATGCAAAAAATAATAACAGAGTGTAGTTAACATAACTTGCGAACTGATGGAGTTAAAGAGTTAGGGGCGCTAACGTTGGAGCTGAGTACGGGCGGGGGCGATTATTGGTAGTTTCCAATATCTGGGCGGTCACGTGTGTGGCATATGGCGCCCCTCACGTGCCGCCGGCACTCTGTGACAAATAGGGAATTACGTTATTTTGTGCTAAGTGGGACAGCGGGGCGAAACGATACTGTTTATATCTTGACACATTATCCAAACACATCATATCAATAAGTTTCAATAACAATCTACATGTTTCTTCCCCCAACAAGAAGAGAGTAAAAACAACGTTCTACCGACTATGACTAAAATATATTAACGGTCTTCTTCTCATAATGTTTCCATACTAAATCTGATGTTGTCTTTTAAAATAGAATAGCTGGCTTTTATAAGTAATTACCTAAAAATATGAGTTGAAATTGTAGTGTTGCGACTACCAGTCAATTTTTTTCTTCAAATTACAATTACAGAATTACTACACCAGTCTCGCACTTGTATCTTTATTACATACTTGAGTACAATTAATTAAGCCTAACAATAACCGCGTGCTGTACGTGTGAGAGGTGGGCGAGGGACTGACGACACACGCAGGTGCTGTGCCCCGCCTTGTACCGAGCGGGCTGACACAGCAAAACGTGAAAGTGCACATTAGGATACTTTATTTCGAAATTAATATAATATATATTATATATATAAAATGAGCTTTACACTTTAACGATTTTAAGGTACGATTTGATATACCTTTCTACAGTAACCGCGTTCCAAGGTACATAGTCTCTGATCGTTCTTACCTGTATTGGGCAAATGCGCAGAGAAACTCTTAGCTTTTACTACAAAATAACGAAGGTCTGGCCCTCGCACGCTCTTGGGCTAGTATGCCAATGCCATGAAAGAAATAAAAAAATGCTCAGCTGGTCACTGGGCAATAAAGTGGCTAGTTTAGCATATACGTACTACCGACGCTCTTTCGACACTGACTTTCTTTGCCATCAGCAAAAACTATCCGTACCAAAGATTTTCCCCATATAACTCACAAAATATTCGACATAAAAAACGTGGGATCGGATGTAACGTAACGAGTAACGGCGAACACTCATAAATAAAGATGTGAGGAGTTGCCAAGTCTAGTTTGCATCGAGTTTAACGCGAGCGTATGATTCTCGGCTGAGTAAGCAATCAAAACTTGTCTGAAGAATCGGCTTTGTGAAATATTGGGGAGTACGTAACGGTGGTACGGGCAGACGGGCGTTTCAAACGCATCGGATTATAAGTGCATCAAGGCGCTGTATTGAAATCCTAATGTGCGAGACATGTGTGAGAATCTAGAACTTTAATATTAAGGCTTTAGGGTCGGGAATGCTATTCATTTCGTGTGAGACTTGCGTTTAGCAACGCGAAAAAACACATTTAATTCATTTAAAAAATAACCGTGACAGTTAGAAAAAAAAACTGCTTCTTTACAATTGTGAATATTGTAGTTATCGATTTATTAAAGTTATTTCTACTTAACATTTATAATTTTAAGGGGTAATTTCGAAAAACTATCGAGACAAAATCATCGAATTACGTTTCTGATTCTTGACGAGTCAAGATAAAGATATGAAGAAATATATTCTCAAGATCATTCAGCGTCCTATAGCATTATAACAAAAAGTCATTTTATTTCAGAAAGTCGCCTTAATATGGATTGTGGTTTTAAAATAGAACCATGTACGCAGTTTTGTTATATGTTTTAGAAGGTGAAGAAATTCCAAAGAACGATTCATTTGTGCCCCACTGATATCTTAAATGTGTCGGTGTCGCAGTGGATAAGGCGCGGACTCTCAATCTGAGGGTTCCGGTTTCGAATTCAGCCGTGTACCTAGGAGTTGTTTTTCAATTCAAGTACATTATCCGATTGCTTAACGGTAAAGGAAAACATCGTGAGGAAACCTGCATGTCTTGAACAGGCATGTGAAGTCCGACAATCCGCAATGGGCCCGCGTGGTAGACTACGGCCTATACACTCTCTGTATGAGGGTAGGCCTGAGCCCCTGCAGTGGGGACGTATATTGGCTGTTAATGATGATAATAATGATATCTTACTGGGATCACCAATCTACCAAGAGCGGTCACTATTGAAGGCTTGGAGGCAGGCTCGTGTTTGTGAAGTGAACTCTTCCAGATACACGTAGCAGAAAAGCGATATTGGTACAGGCCTAACGCATAACTGAGTCTGTTCCCGAGGTATGGGAGCGTTCGGGAGGGTGTGGTTACAGAACAACAAACGATGCATAACGTCACGCGACACGCCACTGGTCACCTCTCCCTATACATACACATCACTTACACACACATACCTCAGGAACAGACTTCGTTATGCGTTATAACGGTAACTGTAATGTTGTAGAATTTACACACAGAGAAAGGAATTTCGAATATATATAAATTACAGATGTATGAATAAAGTCAGATGTGAGATAATGTCGTGTATAGGATAATGAAATTTATAATTCAGAAATCAGAATTATTTATTGCAAAACATTTATATTAATATTACAAATATTGTAAAACGATCGCAGAAATAACAACCAACAGCGAATATCTAAACTTATATTGTTCAAACTTTCAACAACAAAACTTCACAAAACTTATTAGCACTATACAAATCTAAACTTATTGTCGAACCACCGGCACAACCTTTCAGTCCTGTTCGCTAGAACCAACTGAGCCGCCGGGGTGAGTCATCGCTCTGTTTTATACTGAGCCTCAACAGGCTTCTACAATGTTGCCACTGACATATGTAAACAATAACGGAAACTTTACAATATAATGCACAGAATACCGACCTGAAATACTTAAAACCGAACCATATATTGCGTGAGCTTGACTCAAAACTTTTGTCAGAAAGCTAGAAATAAATTGTTTCTTTTGTACTTTTGTAATTGTTCATTAGTTTCTGTGTACAGTAGACAGTTGAAATAAAAATAAAAGAGATTCCGACATGAACATTATTGTAACGATATAATGAAGTAAGAAAGCAATTCATTCTAATTTCACTCAAAGCACATAAATACATTCAGAGGCAACACCCAATTAATCAGGGCCCCGATACTCCGTCGAAATTAATTAAAACCGCAGTTCACACACCCGCCACGACACGAGTCTGCCTGGGACGTAGGTACGAAGAGGCTGAGACTTAGGCCTGTGCCCAAATATTTGCCCAAGCCTCGCCCAAGGCTCGAGTGTTGTGTCTACGACGGCGGATGCCTCGATTGTGATACACTTACCTCGTGGGTTTGCATTGTTTGCCAAGACTGAAACGTTCAGGATACAGCCTTGTGCGTCTATAAAGTAGGGCTTATATCGCACTCGAAGTCTTAGATCAGGCGTACACGTAAGCCGCGCAGGGCAGCGCAATGGAGCACAGATTTTGTAACGGTTGTACACTCATTGTTGAAAAGCGTCGGTAGCGCAGTTGATACGGCGCGAACTCTCAATCTGAGGGCTCCGAGTTCGAACCCAGCCGTGTACCTACGTGTTTTTCACTTCAAGTACATTATCTGATTGCTTAACGGTGAAGGAAAACTTCGTGAGGAAACCTGCATGTCTTGAACAGGCATGTGAAGTCCGCCAATCCGCATTGGGCCCGCGTGGTGGACTACGGCCCATATACTCTCTGTATAAGAGTAGACCTGAGCCCCTGCAGTGCAGAGTGCAGTATATAGACTGTTGATGTACACTCATTACTTGTAACCAGAATGAAAAAAAAAGTACTTACATTACCGATTCATCAACCTATCAGCAATGCAATTAAAAACCCACTCAAATTACATATTGCATGCTTAGTTCGTCTCTAAATTAAGACTTTACCGCCGAAGATATAGCGCCAATTGCGTCCTTACTTGTTTGCACCTTTTTAAATTGCATAGCAGAGGTAGCAGCTGGAGTTACTTCACACCACAGGTATCAAATCTTTCGTGGTGCGAGTCTCACACCCATATTCTAAGTCGTTTCCTTCAGATTTACTTGACTCAACTTTACTCAAGGACACCGAAAGGAAAACGTCAAAACTTTCTCAGAATCGGTATTCTAAGTCGAAACCTGAATGCGATTTGACGTTCCTCCCGCGAGGTGGATGACGTCATTGATTCGAGTGATGGCGTCATTGTTTCGAGGATTTCATATATGTTTTGTTGGTAGCCTTTTGAATACTATCATGTAGTATTCGTTATACGCAATAACTTTACGTTTTCTAGCTCAAAACATGTGGCAAATAACAGTCAGAAATTAAAATACGTATGAAATTGAAATAAACAACTTTAAAAAGTAAATTGGTTATCATTAGTAAAACATGAAAAAGATGAGTTTCTAAATATTTTTGATAGTCACAAGCTTAGTAACTGACGTGAAACGAACTGCAACTAGTAAACTGGCATAAAATTCGTTTTCAATTCAAATATAATCGTAAATAGCCACTTTTAGTGCTAATTCCTTTAATATTCTAGCCACAATTTTGGACACTACTGGCTGGCTCAAGTGTTGCAGGTCCCCACTAACGATTTGAAACGAACGTGTATTCATTATTATTGCAAACCTTGTGAGTTTATTACACCTTTGTACTTATCTTATACCTTTAAACGAGCAATGTATATAAAATATATATAATTCGGATCTCGGAAACGGCTCCAACGATTTCGCTGAAATTTGGTATTTAGGGGGTTATGGAGGCGAAAAATAGATCTAGATTAGTCTCATGTCTGGGAAAATGCGCGTTTTTGAGTTTTCATGCGCTTTTTCCTTCGCATTATTCGACGCAAATTGCTTTTATTTTTGTTTTTGTTTGTTTTTATTTATTTATTCAAGTTTGTAATTATTATTTTTTAATTGGCAAATTGTTCCACTCATTATATGTATTAATTCTTTTAACAGAACAATGATACTAGTAAACTTTTGTTTGTTGTTGGATTTGTTACATCACGCAAATAAAGCCTTGAAGGGTAATTGTATGGACTATCGTAAACATAATCGATAAACTCTTCGAAAGACATGCTTAAATCCTGTTAAAAGTTGATCGAAACAACGCGATATTCACATTGAGGAATCTTCAAGGTAGGTCGGTAGGTACCTTGACATTGACAGTCAGTTCCTCCACTCGACCGAGAGAATCCTTCAAATCTAGTAGATTTTACTTGACTTATGATACCATTTTGAGTGAGGGACGTCATTTCAAGGTGAGTAAATCTGAAGGAAACGTCTTAGAATATGGGTGTCAACCTCGAGCTCGAGTCGTCATATTTCAATCAATTTACACAAATACACTTAAACCTTTCTCAAGAATCATCCTTTTATACGTATGAGAACCGCATAAAAATCTGTTCAGTAGTTGTTGAGTTTATCGCGAACAGACGGACAGACGCGGCGGAGGACTTTGTTTTATAATATTTTATGATTACGATAAAGCAGGCGTTTATTTAGTAAAAAAAACCGCAAGTGTGGCCGCCGTGGAAGTTGATCGAACAATAGAGCCCAGAACCGAGTAGTCGGCAAAGGAAAAAAAAATCGAAACTGTTGTCATGCAAAAAGTCCACAGTTATTGTACTCCCCTCCGGGAATCATTCCAGAAAACTCCGGGAAAGTTCGTCGAGCGCGGGATTTTTTGCTCCTAGTGATCCCGGATGAACTGACCAAGTTTTTATTTATATTTGCTTTTCGGAGATCTTATCAATAGGGTTAGTTTAATGCCAAACCCAGATAATATATGTAAGAAGTGGTTAAAAATATTAAATTAAATTGAAGACAAATAAATTGCAAAATGATTTCTATCCACAATATTAGTATAATAAACATGTTTGTGTTTATACACTATTTAAATGAAATAACGTAAATACTAAACCTAATGGATACCACTAAGTTATTCGCTCGATAAAAGTTTCATACTAAATTTATGTCGTCATAATCTTTTAAAGTAGAATAGCTGGCTTTGTGCAATAATTATCTAAAAATAGGACATCGGATTATAATGTCGCGAAATGAGTATTATTAACATCCAACTTCCTAGAGAATAACAATTTACATTTTTGCACACTCTTTTTATATATACTCGTATTGCACAAATCGATTATTGTTCAAAGCTATGTATGGAAACTACTCTCTTCATTAAGGCCTCTATTAATTGTACATTTTTTAATATTGCTCAGAAATAGTTTTCCTTTTCTCCTTCAAATTCTAATTAAGATTTCGTTCAGCGACCACTATTTCAAAAGCCAACCAACACAAATTATTACATCTCTATTTTTTTACAGTTGTGGTGGTTAAATTAAATCTCGTCGGCCTGCGAATAATAAATGTTTCACATTTATCTAAATACAAAGCATTTAAAATTAGACTTTGACTGACGGTGACTGACGGTGACTGACCTGCCTGACGTACTAGTATAACCAACAATACAACTTGTTTCTGAACTCCTATTTACTCCCGGAGTACTGTTAGTATTTCTAGGGTGAAGCCTGAGCTCAGAGCTTGTGGATAATCTGAGGATTATGCACTGTTTGAATTTAAATCACTAGCTAGATTCTGATAGGTTAACTCTGTAGGCGTAGGTGTCGGGCAATTGAAGTCGGTTTCCAGTTCTATTTGAACACATTTACTTGTTAGCTTCATAAGTGCACCCCATAATAGCCGAGGCTGTGTGATGGGGCACAGTGAGACGAGATTTCCACGCCAGAATTTTACTTTGAGGATAAAGTTCCTCGTGTAAGAGTTGTGGATACAGTTGTTGACTGAACGCCACTGTTTATGTGCTGTGATCGTTATTATTTATCCTTCCTATTAAACTAATGATTTGGCAACAAATTCTTATCATAAGATATCCTAAACCTTGAGATCTAACTGTAAACACAAAACAACGATCCACTGAAACAGACGCAGTGGTTTTGATCATCATTAAAGCTGTTAAGTGAACCACGAGAAGTTCAATTTGCTGCCTCGCTGCCCCACTAAGGGTAAGGGTGAAAGGTAAGAAACAGCACGCCACATCAACTCTCGTCTCGATTTCGATAGCTTTTTATCTCAATTAATTTATTAAAAAATATTGGTATACGATATAGAAATTCTAAAGCTGTCAAATTATTATTAAAGTTATGATTGATGTTCCTACTTAGTTTCATAAAGTTTAGTTAAATGTAAACAAAGTAAAGTTGGTTTCAAACCGACATACTACCGTTTTGGAGGTGACTTTGGGATTTAATTGTATCGAGAGAAGCATTATGAACCGTGTTTCGACGTCTGTCTTATCACAGGTAATATCCTCAACATTCATATGTATTTTACCCACGTCTACAAATCTCAGAGTTTCTATTAAAAGTATGATAATTCGGGAGTGTCTGGGTCATGGAACCGCCTTAAGAACTCGTAGGGGTCCCGTTGAAAGTCTAGTCTAGAACATTATCAAGTATCCAGTTCATGTCTCTGAAGGACAATCAAGTCAAGGGCGGACAGCTCCTACAATGATAAACTACGTCCATCTGTATCCATGTCAGCCGGCTGACAGGTAGACTACCACTCCAGATATTTTCATTTACGTCCTAATTTTGAATATACGATAGACTAGATAATCTAGGGGACCAGATAATAGAAGAATAATTAAGGAGACAACTTAGGACCCAAAATCCGAACGCCCCGAAGTCGGGGATACCTAGCGGTACTGCAATGAAATGGAATCTTTATTGTGTGTGAGTTTGGGTACATTTATAGACTTTCATATTACACACATAGAATAGAATAGAAATACTTTATTCGGCATACATACTGTTATTACAGTTTATACATATACTCGTATTTGCGATTATCTCTGCTGCACTGTAACGCCGAAATGGACCTGTCTTAGCATATGCGGCAGCAGTAGCTGCAGCGCTGATTTTCAGACAGGCCCAGAGATATTCAGTAACACTGTTTTTTAACAGTAATTAAATAAAAACTAATTTTTAGTTGATGCATGAGTAGATCAGGTAGATAAATTGTATATATATATTAATTGTATATATAAATTAATATTATAATGTAAGTGGACAATTTGTAAATGTGTTAGAGGTTGGTGTTTATGCTAGAGGTAGGGATATAGAAGTGTGTACGAGAAGAAATTGTGTGATAATTAAAAATTTGACATGGCTCTAATACAAATGTGTGAAGTTTACTCGTATTGAGTCTTGTAGGTATGTTGGAACAATCCGCACACCGGGAGGAAACTGACTTTGGTAATATAAAAGATATTTTTTTAGTTTAATTTTGAACGTTTTTATCGAGACAAGGGCCACTGTTGTTCCAACACTTGGAACGGCTTCGTGTGACAACGCGGGATACGAATGACAATATCTTACATTAGGAAATTGACACATTACATAAGTAATTACAAATGGCATAAAATCTATTAAATTACTAACTTTGGCCAGGTAATGTATTATTATTATTTAATTATTTCTCGATCGGTTGATGGTAAAGTCAATTTACTTAAATAGTGTCGGTACACCCGTATCACATATGTAGTTATTGTAAAAATAGTATTAAATAATGCACATAATTTATTTTAGGCAGCAAAAGTAATTTCATCGACAAAATATGGGTACACTCGAGTACAAAAATATGTATCAACTTTAATTGTCATGTACATTCATCTTTAATTGTCATTTCCCTCAACACAAGCAAGTGTGAATGTGATATGGTAAAAAAGTGGATACATAATTCTGCACTCGAGTGTATATGGGGCCGTTCAAGTATTACGTAAGCAGATTTATACTACAACTGTCTACCCCCTTCACCCATGCTTACGCTGAGGCTTACGTAAACATTGGTATATGCATTTTTGGTTTGATGTATTCTGTTTAACATTAAATTGACGCAAACAATTAGACAAGTGTATAGCGCGCGGTAATTCCCCTACTCTGTTCTAATCGCGTACCTAAACGTGTTTATTATTTGTGGGAATCCTCAAAAATGCGTTTCGTTTACATAGACTATGTGTGGGTTGCTATATGTATGTAAAAGTGCACTAAGTAGTAGAAACTGTCATTATATGGTAGTCAAAATATATATTAATATATCTAATGTAAGAAAGTTGCCCAAAATTTTTTTTTACTAAAACTTTACGTAAGTGGTTAGTAGATAAATGTTTATGTAGTTTGTGTATTTACTCTTGAGGAATTCTTTGACTTTCATAACAAATAATAATAATAATAACTGAGGTAATATATAATGTAATTTAATATTGACCGCATATTTTGATTTTATGTTAACTTTTGCATGTCGACATGAGTCGACTAAATGTGTTATATGTATTTTTTTTGATGTAACACCTTTTTTGTACAAGATTTATAGCAAATAAATTATTATTATTATATTATATAAAAAGGTAAATAACTACTGTTGACGTAATCGCCATTTAGAATCCTCTACCCTCCATGTCTTTAAAAAATAAGCAATGCGGTGTGAAAGCTTGGAGGCTTCTGGGCGGGAACAATTTCTATCCAATGGCGGTATCACTTACCATCAAGTGTGATGAAGACTATTGCCACTTACCATCAGGTGACGTGGCTCTCCATCGTCGTATTCTGTAACAAAGCCTGTAATTAGTCCACTCGGTGTCTGCAGCCGCAAATGACTTTAGTTTTCAACTCCACCAGGTGCGTAAAAAATATTTCAATTTCACCTATCAGGAGAAAACTTTCGCGAAATTCAGGCGAAATCTCCCAAATTACGCCGGCAGGTTGGCATGCCGGCTTCCCTTCGATTACTTTCACCTTCCCCCGATGCTAAATTCCAAATTTCATTTCACTCCGATTTTATTGGAAAAGTTAAGAAGCATAATAACTCGGATACACACTACCGCTGCGTTCATCGAACTTGACGATTACAAATGTGTCACGGACAACAATGAAACGAACAAAAGACAACACATTTTCTGTAACTACCTGCTGTAAGAAATTTCTTTTGGAAATAAGCTGTTCCTTTTGTATATATTTTTGTGTGTTTTTTCTGTTTGTTATTTTTAGTGTTGAAATAAATAAAAAAGCCTAAGTTTACACAAATGACTCCCGAACCGGAGGTGGCGGGTTCGATTCCCAGAGAGAGACAATTCTGACAGTTGCTTTAGTTGGTTTTGGTGGTAGGGCATTTTATATGTTCTCCCGAATAGCTACCACTATATTTTCCAAGTCTGCTGCTAAACTGCAGTGTAAATAACACTACTGAGTTCCAGTAAATAAAGATTAAAAAGCCAGCGCCTTAGTAACTTAAAGATTACGGGTGAGCATGCTTTCCACCCAAACGACTTTATCTCCCACTCCATAAATAACATCTGGAGGTCACAGGTTCGATTCCCAGTGGAAGTACCTGTTACTCGGCTAGATTGAAGGCATGTTCTATGTCCGCCAAACAGCAGTGTTAATAGCACTGTTGTGTTCCTGTATGAAAGGTACCACAGCAAGCGCCTCATTAGATTGAGGCTTCTGATTAATCTTCACTTACCATCAGATGAGATGAAGGCCAAATGCCAACCCATCATACATTTTTTAAACCACAGGGTTGCAATTCACTACGGGAAACATTCATGCACCCTCGCTCACGGATGACTTTGCTGACGGTATCTCTAGTTCTCTAGACAACAAGGATCAATGTTGAATGACGTCAGAAAAGACATATGTGAGCCAAGAAGAATGATGGTTATCCTTAGTGACTTGCACCGCAGTTCGCTCGCACTGCTGGCAATGTACCTCATACGCCTATATATATGTATCTACAAAGTTAAAACAAACAGTTCAAATTCCATTCTTCTGTCGCATTTCTTTTATTGACTCCCAAAGTTTATTAGAGAAATTTCACCTGGGGCTAAGTAATATGGGACGGTGCAATTCATAAGCGCATTTGTAAACAAATACAATGCAAGTGTTATTTCCACACCGTTAATTTGACTTAAGAAACTTAGTTGACATATTGTAGTATCATCATCATCAGCCGGGAAACGTCCACTACTGGACATAGGCCTCCCTCATGGTACGCCACATCGACCGGTCCCGAGCCACCTGTATCCAGCGACACCCTGCGACTCTAACCAGGTCGCCTGGTAGACGTTTCCCGGTACGTGGTCGCCACTCGAGAACCTTTACTCCCCACCGGTTATCGGTTCTTCGAGCGATGTGACCTGCCCATTGCCATTTCAGCTCACTGACTCGTCGAGCTATGTCGGTGACCTTCGTTCGTCTACGGATTTCCTCATTCCGGACCTTATCACGTAGAGAAATTCCGAGCATAGCTCGTTCCATTGCTCGCTGAGTGACTGATTGTAGATTGTATTCTAGTATAGTCAAGTAAAAAATATGTATCCACTATTGGACCAGGGGCTTTATTTTTGATTCGCTCTACGCGCCGCGAGCGCTCGATTTCTACTGATTTTCGTTCGACTTATGAAATTTGGTATTTTTGAATCGCTCTCCTGCAACGAGTGGTCGGGACCACTCTTTGCGGAGGCGAGCGATAGACTAAATGTCATCGTCGAACACTGACATTACCACTTATTGACATTGACAGTAGGAACTGTTCTATGAACTTTGCGTTCCGTTTTCCTTGCGTGAATTACCGGTTTTATTTTTCTGCGTAAAATGGATAAAATTAAACATTTCAAGTTATATTGGCCACACCTGAGGCGAATGATTCAAAAATACGGTCATACCTGTTTTCATGCGACTTGTAGTTAAATCGTGTGCGACGAAGCTATGTCACACGAGCGAATCAAAAATAGAGCCCCTGGGCACTGTACCCAGAAGCAGCGACAAATTACATTCTTTAGGTAAATATTAAATTTTAAACAGCCTTTATGACATTTCAAGCCAGCTTCAAGTCAAATTTGCCAACTTTTTGGTAAATTCCAAAGATGTCATTGTCATTAATTTATAGAGAACCCTTCAAACGTTTGCCATCTCGGCGTACAAATATTATCTAAAAAAACATACTAAAATTAATTGAAATTACAATTAAAAACTAGATATGAGCGAAATTCCTCTACATACAAGTTGATGTGGCAATGGGCTGGCCACATCGCCCGAAAGCTCGAAAAACCGATAACCAATGGGCAGGGTTCCTAAAGTAGCGACCCGGGAAACGTGTACCTACCGAACTCCTACTAGGATCATCGAGCTTTTAAGGTGACGGGAGTAGGTGAAAGCTAGCTGGTCGGGATCTGTCATTAATGACTCTAGGTACCTTAAAATTAAGTCTCTATCCGCTTTTCCCTTGTACACAACCTTATTGTTTTCTCGACGGCTCAAGTTCTGCCGTAACTTGTCAAAATTGAAACGTTCCGTCACCCATCTGGGGCTGGTTTTATAGTTCTACTTTCATTGTTTCTTCACTTCGAACATGACACACTTTAGCTTCGTAATCGGTTAATCGGTTGCTACAACTGTGCCCGATGACAGTGTAACTACTGGTAATTGAGTATTTATACATAATCTATTTTATTACAATGTTTGAGAGAAAATTTTGACTTATTCATATGAGGAATACGAGCTGGTGGATAATTTTTTCATTTAGTGTTTGCATGAAACTTAATCGATGTACAAAGTTTGTTATACATTTTTAGTATCATTAAAAATACAGTTTAATCCTATAGCAATAATCTGGGATAAGGACATACATCATTGCAATCCCAAGGTTTACGATGTCTTTGCTGACGACATTTGTTATCGATACTTGTTGCCTAGGAACCGACTTCAAAAAAGAAGGAGGTTCTCAATTCGACGGGTAATTATTTTTTAAAGAACTTTCGATTGGGTGAACTGATTTCGATGATTCTTTTTTATTTGAAAGCTGGTGCTTCCCGTGTGGTCCGATTTCATATATATAATTCGGATTTCCGAAACGGCTCCAGCGATTTCGCTGAAATTTGGTAATTGGGGGTATTCGGGGGCGAAAAATCGATCTAGATTAGTCTCATGTCTGGAAAAACGCGCGTTTTTGAGTTTTCATGCGTTTTTTCTTTCGCATTATTCGACGCTAAATATGATCGGAAATTTCACGCTGTCAAACATAATCACTTTAGCCGAGTGGTTCACACGTGCCATTCCGTCCGAGATATCCGCGTTCAAATCCCGGTTGGAAAATTGTCTTTATTTTTGTTTTGTTTTTGTGTGTTTTTATTTATTTATTCAAGTTTATAATTATTATTTTTTTAGTGGCAAATTGTTCCACTCTTTATGGCTAACCAGGGGCAGAAATAAAGTTTTTGTTTGCTTTTAAAGAACTACGAGCAAAGCTCGGTTGCCCAGATATTTGACATATATTCCTAAATATACTCATTTTTCTGATAACAAAACATAAACTTGCAAGGTCTTACGATTTTTCTGATGAGAAGTATATACGACTAAGTGTTTTACTTACAATTCGGAGGTTCGATTCTCAGTGGGTTCCCTTATCAGTTTAGGTACTCAGTTTGGTTTGTGGTGGGGCAGTTTATATTTCCGACAGGATAGCTACCATAATGTTACCTAAACCTGCCGCCAAACAGAAGTGTTAATAGCGCTGTTGTGTTCCGGTATAAAAAGAAGCAAAGCCAACTCCTTACCATACAACGGCCTAATGTAATACGATAGTTTAAATTTGAATGTAAAGCCATACAAATCACTAATAAAAAGCCTCTGTAGTCATTGTATGGCTTGAAAAACGTGATTCCAATATCCGAACTATGGTCGTACTCCTCCAGAGTACTCCGTAATGTTGTTAGCAAAGTTTTTATGGGCTGGCTTTCCCTCACTCAAAAGGCAAGGTAACTTAGTGTAAGCTCAGGATTAAGTTTGTAAGTAACATTCTTGTGTTAAGGTGTTCGTTAGTCTGAACCTTAGTGATAAATTACTTGAAATGTACTTGAAGTTGATGTAAGTTCGTCACTTGGAACTGGAGGTCGATAAATTTAGCTTATCGCGATCCGGCCTCTCAGGCTCTAGGGGTTTGTTATGCTGATTGATATATTTCTGATTAATAAAAATTCTGGCCAAGTGAGAGTCAGATTCGCGCACCGAGGGTTCCGTACAGAATATGAATAATTAGCATAATTAAAATTATACAAATTAGGAAAATTTTAAAATTCTACTTTTCAGAATTCCTATACTTGTGCTGTAAGACGTTCAAATCAAATCAAATATTTATTTATTTCCACAAAAATAATAATTTAAAAACTGACGTAAATGTTGTCATATAAAACAAAGACAAATATACCTTTTCGTTAGAAAATTGTTTGGCTTTTAAGTTTTTGACATAAATTGAGCCACTGCTGCCGAACTAGGTGGAACCTGTGCTTCAGCTAGCAGGGCCGATCCTCCTGGACTCTATTTTAGTTTAAGACAACAGAAAAAAAGGACAACAGATAAATAAATATATATATATAAAGTACATACAGGCAACGTCGCTTCAGACAAACATGATTCTAGGTCAATGGGAAGTATCCCATAGGTTTTGATTGCTGCTATGTCGAAATTTCGTCTTAAACAGCCGTAGCTTTAAGCATTGACCTAAAAGCTTGATTTTTACAGCTCCAAAAGACTGCAGACTTGCGTATTCGATATTAATTTCAACTTGATGCCTCTATTAAGTTCCCGAGAAAAATGGTCTTGACAGACAGAGGGACAACAAAGTGATTCTATAAGGGTTCCTTTTGAGATATGGAACCCTAATAGTAACGTAAATATCAACAACTTACATCGACCACCAATCCATATTCATAGCCTGGTGATTATTAATAGTAACTATTCAAAACAGAGAAAGGGAGGATATTGTTCAATATTAGACTCACGCAGCCGATGAACGCTGCTTCCTGTTTACTTATTACAACCATCCAAAAACTCATTGATTGAGTAAAGTACGAGGGGCATACCGAAAAGATCGGTAATCGAGTACTTTCGATTTAATTAGATTAAAAACTCTTTTTGATGAATAAACACTGGTTAGTTGAAAATCGAATACAATTGACAGAATTAAAAAAAATTTTTTTTAAAGAACAATATCAGTTTGAAATTGATAGGTCGATAAAAAAATGGAGCTTACAAGAGAAAGTTTCCGTGCCATAATTTTTTACAACTTTCGACGAGGATTATCTCAGGGACAATGTCTCGCTGAGCTTATATCTATATACAAGAGTGAAGCGCCTAGCCAGACGACAATATATCGCTGGTATTCTGAATTCCGGCGTGGACGTGCTTCTCTTGGCACCGTACCTTCCACAGGCCGGCCAAAAACAGCGGTTACACCAGAAAATGTCGCTGTTGTGCGCCGAATGATACAGGATGACCGACATATTACATATGAGCAGATTCGGGCTACTTTAGGGATAGGTATGACTGCGATACAAACTGTTTTACATGGTGAACTGGGAGTGAGAAAGCTAGTTTCCCGCTGGGTGCCCCATAATTTGTCCGAAGAGCAAAAGGCGGCTCGTGTCAATTGGTGCCGGTCTACTCTGCAACGCTTCAACGGAGGAAAGTCAAAAGCAGTTTATAACATTGTCTCTGGTGATGAATCATGGATCTATTCATATGAGCCAGAAAGAAAGCATCAGTCGGCTGTCTGGGTCTTCGCAGGTGAGATCAAGCCAACAAAAGTTGTCCGCTCTCGCAGCGTATCGAAGAAAATGGTCGCTTCGTTTGTCGCGAAAACAGGACATGTAGTCACAGTTCCCTTAGAGGAACGGAGAACGGTTACCGCTGATTGGTATACAACGGTTTGTTTGCCACAGATGATATCCGAACTCCGTAGAGGTAACCCGAAACGACGCATAATCCTCCATCACGATAATGCGAGCTCTCACACCGCTCAGAAAACAAGCGAGTTTTTGAAGCAGGAAAACGTTGAATTAATGGATCATCCTCCATACAGCCCTGATCTGAGTCCCAATGATTACTTTACATTCCCTAGAATCAAAGATTTATTGCGTGGTCAGCGGTTTCAAGGTCCAGAAGAAGCAGTGGAAGCATACAAATCGACGATTTTGACCATGTCAACTTCGGACTGGAATTGCTGCTATAATAATTGGTTCGAACGAATGCAAAAGTGCATTAACTGCAACGGAGAATACTTCGAAAAGCAATAAAAATAAATTTAGTTATTTCCTGTATGTATTGTTTTATATTCCCGATCATTTCGGTATGCCCCTCGTAGCATGTATTTATTTATAATTTACTTAATTTTAAATATCTTTATATTTAGTTCCTCTATGACCCTTGGCAGACCGTTAAACATTTTTAGACCCATCCCGAAAACGCTTTTTTAAAATTAAAGCAATGTTCATCTGTGGTTCAAAAGGAGGAGGTTATCAATTCGACGTGTATGTTTCTTTCTCTTTTTTATATATTTGTTACCACAGAAGTTTTGACTGGGTGAACCGATTTTGATGATTCTTTTTTTATTTGAAAGGAGATGCTTTCCGTGTGGTCCCATTGCAATTTGGTCCAGTTCTGACAACGGCATCCATGAGAAATCTTAAATTTGCCTTAGTAAAAGTAGACCTACGTCAGTTCTTTTTGAACGCATTTACTTGTATGACACCCACCACGTCATAGGTAGAAAGAAACCAAGCCTGAACGCACATACGTATGAGATAAATATCCTACGACAAATTTATTGTATGCATGAGTTTTGAATCCCATTCCCAAACCTCCGAATCCCCGATGCAAGTTGCATCCAAGTAAATTGTAATCCACCGCCGACGGTTGCTTGGTATGGCGACGTGTCACAAGACCACAGAAACTTGAGACAAGTTATGCGAGCGCACGTTATCAGAACGCCGTGTAAGCCTGCTTACGCCCGCAGCTGTGATAGACAGCTGGAGGCTAGACAGTTTATTTTATATGTAAGCCCCTGCCCGCAAATTCGTCTGCGTGGACTTTTGGATGTATCCCATGGGAACTATTCGTTCGATTGGGATAAAAAGTAGCTTATGTCCTTTTCCGGTCTTTCAACTGTCTCTCTGTCTCGTGCATGAGCCGAGCATTTTCTTTCGGGGAGAGGTGAAGTATCGCGGGGCGGTGAAAGACCGTTATCTAAATTAATTATATTCCTATACTACACTCCAGTCAATGTCATTTACTGTTGGCCGAAAATACAAGCTGAAAGTCACTCGCTACACATGAGATAAAATCCGGAATGAGGAAATCCGCAGACGGACTCTAATGTCACCGACATAGCTCGACGAGTCGGTGAGCTGAAATGGCACATTGCCACTTATTACCATACGTTCCATTACTTTGGCAAAGTTTTGGATACAATATAATTTTTGCTCAGAGTGAACTAAAAATGAATTTACAAAACAACCTCTTTCGACCTGAAATTTGCTTCATACTGAAATTGGTAAATATTTGTGTTTATGTCTAGCGACTGGGTCTTCACTGGAGCAAATATTTTGATACTTGCTAAGGTTATTTCTGTTTTATTATTTCTGTCAGTTGACCCATAAAGCTGGGACAAAAAACGCAAGTTTCTTGGAGACCCGGGTTGTTTTTGTCGTACCCAGTTCGAGACTGGGCAAAGTTTAACTTTTTCCCGAAGGCTGCCCGCCGCGATGGTGATTTATACCTCAACTTGCGCTTGTTCCGACTTGTCTATAGGTTTTTGTTGAGTCCGCGTTGAGTTCGCTAGTTTCCTTTGAGAGCTGGATGTGTTTAACACATTAAGATTTTTTGATATTGAGATACCTACGTAAAAGCGTTCGCAAAAGCTATGAGTTACGAATGGTCAACTCTGTAATTTATGTTAACGTTGTTTGGACTATCTAAAACGCTGAGTTGTTTTGTTCTTTTTAGGCCAATGCGCAGTAGTGGACGTTCAAAAAATAATTTCAGCAGGTGTAGGGGACGTTCATAATAGGAACTTGGAGAATTCCAACAAGTATAGAAAAGTTATTTTCTCAAATTGAAATCTAGGACATCTGATTATAGTACCTAAACTTTACAATGAAATGGAAATTTCATAAGGGAAAAGTGAATTCAGAACTAACTCCGAATCTAGATAAAGCTTACAATGTTACTGAACAAAAGTCGCTACTATCAACAATATTCGATTTGGTTCTAACCTTCTGTAAGACTCTACTGCTCACGTAGCCGACGCCAATCTAATCAGGGGTTGCGGTGGTGTATGTCATAAGATGAAGCGACAGCGGGAGTGATAGCGATCAACGAACCCCCATGAAGGATTTGGGGAATTTATTAACCTACTTCAAAAAGGGAGGAGGTTTTCAATTCGACGGGTGTTTTTTTATGTTTGTTATCGCAGAACTTCTGACTGGGTGAACCGATTGCGATGATTTTAAAAAAAATTGAAAGCTGGTGCTTCCCATGTGGTTTCATTTTACTTTGGTCCAGTTCTAACACAGCATCCATGAGAAAACGATATAAAAAATCTTAAATTTGCTTTGTAAAAGTAGACTTTAGGGCAATTGAAGTCGGTTTCCAGTTCTTTTTGAACGCTTTACTTGTTAGTTAATTATTGCACAAATCCAGCTTACCTAATTAAAAAGATTATGATATGAGAAAATTATTTTGAAACTTTTGTCAAGGAAATCACCGTTAGAAACGTTTTGACAAAGCTTATACTAAAATGCTCAATATCTTACTACGATCGCCTATTACTGATTTGGCAAAGCATATAAAGCTCAGCGAAGCATGACAAAGGCACACGAGCAGTGGACATTCAGTTGACAATGAAATTCACGCTCTAGCGTTCACGCTAGAGTTCACAACTTGTACCAACATCTGGCATTGTACTTGGCCGTCCTCCAAATGCTGGCCGCATGCTGCCCCGTGTATCAACGTTTATAAAAATGGCTGTATACCTTTCTGATTGGCGAGTAGTATCGCTATTTGTCCACTCTGTTATAACGAAAACGAGAAAAACGAGGACGTGTTTTTTGTCCGTCAATAGTCTGTTAGCAGAAACTCTACATTATAAATACAGATTAAAGATACATAATCTATGGTATTTACATTTAGATTATTTCTAGTAGTAGTAGTAGTTTAATTCTCCCGAATGGGAAGGCAATGGAACAAAGCCATACAGCCTACTCTGAATATATCTCTTCTTTCTCATTTTCTTCTGCAGTTTTCTCAATAAAATGTATAATGTGTACATTCTATCGCTTTTTTTGACGATTCTTGACGAGAATTTCAAAGGTCAGCCGTGGTTTCAACGTAATTCGAAAGAATCCATATGCCGAATGTACTCGACATGGTAAACCCTTTCGATCGCGTCGAAACCCTCACAATTTTGCGTAATTAATACTACAACACCGTCCGTGACACTGTTTGCACTATATCACACCATTATAACACAAAAAACACACATAACAGTATTATTAACGAATTACTAAACTTGCAATGAACCACCATTTTTAAAGTTCGCGCCAGAACTTATTTCTAGTTTTAATTTTGTTAATGACATCATTTCGTGCATTAAAAAGAGATGCCATTAGCCAAATTTGCGCCTTGTCACCTCAACGTCACCCCAGTTTTTGACAAAAGAAATGTTTGTTAGTTGTTGGTTAACCAATGCGTAGTAAATAATACGTTTTTAGGCGAGAATATATTCATCTCGTTCTATCTTATGTCAGTTCAATGATGTTAGAAAGGCTAGAATATAGTTATTTGGATCCTGATTCACATAATCTATCTATGATGATACTATATTAACTCAATGATACTATATTAACGATACAGATCAAGGTAGACCGTTTTATAACTCCTGTAATAAGCTCGTGACATAAGTATTTTTATGTAATCCTTGGCTAGTTCGCGCGTGACAATTGCAATGAATAGAACTTACCCAATTTCTAGTCTAATCTGTGCACAATTTGGCTCAATTAACCGAACGGCCCGTCAGCGTTCAAAGTTGGATCTTTGACAAAACACAAAGGAATATAAAGGAAAACGTAACATGATTGAGAGTCTCTTCCTTTTTTGAAGTCGGTTGACAAGTAATCTATCTAATCAACAAACAATCTTGACTGTGGGAGTTTCTCTCTACATTTCACTATCACTTTTTTGGTCCGGCAATACCTGAGAATTCGGCAATTTGACACACACACTCGCCCATAGCTTTCGTGACACTGCCACTTGCCAGAGATTGACACTTCGCGACTTAGCGAACCAACACAGCGACACAAGAGTTAGCGTACGTACGAGTATGCTTATAAAAATTATAAGCGATCTATATTTCACAAGCAATAATTACATAATTGCTTGGACATTACTGTGTGATAGATACGACATTAAAAGACTGCTTGTAAACAATCATGTTCAAGCATTATTCAAAGTTGAACAAATACACAAGAAATCATATATGTCTTTGCGTAATATAATTGATGTGACAAATAAAATATTAGGGCTATTAATAGCCTGGAATAGCCAACAAACATTGGGACACATTATTCACAAACATTACATTGTCCTATTTGACAATTTGTCATTGATCTTACAACAAGGTGAGCCTGTGTTTGAAGGCTTATCAAACTCTTGCGGGTAGTTCGGCTTAGTTTACGTGGGTAGATAGACAAGCCCGCAGCTATAGAGCTACAGGCTAGACGAACGTTTTTTGTATGGATAATGGAATGTTATATATAATAGAATATCTTTATATAAGTACAGTATTGCGTCTGACATGATATCCCTAGCAATGTTAAGTCGCATATAAAAATACTATTTTATATCCATACTAATATTAGTTTGGTGTTAAGACATTTTCTATGTCCTCCTAGCTGTTACCATGTTTCCTAAGTCTGCCGCCAAACAACAGTGTTAATAGCACTGTTGTGTTCCGGTATAAAAGGTAGCACAGCCAGGGCCTCATTAGATTAAGGCTTCTGGGTGTACACGACTTCAACGGCCTTATTGTCACTTACCATCAGGTGAGATGAAGGCCAAGTGCAAACCCATCGTACCTACTGAAAGTAATTATATATTGCTCCAGGGCGATTTAAAACTTTTAAGAATTGAGCAAAACATTTTGCTGAACTGACTTGAACGGTTCCGTATCCGGTCGTTTCCAAAACCAATTTTCCGAGGGAAGTTTTTCTCTTAAAATGCTTTTTGCAACCAACTGTAGTGCAACATCAAAGAATCTTCGTACACTGGCGGACAACTTTATCGTCTCGCTCTTTAATCACGATGAGATTTTACTAGACTTTCTTATCTGATATTAAAGTATTATTAATATATTTCAAACAACAAGAGCCATACTTATCAACACAAAATTATTAAAAATACTCAATCATAAACTCTAAACAGTCTTATTGACACGTTCGTGCCGCTTTAGAGGTGATCGTCGTTATTCTCCCTCGGAAGTGACAGTACACCACGCTTTTCGGACAAGCATGATTTGTGTTGTGATGTGACTCCAGCTGCTCCACCTTCAGAAGGTAGTTGGCCTCCACCTTTATGTACTCTGTGACGTCCTGCATGATGGAGGTGAAATGCAGGCGTGACAGGTACACGGCCGTGGTCGGTACTGCGGCCCGCAGCAGGAAGTTGGGCCGTGTGGGTGCGGTCCCACAGCGGCTTCTTAAGAAAAATAACAGCAAATTTATGTTATATTATAATATAACAAATTCTGCACATTCATGCAAAATGCATCGGGCATCACCACGACAACAGCCGTTCATAATATATAATATGTTTTACATCAATAAAAATAAACACAAGCACTATTTCCAATAAATATTTTAATGATTTTTAAACGAAAGCTTAGACTTCTCTTTATTCGATTTCAAACATTATTTCACAATGCTACCTGCAGATACGTACACCTACGTCAGCGATGCACACTCCACCACCTCATGGTTAGACCACTGTCTATCGTCAGAGACCATAGCGACTGCTATTAAGAGAATCTGGGTAGATTACACCGCGGCATGGACAGATCATAGGCCACTGCACATTGTACTTAAAGTAAAAGACCTTATCACTCTGCATTATGACACAGATAAGAACCCAAACCCGTTCGCTTGGAAACCTAGAACGAAAAAGCAGGTCTTCCAATTTATCAGACAGAGTGAAGAAAAACTATCACGAGTAAAGCCTCTACTGAGCGACTGCACACCATCTGACATAGACAAGTACTACGGTGACCTGATCACGATCATGCAGACAACGTCTCATAGATTATTTTTTAAAAAGAGAAAGAGACCTGACTCCTACAAAACTGTACCTGGATGGAACTCTCGCGTCGCCGCACATTATGCCGCGTCTCGCGACGCACTCATGATGTGGCACACTCAGGGAAGGCCAACCAGTGGTCCAGTCGCAGAGCACAGGAAGGTATGCCGCAAAATATTCCAAAAAGAACTACGGGCCTGTCGAAGTGAAGCTGACCAAATAGCCATGGACAGAATTGCCGATAGCGCGCATTGTGGGAATTTTGGCAAGTTTTGGCAGCACACTAAGCAGATAACAAAAACAAAACGCAACATACCAACCCATATTGACGGAATTGCCGATGATAGTGCTATAGCTAACCTGTTAGGTGACAAACTGCTTCGCAGTCAATACACGACTCTTCCATTGCTTACTATCGAGTCTGAAACAAGTAGTTCTGTGCATACAAAGATATGTGTAAATGAGTCCTTGGTTACATCAGTAGTTAAAAAAATGAGAAAAGGAAAATCTCCAGGTCATGACGGACTCGGCATTGAGCACGTCTCACATGGTGGACCTCTCATGATGCAATCCCTCACACAGTTATTTAACGGCATACTCAGTACATCGCACTTGCCACCTGACATGACGTTTACTTTGGTCTCACCCATTCTGAAAAATAGTCGAGCTGACCCAACAAACTCGAAGAACTATAGGCCCATTTCATTGGCTACAGTCATTGCCCGAGTGTTCGAGAACGTTCTTCTCTCACTGATAAGCGAGAAATTAGGATCATCAGATGAACAAATGGGGTTTAAAGCTGGATCATCAACTACACATGCTATCTACACACTTAAGCAAGTAGTAGGGTACTATAAAAGTATGAAAACATCTACATACGCATGCTTTCTGGACCTGAGTAAGGCGTTTGATAGAGTGTCCCACAAAATACTCTGGACAAAGATGCGTGATAGAGGTATCCCTGGAGACGTCATCAATGTGCTGCGGGTGTGGCACGAGGAACAACGGAGCTGTGTGCGTTGGAACAACGAAATGTCGGAACCGATTCGTCTGATGCACGGTGTGAGACAAGGAGGATCTATGTCGCCCATGCTGTTCAACCTATATGTCGACGAACTGTGGCAAAAACTGACTGCGACTGATGTAGGTTGCTCGATAAACGGTGTGACCATAAATAACCTAAGCTACGCCGACGATATGGTGTTATTGGCACCATCCATCAGCGCCATGCAGGAATTATTGGAGGTATGTGAAAAGTACGCACGCGAACACAGCCTATTGTATAATACAGAGAAGTCTGTCCTGATGGTTTTTGAGTCTGCCAACACGCCACAAACGGTACCCCCAGTTACATTAAGTGGTGGAGACCTGCAGCGGGTGTACAGTTTCACCTACCTGGGGCACGTTCTACGCAGCGACCTATCTGACATCGACGACATCGAGAGACAGCGCCGAGCGACTAGTGCCCGCGCTCATATGATCGCTCGGAAATTCTACCGATGCAGCGACCGAGTCAAAAGACTGCTTTTTATGACGTATTGCACGAATGTGTACACGGTGGAGTTGTGGGCGAACCACACGAAGGCAGCAATGAACGCCATGCGCGTACAATATAACAACGCGTACCGCGCGATTTTTAAGTTGCCTACATACTGCAGTGCGAGCGGCATGCATTGCGCGGGCCGCACGCCGACCTTTCCTGCCCTACTGCGTGCGCGCTCTGCCGCATTCAACACGCGCGTGGGCAGCTCCCGTAACCGGCTAATTCAAAGCGTCGCCGAGTGGCCGCGAAGCCCTGCCATGGAAGTGTGGCGCAATTACCATGCGCCAATCACTTGATCTAGCTTTAAGTTTATATTATATTGTATGTTTTGTGTGTGTGTGTAAATATGGCTGTGTGCCGGATTAAATTGGTTTTATTTTATTTTTTTATTTTATTATAATATGAAGTCCAGTTCCATTTGAGTTTTTATTTTTCGTAAAACATCGCTAACTTTATTCTTTTTCCTTATTTTTTTAGCATACTCCTTCTGAGTGACTTACAAAGTTATATACAAATGAACGCGATAAACATCCTTGTACAGAGCGTTTCGGCGGTAAATTCAAAATCATTAAAATCTATTTTAATAGAGAATATGGACGCAAATAAAATAATTTTTATTTTTTCTTAGAAATATTTCGTTACAGTCTTCAAAATTTTGGGAAATATTATAAACTATTATTACTGCTTTCGCGAGGCTTTCGCGATCTACCTGTCATGAATTAAAGACAAATATATATTTTACATTGGATGAGTTTTCTTTATTATTCAAACTTCATGTATTTAATATTGTATAAATATAATATGATGGCAGACTTTACATATACAGGAAACTCCAAAGCTTTCTGTTAATTAATTTCATACGTCATTTACTGCTCAGTCGTATACTTAACGAAGGGTTAGTCAGGGACTAGAATTAGGTACTCTAAGTTTATGTGACGCCGTTCGTCAATGGCGGTCACAATTAGGACAAACAGCCCTGAAGAGACCTAGGGTCAGTAAAACCGGATACATGTAGGGCTAGAATTAGAATAGCTGGAAGATTTCTCGGGCCGTATTATAGACAACATTTGTCTGTCTGTCATTTTTATCATTCGTACATAAATTCCAAATAACAAACTGGAACTCAGTGGTACGAGCCACGATTGAACCCAGACCTCGATTGTTCAAGGACTGACACTCTATCCAACTGAGCTGCCACGGCTTATCAGTACGTACGGTCTAAGGGGGTGGGGACCGGACCACGCCCAACTTTGGACGTACGCAGCCAATTATTATGGCTTTATTTGCTACCGTGTTTCTATGTACATATGATACACATTATTATGTATTGTGCAATTATGACCTAATTAAGTAGGTTACGGTTGGGCACCATGAATAACAATAAATTTAATATGAACTGGATGGACTGTAATATCCATCACAAGGATTTCAGTGGAACAAAGAGTGGTAACTGATTGATAGATTTCACCAATGGATTTGGGTGGAAAAGTCAGTGGAATTGACGTCACATAAAGTGAAATATATTCATTAAAAGGTTGCTATAACTAATTAAATAGGTTAATTTTCTTTTGTATTTTTGTCATTTTGAGTTGGTCATTTTTATGCTTTGGTAATTTTTATTTAAAATTTACTTACTAACCTAGGCTAAAAATTTACTAACACATGATGGAATTTTTAATTCTGAAAATAAAGTTTTGATTGATTGATAAATCAAATCAAATATACTTTATTGCACATACACACACACACACACAAAGAACATAACATAAAAGAACATAAAAGGTACAATGACGGTGACCTTATCGCTAATAGTCTTGTTTGCAAACGTAGTTTTCCTATTATTGTCTATTGTCGCATTGAAAAACGTGTTCTGAGTTTGGCCTAGTGGCTACACGCTTGGACTGACAATGTGGAGGTCCCGGGTTCGATCCACATTGGGGGTACCTGTTAGTACTCGAATTGGTTGGTGGTAGGGTATTTTATGTCCGCTTAGCTATCTACCAACATGCAGTCTCTGGCGACAAATAACAGTGTGAAAAGCTCAGTTTGCTCCGGTATGTAAGGGAGCAGAAAAATCACCTTATCAACTTCAGGCTTCTGGATGAGCACGCTTGCCATCAAACGGTCTTATTTTAATTTTTTCTATGTATTTATTAAGACCCTTAAAGAGAACATCTTATGTACATAAAGCTAATGTTAGTACGTTAAGACAGAGTTTTCTCTATCACCACCAACTCTGATCAACATCCCGTTGGGGTAGTGAATACCCCTTGGTCTGCTGAAAGTAAGGGAGTTTGGTCGCGATGGGTGGAAGTGGGTGGTTGTGGGTGTCAAAAATGTGGAATATATATATATATATATGTCCTTGTCTAAATGTGAACTTCACACGAGTGAAGAAGCTCACATGAGAACTTATGGAAAGTTCTGAAAATTTATGTAACGATATAGAACGATTAAATTTACCTACTCTACGTTTATGCCAAAATAATGTCCATCCGTGCGAAGTCTGGGCGGGCCGCTAGTAAAATTATGAAGGACTGTCTGTATACATTGAAAAAATGCTTTTAAAATATTCACCCCCACTTAAAAGGGACCACGACCCCGCACTTATTGTATGTATGTTATCACTTACATACCTTCAAGTGAGGTAATGGACAAGTGCAAAACTTATTACAGTAGCTATACCTAAATAAATAAAAAAAGACGTGTGGCACTCGGGGACTGCCGCGGTAAAGCTATTGCATAGCATTTTGTATCAACTTATGCAATTATAATTATTTAAGAAAGTTTTAATAAGAAAAGTTTTTATGACACGAACATAAATATCCCCACCACAAAAATGGAAATTAAATTACAAACAGGAAAACAAAATTAAATCAATTTTAGCTAACATAACGGATTTGCTTTGCTATATCAAATTACATACTATTATACTTAATAAATTATAAAACAGTAATACGTCTAATCGCACGCACACAACGCCGTGTCGAAGACTGCCGAACTGAAACGACGTTAGACGATGCACGGCCTTCAAGCCACACCTCCGTGCCCGTCGGAGTGGGGAGCGTGAGGTTTTTTCGTTACGGAATTTCTCGATTCGGTCCCCGCGCTCAAGGCCCGCGATAGAAGCTATGCAATAGCTTAATAAAACGGTTTTCCTTTTTCTTTCTTTCATTTTCGCTTTAAACCGTCCAAAACTAATCATCGGGATCCTTCCAGCTACCTCCAAATCCTCTGCTCTAGGGCCTCTAATCTCATTCCGCTTTCAGGCGGAATTACAGCGGTAATTAAATAAATCAGGGATAATTAGAAGGCCTCGAGATATTGCACGGGGGGCACTTCGGGTACTTTATTGTTACCTACTCTTTGATCTTTATTCTTTGGCTGTTGGCGATGAAGTTAATTTGTTAAAGAATTGATTGTGTCAAATTAGCTCCGTTCTTGTTGGATTTGAGAATGTAGTTTGGACTTTTAACCGTCCGACAAAAATTGTGTTAATTATGTAACACACGGATTAGTTTATGCTACTTTTCGTCGTGACGAAGAGTCAAATAGTGGTTTATTTGGAAATAGTGGTTTATTTGGAAATAGTGGTTTATTTGGAAATAGTGGTTTATTTGCAATTTTATTGTGAGTTAATAATGGTGTGATACAGTGCAAGTGTCACGGACGGTGTTATGATATTAATTACGAAAAAATTGTGAGGGTTTCGCCACGATGGAAATGATTTACCTCGTCGAGTATTATTGTATATGAATTCTTTCGAATTTTATGTTGGATGGAACACAGTCTGACCTTTAAAGTTTATATAGTATAACCCAGTTTTTTTTATAGAAGTTGAAGTGCCGAAAAATATATAGGCTACTGTTCATCAAGATCTAACAACTAGTTCCCTTTGAATGAATTTTTGGATTTCACGCGCAATTATTCAAATAAATGAATAAATAATTGACGCGTTCAAAAATAATTAAGAAACCGACTTCAACTGCCTTAAAATCTACAGCATTCATCCCCTAAAATGTTTACCCTTAGAATTAAAATTATAAGGCTATATATATTTTGTTTTTGTTGATTTTCTCAAAAATATCTGTATGAATTTAGATAAAATTTATATGGGATCATCTCTAAAGTATGGTCTACCAAACAAAAAAATAATTATCAAAATCGAGTCATAATTGGCGAGGTTATCGCGTAACATACATAAACAAACACACAGTCGATTTGAGAACCTCCTGCTCTGATAAAGTCGGTTGATAATATTTATCTTAACGGTTCATTAAATTACCATAATAGGTATGAATAGAACTTGTGATATTAAGTAGTGTTGCCAGTGAATGGAATCTCAAATTACCATAAATTGTGATTACGATTGCTAGCTCAAACAAGCTAGGCTTCTAGCGCAACTCTCCTAGCTACAACATAAATAACTATAATCAATAACTGGCTACGTATAATGAGGTTGTAGGTTGGTTGCGGTTCGTTAGGCGCATTCCCTCAAGGAAAGGGTTCGTTATGAATTACAAGTTCCCGATCATATTGACGATATACCCGCTACCTACACCATATACATCTCTAGGTATTATAAGGTATCCGAAGATGTATAGCTGCGAATATAGATCGAAGAGACAGTAAGCTGGTGGTTATCATCATCAACGGGAAACGTCCACTGCTGGACATAGTCCTCTATGGTATGCCTCAATGACCTGTCCCGAGACACTTGTAGGAGAACGGCCATGTACACTTTTCCCGGTACATAATCGCCACTCGAGGACATTACTCTGCATCGATTATCCATTCTTAGAGCGATGCGGCCTGCCCATTTTCACTTCAGCTCATTTTATCCGTTGGGTTTCTAACTAAAATTAATACTAAAAAAAATCAACAGTGGTGGTGGTTGTAGGAGAGACAAATGAAACGTTGTTGATCCTGGTCCTATATAAACTCGTTTATTCTCTAGATTGCTTGTTCTTAAATACTAATGATTAATCTAGATTACATCGTATAGATCCCTAAAAGCGTCGGTGTCGCAATCAATAAGGCGCGGACTCTCAATCTGAAGGTTCCAGGTTCGAATCCAGCCGTGTACCTATGAGTTGTTTTCAATTCAAGTACATTATCCGATTGCTTAACGGTGAAGGAAAACATCGTGAGGAAACCTGCATGTCTTGAACAAGCATGTGAAGTCCGCCGATTTGCACTGGTCCCGCGTGGTGGACTGTGTCCCATACACTCTCTGTAGGAGAGTAGGCTTGAGCCCCTGCAGTGGGAACGTATATAGGCTGTTGATGATGACATCGTATCAGGCTAATTGGAACTAGACGGTGACATGGTTCGCTGAATCTTGTTAGAATGGAGATGTAGTGCAATGACACTGTAACTTTAAAGTAAGTCAGCTACACCCACTACAAAAATATACTTTTAACAAAATGTCTTTTAAACTAAATCAACTTACAAATGAACACGTTTGCATGTGCATAATCCGAGTCATATATGAAGAGCGCTGCTTAATTTGGAAATTTCCCAGCGTGAACCAAATAACCTATTTTAATACCAGCTAGTTGCATTGCACAGATTTCTAGGTGGCACGTTGCAGCGTGTGTACAGAGATTACTGTCCGCAAACATTCTACGTAATTATTTTGGAAGGCGTCCAGGCGTGAGCGCCCGCGCTGCTGGTGCCCAGTGAGACCAAATACCATCAGCTTATACTGGGTGATCACCAACGCTGGCTAACTCACCCTTAGATACTGGAGTCTTGAGTGTCTTCCTAGTACAAATTAAAATTGCTGACACTTACAACTATTACAAGAGCTTCGGAATATTCATGGTAAGTGACGAAAAGGGCATTGGATGGCAAGCAAGCGCACCCAGACTCAAGATAATGATCAAGCTCAAGCTGGCCCTGCTACCTTTTGTACCAGAACGCAGCAGTGCTGTGAACACGGATGTTTTGCGGCAGAATTACGTCAGGTGGTGGTAGGTACCAGGTGGACATAGAAAATGATACCAATCAAACCGAGTACCGATCCTACACTGGGAATCGAACCCGGGACCTCTGGATTGTTCTTTCAAGCGTGTAGCCATTTGGCCTCGTAGATGGATAAAACCTTTTAGTCCGGGCTCCTTGGATCAAAATTATTAGTAGTACAATAAGTAATATTGTCATTTGTGACGTTGCGAACACGTCAAGCAATTTGCTGCTATACATATGCTATGTACACCAATGTTGCTCTATATTGCTCCACAACGTATTGAATACCAAAACTACTGGATATTAAGGTAATATTTAACAGCAATTGTGAGCGATATGGAGCAATTATAAGCAATACTGACGAAACAATTGCAGAATTTTATTGAAAGTTTGTGTACACTTGCAATTAGTTCAGGTTATACGTTTTTTAAAATTTATAACAATATTCTGCTAGATGGCCAGACAAAAAGACCAAAAGCGGGAGAACACTGAGAAAAAACGATCACAAGAATTTAGTGTTAGAGTATTTAAGATATATTTTAATATATTTAGCTATCTATTTACAACAAATATATATTCAAGTAAGTGACCAAAAGATTGCGCAACCGATATATATTCCAACTCATCAACCCTTCTCCGAAAAGAATCTCCCGTCGCACAACAAACCCTAGCCATAAAATTACCTAACAATTACAGAGATGACTTCCCTTACCTTCCCGAGAAACATTGGAGCAGTAAAAGAAAGAAATCCATTAAATCGTTGAACCGCGTAAATCCTGGCACCAGGCTGTTGGGAGCGGAGTGGCACACAAATTGCCGGATTTAGGGCTGAATCGCGGGGCAATGCGTAATGACTGCGTAATCAGAGCTAAATCGTGTTACCTGAGTGTTTTGTGACGCCTTTTTGTGACAACTGTTGCTGTTGTGTTCATCTCATTGCTTTGAGTGGTAAATAAGCTCATGGGTCCTGTGTGTTACGAAGGTGAAATGACTGCGTAATCAGAGCTAAATAATGTTACTTGAGTGTTTTGTGACGCCTTCTTGTGACAACTGTTGACGTTGTGTTCAGCTCATTGCTTTGAGTTGTAAATAAGCTCATATGTCCTGTATGTAACGAAGGTGAAATTACCGCATAATCAGAGCTAAACCGTGTTACCTGAGTGTTCCGTGACGCCTTTTTGTGACAACTGTTGCTGTTGTGTTCAGCTCATTGCTTTGAGTGGTAAATAAGCTCATGGGTCCTGTGTGTTACGAAGGTGAAATGACTGCGTAATCAGAGCTAAATAGTGTTACCTGAGTGTTTTGTGACGCCTTTTTGTGACAACTGTTGCTGTTGTGTTCAGCTCATTGCTTTGAGTGGTAAATAAGCTCATAGGTCCTGTGTGTTACGAAGGTGAAATGACTGCGTAATCAGAGCTAAATAATGTTACTTGAGTGTTTTGTGACGCCTTTTTGTGACAACTGTTACCGTTGTGTTCAGCTCATTGCTTTGAGTGGTAAATAAGCTCATATGTCCTGTATGTAACGAAGGTGAAATTACCGCATAATCAGAGCTAAACCGTGTTACCTAAGTGTTTCGTGACGCCTTTTTGTGACAACTGTTGCTGTTGTGTTCATTTCATTGCTTTCAGTGGTAAATATGTTTGTGTGCGAAATGACTGCGAGATCAGAACTTTGCGAGATTAGAACACAGTTTAGTAAGGATTGTATGTGAGTTCGCAAAAATTTAACTTCATTTACAAACTTTATTGAAATTATTTTTAGTACTCAACACTCAAGTAAGGGTGAACCATTAATTCTGGAATCTGGAGCTTGACATGGGGTAATGTTTTAAACCCGAGCCCATACATCAAATGCGTATATAATTGCGGTGATAAGTAAATATATGCCTCATTCAATGCCTACATCTGCACGTATATTCTTTCAGAAACGAATCTTTTTGCAAGAAACGATATACAGATAAGTTGGAGGGAGAAGGCTAGTCTCTCGGGGTTGAGGAGGCTTAAAATGACGCTGAAATATTCTGACAATAAACCTTTAGAAGAGACAGATTTGTTCGTCCTCCGGTGAGGCGGAATACTAAGGGACGAAATGGCGCATTTTAAGTTCCTTGATAAGTACAGCGGGCCTTTTCCAAGGTAAAAGGGCTTCAGAGTAAGGACTTCGGCCGTGACCTCTTTCTTAGATTCAAGAGACTTTTTACAGAGAAATAAAATTATGAACTTGTTTTACTTCTAACGAGTAGTCTTTAACTTTGACCAAAGGCCGGACACTTCATAAAAATGTCGTGATATCGGTTCCTATTACCAACATAGAACGAATGATGTTTGTATACACGCGCTTGTGTGAGTAAATACGCGCCTATTACAAGATTTGATTCGTTTCGTTTTTGTTTCGGATTGCTTTAGGATTGGATGCAAAATATATCAATCTGAAATTCGATTTTTAAACGGGTTTCGATCGGTCGGATCTTACGAGACGACCACTTCCTTGCGGGGAGAGGTATGGTATTACGGATCGGTGGGGGGCTGTGAACGTCTTCTAAACTAATTCTGTGCTTTGAATATGGTCACAGACTAAACAAATTATTGCTGGAAATCGAGATAAAACGTTTTATATCCTGAAAACCTCACCCCCTTCCACTTCCCGACCTCAGATCATCCTTAAATTATTTTCCCTTTCATTTTTGTTCTTACTTTTCCAATGGGTTTAATGGCCCTAGTCTATTACTCTTACCCAATCTAATGCCTACATATCAAGGGTGTCCGAAGAGTCACAAAAAAGCGCAATTTTACCGTTCACTTTGCTAAATATCATGTGTGTCGTAGTTCGCATGAGAACCATAATTGAGACGTACATTCTGAGAATACTAATATAAGGCGTGTTGAGAAAATACAATGGCGTCGTAATTAATACACCCCGCGCCTCACCGACCACGCCCGACAGACAGTTGTTGCACGTTGCTTAGTCGAGTAATGAATAAGTCGAAGCGAGGGTGTATGTACATATGAGAATATGCGTGAAGGAAATGGGGTTTACCAGTGTTTCTTTCAAGGCATAACTCGACTAAGGGAAAATGTTCAGAAAAAGTACTGCGATGGGTGATCTGCCATCTTGGATTCAAAATGTTCTCACTTATTGAGTTTCGCTCATCAAGCCCTTTCATTTGATACCCACATCATAGGGGTTACGATGGAAATTACAAATCGCCATTTTGTAACGTCCGCCATATTCTATAATAATGGCGGCATTTACGAAATCGTGTATTGTCACGAGAACCAAACGAATCGAATCCACCCGTGGTTTTAAAAGTTGAAATAAAATTGATAGTGACAATTAGGAAGTGGAAAGCGCCCACTTACCCAGCCCTAAAACAATGAGGCCCTGTGTGTGCTATATTTCATGATTTCTTACCTATTACAGCCGCTTGGCTAGTACTTTGAACAAATGCATCTTTAAATAATTTTTAATAATAATTTACGATTGAATTCTAAAACAGAGCGCCGATTGTGATGAATCAACATTTCTCGTTTCGCTGAGCAGTTCCTTCATTAATAAGAACGGAAAGCGCTTACAGTAAAAAAACTGTAGGAAGGGTTATTTATTTCATTTGTAGGAAAAGCAATATTGCGATTTGAATAGAGTTATTGAATAAACATGGTTGTAAGTACCAATCGGAAAGACTTTATCTTGAAGATAGCTTCGTTAGATTATGCATGCAAGAAATATTAAAATCCAAATAATGAACAATCTGGGCAATATGTGCTAGATTAGATTAGACACAGTTGTCTGGGGCTCTGCTCGGTAAGTGACTATGTGTGAACCATATGCTTTCGTCCAGAAGATGCCGATTCTATTCACCGACGGGTTCCATACCCAAAGGATAAAAACGGGACACTAACTCCACTGTCCGTCCGTCCGTCCGTCACCAGGCTGTATCTCATGAACCGTGATAGACAGTTGAAATTTTCACAGATGATGTATTTCTGTTGCCGCTATTACAACTATACTAAAATACTAAAAACCAGAGTAAAATAAATATTTAAGGGGGCTCCCATACATTAAAAGTGATTGTTTTGGAGACGTGCGCTGTAACATATTAGTGGCGCCATCTATTGTCGTACTCGTCTACTACTGCTACTGCAAAACTAAATTGATAACGAAAATCGAGGCGTATTCATTAGAACATTCGGTGCATATTATTATTTATGATACCGATAGTATGGAACGGTACGGAACCCTTCGTGTGCGAGTTCGACTCGCACTTGGTCAATTTTTAGTCTCGCAGACTATCGTCATCATCAATTAGGAAATGTCAACAGCTGATCATATATCTCCAAAAAAACTCTTCCGACATGACATAGCGTCCAAACCAAAAACGTCATTTTAGCTGAAATTCATTTTTTTCGTGGGTATTTTCTTCGGTTATTAGACGATTACAATAGATAGTTGTTAATTTTTGACAGATTGTATAGAAACGAGATAGAAATCGACGCACTGATAAAAGTGTTGCCGTCTTGTTTTTTCATTCGTCGGATTACGTGTGCGAAAGCAGGACAGATTTACAGACGCAGGTTTATGCTAAATTAAATCTTATTTATAGTGAAGCGGACAAGAAGCGGAGCGTAGTTCTAAATCTTTATCTTCCACATATTATGTCTCTATAAAAATAAGTGCAGACTCTAGATGTAGACATACAAATGTGCGTTTTATACGCTACTGTTTTTTTAACTTGAGAGACAGTTTTGCTAACGCTCCCAGAGTCTAATGCATTGATAAAGACCATTTCCATCGAAATTAGAATAAATGGTTGCCATATATTTTTCTTTTCCGTGCCAAGTAAATTAATTATTTCTTCTTTGTGTTAAGGAAACAATAGGAATTGTTAATGAATGTTGGTCGGTCTCATTTCTTTTTTATCTTGCTCCTATTGCGGACACGTTAGTGTTGTCCGTAGTGAGGTACCTCATTCGTAAGTTCGTTTATTTATCTTCTGCGGTAACTAGAAACGGACGCTTGGATTTGCTGATACTATTTAAAAAGAAGGAAAATATTCACTACACCAATATACTCTTACATGTATCACTAGAAGTAAAAGGCAGATTTTTTATGACAGAAAAAATTCATTGATTTTACCACACTTCAGTACTTCAGTAAAGTACATAATTTTAAAACCGGCCACGCGCAGTGTAGGGTTATTGAACTGGTTTTAGAAAAAGTAATTTTGAATGAAATTTTTACGACATTTTCATTTTGACCACTCCACGTATATTTTATAATTCAGTTGCCTATTACTGTTAACCTGGGAAGCCATAAAAAAGTGATGTTCCCAGACCCTTAATGTTTTTAAGACGTATTCAACGATACTCCAAGGATTGAAAATATTTTATCCCCAAGTTACGTGTATGGGAGCCACCCTTAAATTTAGTTTTCAATTTATTCTACCAATTTGTTGGCGTGTTTAATATGTATTTGTATAACCGTGCCAAATAATAGCTTTCTAGTAGTAAGTGTCTCACCGCTAAGCCGTAGATGGACAGACAGACGGACAGATTGAAACTATAAGGGTTTCTTGTTTGACTACGGAACCCTAAAAAAGGACTTTAACATTTCTACAAAATATAGAAATACTTAAAGTAAGACCTACATTTAACGTAATGCTTCTATGAACTGCAAAATCTGTAGGAGACTGGAGCATAAACGTAAAAATAAGCGGTACGAAAAGGCTGCAAAGAAACGTTTCAAGTTACAAATAACAGTAAAGCACTGTTGTATCCAATAAAAATAAAGTATATAAACTGCTGTAATTATGACTGGAAACGATATACATAATTCGAATTAAAAATAACGATATTACGACAAAAAGGTACTTATTACTTCCTCTTACGAAAACGCTAACCTGTGAGCTACCTCATTAGCAACCATAAAATACGCGGCATCAATGAGGCACCTTATTACCTCCCAACACAAACGTTCATTTAGAAAATATCAGGGGTTGCTCTTTCTTGGCATTGGAAAACGAAATAGATGAATTGCTAATGACATGGCTTTTGTTACAAGTTCCTGAGATAGTTCGAGTGTAAAACTTATGAAACAAGAACTGTTTTTCGGTTATACAAGGACCACTCAGATAGTTTGACAGGGCAGGTCATTCCGTTCGACAGGCTACATAAACAACGTTCGATGGTCTAACAAATTCTTCAAATTTATTGAGTAAATATGTTTATGAAATTAGTGGCCTCGATTTGAGGGTGACATTGGCAATTTAGGTTATTGGGTCAACGCTGGACGTTGGGCTTTATATAGTTTCTCAAAAAGTTATGATATAAGTTGAAGTAATATCGTAGCAGCTGAAAATTATAACGATGAATATGGACTAGTTATTTCCAAAAAACAGAAACTTGTTCTACTGCAATTGTGTTCATGTGATGCATTCAAATTCAATTTAAAATTATTGTTGCTCTCATGTTTACAGTAAGTAAATAAGTGAATTTAGTGTACAGTACACGACAAATTATTAACGCCTTTCAATTAAATATAGGCAAGTAAAATAGATACTTAGCTTTCAAATCATCATATTGTACTCTTGTAAGTCATTGCTGCAGTCTGCTCGCTGTGGTCGCGCCGCACCGACGCGCCGATGCTGCGACACTGGCTGTCATTACATGCACCAGTGTCCCAGTAGCATGTCTGACGCTATATTGAATTACTAACATAGCACTAAGTTTACTAACAATATGGATATATGTCTGACTTAAATAAATAATAAATAAATAGCACATTTCGCCTGAACACTATTTCTGTTTAATTCTAAATACTCGTAAGACCAAATTCAAGATACCTATAAACAAAATAATAGAATCTATAATCTTTAAGTGAGTTTAACGATTTGTTGGTCCTTCCTTCACGTTGTAACGGAAAGTCAGAATCTCTTAAAACTTTTGGATAGGCTCCATCGAACAAGAAGTTACTGTGGGATGATCAATTTCTGAAGTCCATGCGGGAGTCGCGGGCAGAAATACTATTATAAAATTATTAATTACGTTTTTCATAGGAAAACAGAAACACAAAGGAGATGACAAGAGGGAAGAGAGTTCGCTGTCTGTCTGTCACCAGGCTGTATGTCATGAACCGTGATAGAGAGTTGAAATTTTTACAGATGATGTATTTCTGTTGCCTCTATAACAATAAACACTAAAAACAGAATAAAATAAATATTTCAGGGGGATCCCATACAACAAACGAGTTTTTTTTAAAACGTGAGTTATAACTTTTTATTAACGCCATCTAGTAGCGAGAATTAGTTTTGCTACTCGACACTAGATGGCGTTACTAAAACGTCTAAATCGAAAGTGGTATATAGGCGCATTCGTCAAGAGATTGTTCGGTGCATATTATTTATTATGATTTTCCGTATTTTAATTATCCATATTCTATACGGAACCCTCGGTGCGCGAGTCAAACTCTAACTTGGACGGTTTTTTTATTTACTAAATAATTATATTTTCATTATTGATATGATAAAAAAAATAATTTTTTTACCATACATATGAATTGGGATGAATTTGTTTCATATGAAATGATTGTTATTATACAATTAAAAGTACAATGTTGTTTAAAAGTTCTAAATTAAATTATACTCATATATGTGTCAGTTTTATATATATATATATATATATATATATATATTACGTAATTAATGCTAGTAAAAAAGTCCATAGTTGAATAGTCTATTTTCCATGTCATGATGTTTTTCCTTGATCCATTATCAAAGAAATAATGTGTTCTAGACATACCGCCGCCAGATTGCAGGACTACAGTGTTTTATAAAATGACTAGCGGCCCGCCCCGGCTTCGCACGGGTGGACATTTATCTTTTTAACATTTTGGGAAAAACGTAAATGTATCTTTTTGCAAGACATAAGTAGTTTTTTCTGATTAAATTACTATTTATATTTTTAGAGTTTCAATTTTTTTACTTAATCTAAAGTTTTTCATTTCTATATTTACATTTTTGTACATTTTTAGGTATTCGTAACTCGAAAGGAAAAAAGGGACCCTTATTTATTGGTTTACTTTGTTGTCCGTCTGTGAGTCTTTCAAGACCCTTTTTCTCAGGAAGACGATCTGTAATATCTTCGAAAATATTCATTTAAATTACTCTCTGTAAAGGTCCATATTGATCTATATTAAACGCACAATGTGTCTAAGGTACTTAAATGGATAAGGATTAATGCTGTATATTGCCTAAGATCGCTGCAAAATAAGCCGTTTTTTCTCGGAAAAAGTAAAGGATAGAAATGGTTACTGTGGGTTATCCTTAAGAGATAGACATATACCATCGCAGACTTTTTTGTTGATCTTTCTAAGGTGTACAATACAGTAGTACATTATTTTGATCTATCTGGTAGGGTTTAGCCAGCGTTTGCAATGTAAGCGCAAAAAGATGTGTTTATTTACGACATCACATTAGAAATCCCTAAAATTATCCTTCCTCTTGAATGGTTCTATCTATTAAATAAAACGTATCAAAATCCGTTGTGTAGTTTTAAAGATTTAAGCATACATACATATAGACAGCGGGAAGTGACTTTGTTTTATACTATTTCATTATCAGCCGGGAAACGTCTACTGCTGGACATAGGCCTCCCTCATGGTACGCCACATCGACCGGTCCCGAGCTACCTGCATCCAGCGACTCCCTGCGACTCTGACCGGGTCGTCGGTCCATCTAGTAGGGGGACGGCCTGGTAGACGTTTCCCGGTACGTGGTCGAGAACCTTTACTCCCCCCCGGTGATCGGTTCTTCGAGCGATGTGGCCTGCCCATTGCCACTTAAGCTCACTGACTCGTCGAGCTATGTCGGTGACCTTCGTTCGTCGGCGAATTTCCTAATTCTGGACCTTATCACGTATAGAAGTTAGAAGAGCATAGCTCGTTCCATTGCTCGCTGAGTGACTTTGAGCTTGTTTATTCGTGCCACAGTAAAAGACCACGTTTCGGTTCCGTATGTCATCACTGGCAACACGCACTGATCAAAGACTTTTGTCTTTAGACGCTGAGGTATTATACTATTTAGTGATAGTGATTTTCAGTTTGTTTATTAATCATATTCTTCACGGAGCCCTCGGTGCGCGAGACCGTCTCGCACTTGACCACTTTGTTTTATGTATTTTATTTTTAGAGTTTAATTTTTTCTCATGTAATTTTTTTCATTTCATACACAGCTAAATAGCATCGCTAAGCCTCTCTTTCGCACTTCGGTCAATACTACATTATTTGAATGCTTCAGTTTGGTCATGTTTGGTGTACAGGGCCCGGCGTTTATTTTTCTGTGTGTATTTGATTTTTTAAATTCGTTATATCTTTTGAATGGAATGTCCTATTTCAATAATTTAAGAAGCTATATACAGCTATTGAAGCAGTCTTGAATATGAAATGATTTATTTTGATAAGGGTTAATATTAAGGTATGGATAACTTGGTCTGATTTTGGTCGGCATTTCTATCAACTTAAAAAATTGATAAAAGTAGTTATAGTGACATAAATACAATAGTTAGACCTATACCATCGCGGACTTTTTTGTTGATCTTTCTAAGGTGTACAATACAGTAGTACATTATTTTGATCTATCTGGTAGGGTTTAGCCAGCGTTTGCAATGTAAGCGCTAAAAGATGTGTTTATTTACGACATCACATTAGAAACCCCTAAAATTATCGGTGTTGCTCTACTATACTCGTATTATGCATGTATTATATATATATAAACCTTCCTCTTGAATCACTCTATCTATTTAAAAAAACCGCATCAAAATCCGTTGCGTAGTTTTAAAGATTTAAGCATACATACATACATACAGACAGCGGGCAGCGACTTTGTTTTATACTATTTAGTAAAGTACGACATCACATTAGAAACCCCTAAAATTATCGGTGTTGCTCTACTATATTATGCATGTATTATATATATAAACCTTCCTCTTGAATCACTCTATCTATTAAAAAAAACCGCATCAAAATCCGTTGCGTAGTTTTAAAGATTTAAGCATACATACATACATACATACATACAGCGGGCAGCGACTTTGTTTTATACTATTTAGTGATTAGTGATACTATCTGCTGCATAGAGAAGCAATTAGCAAAGGCTTTAGCGCGGCCGCTGTGGAGAAGAGAAGACCCATTACAGAGCGGATTATATCTCCATTATGAAGATCAGCTGCTGTATTAACCACGACAGAGACTTCAATCCAGGTACAACTAGATAATAACGTCTGCAATATACTTGTACGTAAAATCATTAATGTCAGACAAGCTTTAGCCACGACTTTGTCCGCGTGATCTTCAGAAATTATCCCACGGATTTTACTAGCTCGATCGGGATAAAAACGTAACCTGTGTCCTTTTCCGACCCTACAACTACCCTTATACCAAAAAATCAAGTTATTTTCACTCTACGATGCGTCATAAAGAAACAACAAACAAACACACTTTTGCATTTATTATACTAGTGGCTCTGTGAGCTGTAGACCTCGCGAGCACATACTTTAACCCACACATCATCAACATCAACAGCCTATATATGTCTCCACTGCAGTGTCTCAGGCCTACTCTTATACATAGAGTATATGGGCCGTAGTCCACCACGCGGGCCCAATGCGGATTGGCAAACTTCACATGTCTGTTCAAGACATGCAGGTTTCCTCACGATGTTTACCTTCACCGTTAAGCAATCGGATTGTGTACTTGAATTAAAAACAACTCATAGGTACACGGCTGGATTCGCACCCGGAACCCTCAGTTACCCCACACAGTTCTTTTTAAATATCAACGAAATTGAGGCATAAATAACACCTATACAGATTTATCGCTAAGATGTAGTTGCGCTATCTAGAACATATTAATTCTTTCTAAACCTATTAGTTAGTTTTGTGATGAGAAAATGGTTCCAGCTGCTCTGCAAATCCCTATATTTATGAGCTCACCCAGACGGTAGTGAGAATATGATTGGTACCCAGCTTACGTCATTATTATTACTGAAATCATTGGGAGCTTGCTTGCTTAAGACTTTTTAGAGTTTTTCGACTTTTTCGATTCTTTACATTGTCTCTACTCCATCGACTAAACTTTCAAATATGTAACAAGAAACCGCATCGAAATTGGATATCATATGGCGGAGATATCCAGTACCCCCTTTTTACCACTTTTTCGTTGAGGTACCCCAACAGCCAAGAATCCCGGACGACTAAAAAATTCTAAAAATTCGTTTAACCTATATACCAAGTTTCGTGCAGATCGGTTGAGAAATGCGACCTGCAGAGGAAAACTTATAAACACACAGAAATTAGCTTTTTGCTCTAGTAGTCGAAAGGAAGACCTTTGTCCGCTTCGCGCTTCGCTCACTCGACCAATTACTATTTAAGTATTTATAAAATAGTAAATAGATAATTCGTTTTTAAATAAATATTCAAGTTCTATCTTCAGTAAAATCAACCTGGAATCAAGCGAAAACGGCACTTTTCAATTAAAATTAAGCTCAAACAGAACTTACTTATCTAGCTTATTAAGACTAGACTTAAAAAGCGCTAATTATTTGCACACTCAACTTTTTCGCTGAAATGTTGATACCGGGCAATTAAGGATTTCGCTGAATCAAGTTTCTCCAACATTTCAAAGTACTTAAGTATACTTATAAGCTGATAGAAGATAGGACGAATGAGATTTTAATGATTTACATTGCGAAAGATCTCGTGTTCAAAGAATATTGGGTTTAACATCTTGTTATTTTATAGAGAATACTAATTTTATTTCCTTTTTAGATAGAAAAGTTGCTTCATTGTCTGTTTACGCGTACTACTAAAATATGTATTTAAGTTATTCTGAAGTCAAGTCACTGTCATGATTTATGCCTGTTTATGTTTAAAATGTTCTATGAATTATCTATTCAATGAACCTCAGAAATTTTCCCACAGGAACCACTATCTCGATTGGGATAAAATTTTGTCTAGGTCCTTTCTCGGTCCTTCAACTATTCATCTACAAAATAATAAGTAATCATGACTCTCCGTTATTGCGTAAAAGAAGGACAAAAAGCTCGCACTTATGATATTCTTAATGATTCCCTCAGTTATTTTCTCAAGTCTGTCGAAGACAAAAATTTAACCACCATGGCTTAATGATACATAGACAACTTCACAATTAGGTCAGGGGGGTTGGATCCCAGAGGGGGATCACTTATAGTTGGTGGTAAGTAGGGCAATTTATATGTTCGAATTTACATTTTATTAAATTGAACCTATAACCTCCAGATTGTGCATCCTGCCATGTAGTCACAAGGCCACGGAACCCATTAAACAAATGCTCCAGGTAACTGTGTAGATTAAGATTAAATACAAAGTTCAACTGTGTATACTACACTGAATGCATCTTGGGTTTACGTCGAATGCAGGCGAAGTTACGCCAAGTTGTTTGCCGGTGTGCACGTACCTTAATGACTGTATGCATGGCTTGGCTACCAGATCTGCATAGGGCAGGAGCACTGGAGTTTCTGATTGGAGCTGTTAGTTCACCCTCTGAATTGCGGGAGGCGTGCGGTGTGAACAGTATGCGAAATCGGTGCGGGTATCGATATAAAAATGGCAATCGTTTCGAATATATTTGTAATGTCGCAGATATCCTAATGGCATGTATGGTGGCCTCTCTTTAAGATAGGGTATTTAATAAAACTACCAAATAGATGATTAGTAAGTAGTCACGCAAGCTCAAGAGAAACGTCCGCCCGACATCGCAGTCAAGTTGGAAGTGGTTGGAAGTGTCGCTTCTATCAAACGTCACCGTTGACTTAATATACCATATTTATTGATACTAGTGATCGCTCAGCGGTCGATATTCAACCATTATAAAATTAAAACTTTTTAAAAAATATTCGCATTCTGCACTCGTTCTCTATAATTATAAACTAAAAATGTGCGAAATTTCATACTGCTCCTTCCGCGCAATTTTCGTAAAAAGGGTCACAAAGTTTTTGCTTCACGTATGCTTCATGCTTGCTTCATGTAGAAGATGCCGCTACGGTTTTAGCCTTTTTACGATTTCTATGATTTCTATTTAAATAAGTCAACGGGTATTGAGAGAAATTATCTAAGAGATTAACATTGTCTGAACCATCCTTGTGAATAAATAAATCAGTTTACGATTGGCGAAGATATGAAGGCAATTTTTTCCCTTGTAAATTGCAATTTTTTCCTTGTAAACTATCAATTTTCGGCAATTTTTTTACGATGAAGTCAGCCATTTATTCATAAAAAGCAACAAGCAAAGACGCATATTTATTGCCGATGTGCTGCGCCCATGGGCGGCGCCAATATTCGCATCGTCATTCTATAATTTTAATTAAGTCATTTTATACCTTTTAAAAAGGTTACAAATAATATCGATAATACTGGTAACGCACTAGTGTTTACAACTGAAATAGACTGTTACTTTTTAGGTATAATAACAAACATACTCTCTTTATCAAGTGTTGATTTGGCCATAAATATTTGTTTAATATTATTGATATAATTAACTTGTCTAAAGAACATATATGAATTTTTCTTCTTCTGTGTATTTTTCTTACTCCCAGCGCCCATGGCTGCACTCAAAATAAACTTAATTTCGTAGTTGGTAGACCCTGCTTTGCGTCGTCTAAAATCTTCCTAAAACAGCGTTCAATGAGTACTTATAGTAATAAATAGTATATAAACTTATATAGAATCAGAAGCTGTACGCTACACGTATCTGCTGTACGATTAATCTCATTTTATCACAGAGTTAAACTTAAACGGAGTCTAAGTTGCAGCAGCCGGCCGCGACGCGGCGCCGGAGTCGCTAGCGGAGTTCGCGTGGTGTGCGTGCACCGATGTTTAGTTGACAGAGTTAGTGTTGTATTTGATTCCAGCCGGCGTACGTGTGGAGCCCACTTAACATATGCTAACTTGAGACAAGTTATCGCGAGCGTAAGACTGTTGGCATTGATTAAAAGCTGTATGTATAAATGGCTTATTTGACTCGCAACTTCATACTAAATAATTAGCCAAGTACATGTTGAAATACTTGAGAACTTTTTCTTTCAATTGTTTATCCTTACTTGGTGTGATGTGGCTTGCCCATTGCCACTTCAGCTCCCTGACTCGTCGAGCTATGTCGGTGACCTGTTGGCATTGATTAAAAGCTGTATGTATAAATGGCTTATTTGACTGGCAACTTCATCCTAAATAATTAGCCAAGTACATGTTGAAATACTTGAGAACTTTTTCTTCCAATTGTTTATCCTTACTTGGTGTGATGTGGCTTGCCCATTGCCACTTCAGCTCACTGACTCGTCGAGCTATATCGGTGACCTTAGTTCGTCTACGGACCACGTACCAGGGAAACGTGCACCGTCCCCTACTAGATGGACCGAACGAGCTAGTAAAGGTTTCGGGGGTGCTGGACGCAAGTGGCTGGAGACTGGTAACTGTTAAATACCATGTAGCAGGCCCAGAAGTTCCAGCAGTGTACCTTACCCGGCTGATGATGATGACTATTTAGGTTGCTGCTTGAAATACAGAAGATTAGTAGAAAATGATGCCAGCATTTCTTCAAAAGTCTGCAGCAAAACACTAATTCCTACACCAAAACTATTGCTTATTGGCTAAATAAAGAGATAGCCTAATAGCTTTTTAAAAAAGAAAACCATGCTACTTTTAATAAAGTTCCTGACTTAATTGAATCAAAACGAAACTGAGCTTCCACGCTGCAGCCTTTGATGTAAATTTGCCTGGAGGGTATTTTAATTTCAGCATGCGTGGCAAAAAGGTCGACTAGCCGCTGTTGTCGGGGATGAGCGGGAAAGTTCGAGTAGAATTTTCACAGTTCATTGTGAAGTGGGCTGTGAGGTCCAGGCTTTATAAAATAATTACTCCTTATCGATCGAAAGTGTATCTGGATCCTTTATGGATGTTCCTGTTTATGTCGTAAAAGGCGACCAAGATATTATTTTAAACTATTAATTTCATTCGTGACTTGATGGCTAAATGTTGGACCCAGAGGTCCCGGGTTCGATTCACAGTGTGGGTATCTATCGGTACTCGGTTTTCTTGATGGTAGAACATTTTCTGTTTCTGCCTAGCTAGCTACCACCATGTTATCTATGTCTGCCTCCAAACATCGTTGTTAAAAGCACTGTTGTATTCCGGTATGAAAGGTAGCACAGCCAGCGCCTCATTAGCTTGAGCCTTCTGGGTGCGCACGCGCACCATCCAAAGGCCTTATCGTCACTTATCATCAGTTGAGATGAAGGCCAAATGCAAAAAATACCAGTCCGAACTTCGATAGTGATTGCCCTCATCAAAAGCGATCAATGAGGGTAATTTTCAACATTAGACTTGTGAAGTTTCAGATAATGTACGAGAAACCAGAGTAATTGTAATTTTGTTCACTAATTAGATTTGAATTCGTAGGGGCGAGGTTGATAGGGACAGGTCAGTGGAACTGAGGCTGTAAGAATTGGGTCAATGCGTAAACAAGCTTGTCATCTGTTACGGTCAAGTTAGAGTAAATTCGATTTAATAAGATCAGTTGTAGTCATGGGAATAATGCTAAGTTCTATTAGTGTATCCGGTTACTTGTGTGGTATACTTGCCAGTCAAAATGGGAGCCCAGAATTTGTTGTTTCGATTCTTGGTCGACTTACGAGTGTTGGTCGAATTACGAGTATAATAATAGTCGTTGCAGATTAGCTCTTGACTTAATACTAATACGATGAATCAAATCGATATTTTATCGATAAACCGTAAACCAGTGACCAGTTTTTGAAATTATTTTATACTGCGGAGAAATGTATAAAAGTGTTAAGTGCGTGTCGGCCAACGCGCAGTGTAGGGTGCCGTTGTTGATCTGGTTTTACAAAAAATTATTTTGAATGTTTGTACGAAACTTTCATTTTGATGAATCTAAATATATTTTATAATTTGGTCAACTATTACTCGTTAACGCAGTGATAGCTTTCCTTTTAAGTTCAGTATACATACTACTACTGTGATTTATTTCAGATTTTTAAAAGCAATAGTTTAGTAGATAGATGGGATTCTTGATCTCTGACAAAAATTATCGCAAGTGGACCCATGAATCGAAAAGTGATTTTCCTAGACCCTCAATATATTTGAAATACCTATTCAACGATACGCCACACAATGAGGTACACGCGAAAAAATTGAATGTTTGACTTGTTTGACTACGGAACTCTAAAAATAGCGAATGAGGTCCTAAACAATGTTACCAAAGTGACTTAGAGAGAGACAGAGACATCTCAGCTAATTTAACTCTGCAATAACTTGAAATCACGCAGGCGTCAAGCATAAAGCCTTGTTTAATGAATTGTTTAAGAGGGACATCAAAGAAGAGCCAACTGTGCTTTCTTTGTGATTCGTGAGCTGCCTGCGAGAATATTTTATAAATATTTCACTTACGAGTACTACAGCTGTGGGACAAGTCATAAACTTTACCCTTATATACATTTCTTGCAAGCGGCTCAGGTGGTACGGTACATTCACAAGGGGAAAACGTCCATAAATCCTTATGGCTCAAGATTGTCTTTGCTAAAGTCATCCGATATTGATTTTGGTGCCTAGATAACTAGAGATATCGTCAGCCAAGTTTGAGGCTGGAAGGACTTTCTTAGTGAATTTTACTCCTGGACCGGTCATGATGGTAGACCTTTGTTCAGCAGTGGCTGTCTCGCGGCTCATGATAACGATTAATTTACTGTCACTGCTAATGTAAATAATAATAATAATAATGTTTTTATTAAAGGCATAAAAAACCCAAAAATAATAATAATACAATAATAAAAAGATACAAATAATAATAATATATAACTAAATATTACAATTAGAAGAAAGAAAAACCTAGTCTAGTCTATAGGTCTACATATGTATGTAATATGTAAATGCGATTTGTGTAATAGCATTTTTGTAGTTATCTCGTGCAGCAACGGAACCAAGTGACTTATGTCTTAGAGATAAGTAGGTTAAGTGGCAAATACATTGGCAACTTCTAAGCTGCTGAAGTGTCCTAGTTAAGCTGGTGATATTATTTTTGAAGACACGCTGAAGACGCAGACGAAGCTAGCCGGCTAAAGCAAGATTTTTTAATGAATTGGTTTTGCAGATGCCTTAATATAATGAAGCGTTGTCTCTGCTATCTTTCATTCCATACACACAGTTATTATCGCTGTTGTTTGGAAGCGGACAGTAGTCACATGGTGGTAGCTAGCCAGGCGGACATAGAAAATGACATATTGCCAATCACAATGCCCTACTGGCAGTAGTATACAACTAACCAACACTAACAGTTTTACAGTGCCCTTTACCAGTGATACATTGTCCTTTATTTACAAACGCGGTTGCCATGCGACGGATTGTTAGGTGCCATTCGAAATAAACCAGCTTATAGTAAACTAGCTTCCGCCCGCGACTTTGTCCGCGTGTACTTCAGGATGTATTCTACTTGTTCGATAGGCACAGGTAGCATATATGTCAAATTATTATACAGCATAAGGTAAAAATTATGCTGTATAATAATTTGATATTATACAGCTTATATATATGATATTATATATATGATAATGTTTATTCTGTTACGTAGTCTAATAGTTTAAAGAAACAAAATAAATTTCAATATCTGACGTAGTACATTCAAATAGTCTTCACACCAATATTATAAACGCGAAAGTTTGTATAAACGAATTTACATATTCTATGGTCGGTTGCTAGGCAACGCGTTTTTGTTATACCAAAATTGCCCATGTAATCCCACTAATATTATAAGTGTGATTTTGTACAATTTACACAATATGTCTTTATAAATTATAGCCTATATGTTATTCTGATGTATAAGCTATATTATTGTAAAGTTTCATTCAAATCCATTCAGTAGTTTTTCCGTAAAAGCGTCACAAACATCCAAACATCCTAACATCCAAACTTTCACACTTATAATATTAGTAGGATAGCATGAATTTTCATTGATATTTTAAATATCTAGAGGTAACATTTGGCGACGAGGATGGGATATGAAACTGAAAAACTTAGAAGGTTACGTGCCTCCCTGAAAGGCAATCTAACGACGATTGAAAATTACGTGCTTGGCTACGCTTACCATCCAACGGCTTTATCATCACTTACCATCAGGTCAGATGAAGGTTAAGAGCAAAGCCATCTTAAATTTAAAAATATCCTAGTATCGAGTTTGGTCCTCTACTGTTTTCCTTCTCCGTGCGTTCAGAAGCAGTCGCTTTTAACTTGGGCCACATCCTTTAAAGAGCGTCGTTCATTTCAAACGTTTTCATTGTGTAATTATTGTCTTTTATTTTTCGGTTCATTTGCTAAAGAAGTAGGAGATTTGTAGCTCATCGTAATCCGAGGACGAGGGAATTTATTATTTGTGTTACCCAAATTGCTGGTAAATAAGGAAAATTTGATTAATTCTGAGTCAAATATTTTCTTTTCTGTGAGTGAAATTCTTGGAAGCTCTAAATTTAAAAAAAATTCTGTTTTAAACAGGTTATTTCAGCCTTTCATCTATACTTGGTTCGTATAATATTGTCTTAAAAATGTAATTTATGATACATACGGCTGGTGCCTTTATCAGTTTAAAATAATTTTATAATAACAACAAAATTATATATATGTACTATTTCTCTACAACCTTGAACATAATATAAAAAGCTAATGTTAGTACGTTAAGACAGGGTTTTCTCTATCACCACCAACTCCGATCAACTTCCCGTTGGGGTAGTGAATACCCCTTGGTCTCCTGCTGAAAGTAAGGGAGTTTGGTCGCGATGGGTGGAAGTGGGTGGTTTTGGGTGGCAAAAATGTAAAAAAAAATATATCTGTCCTTGTCTAACTCATGTGAACTTCACATGAGTGAATAAGTTCACATGAGAACTTATGGAAAGTTCTGAAAATTTCTGTAATGGTCTAAAAAGATTACATTTACTGTACGTTTATGCCAAAATAAATGTCCACCCGTGCGAAGCCGGGCCGGCACGCTAGTATGTTTATAATAACAACAAAATTATATATTATTTCTCTACAACCATGAACGTAATATAACTCCAATTGCCATTTCTAACTTTAGACTCCCGTTCAATTCAAAAAACTTTTCTCATTAATTTTCCTTTAAAAGAGCAATTTTAAGGTAAAGCTGAGGAGGAAAAAACAATAAGAATCTAATTAAAAAGTGGATCGGCTTACATTTATATATTTTTACTCGTGGATTCTTTAGAATTTGACTTCTAATCTTTAGAAGAGGTACTAAATTGAGTTCCGTGTCCAGTTTCTTTTTGTTTTGTCTGAATTGTTGTAACTTTCTGTAAAGATTTCGTGTGTTTATATTGGTACATAGTTTGCTTGGTGGTTTATGTTCTCTAGGGTTCCGTAGTCTCCTCTGCTCTCTAAGGTTCTCGAGTGGCAATCACGTACTGGGAAACGTCTACCAGGCCGTCCCCCTACTAGATGGACCGACGACCTGGTTAGAGTCGCAGGGAGTCGCTGGATGCAGGTGGCTCGGGACCGGTCGATGTGGCGTACCATGAGAGAGGCATATGTCCAGCAGTGGACGTTTCCCGGCTGATGATGATGATGATACAAATTAATGACGGCAACAAAAATTTTAAGGGTAGCTCCCACACACGTTCCTTGGGGATGATCTATTTTTTCGAGTGTACCCCATTGTATGTAATATCATTGCATAGGTCTTTCAAAATGATTGAGGGTCTATGAACACCACTTCTCGATTCAGGGATCCGTTTGCGAAATATTAAGCTATAAAAGAATTCTGTAAAAAAATGTGTGTTGTTTTATTGGATTTAGCTCTGTAAAAATTTTAAGTGTCTACCGATTGCGATTCTTCGTCATCCTCTCCATAAATGTAATTCATTGATGACGTATGTATAGGTATTAAGTTGTGCTAGTGGCAGCACCCTCAATCGAGGTCGTGTTCCAGAGCTGTTTCTAGTTAACTTACTTTTATTACTTATTATTTCTTTACCTTATTGTGTAGGTAGTAAGGTCGATGACCGACCTCACACACCCTAGTTGTCAGAGTTGTTGAACCGCCATAGGCCTCTGAGATAGCTCATGCAGCTACTACCTGTCGTAGATAGAAGCTGGGACCAACGAATTAACGTGCTTTCCGAACCACGGGATCATCTAATTTTTCAGACAATCAGGTGATTCAGCCTGCAATGTCCTAACCAAACTGGGGAAAGTCTAACTAAGTGATTTTGACGATGTCCCCACTGGGAATCGAATCCGGGACGTGTGCGTGTGTTGCACTGCGGCACGGAGGTCGTTCTATTCATCATCTTCATCATCAACAGCTTATATATGTCCCCACTGCAGGGGCTCAGGTCTACTCTCCTTCAGAGAGTTTATGGGCCATAGTCCACCACGCGGGCCCAGTGCGGATTGGTAGACTTCACACACACCTTTGAACTTCTTCTCAGAAGCGTGCAGGTCTCCTCACGATGTTTTCCTTCACCGTTAAGCAATCGTATAATGTACTTTAATTGAAAAACAACTCATAGGTACACGGCTGGATTCGAACCCGGAACCCTCAGATTGAAAGTCCGCGCCTTATCCACTGCGCCACCGACGCTTTCGTTGGTCGTTCTATTACTAGGTATTAATTACACAGTTACATCGGGGCGGGTGGACGGGCCAGTTCCCTCCGCACGATGGGAAACGATAGCCAACCACCACGTACGTTCCCCACAAAGTAAACACGAAAGTTTTCCGGAACATATTTTTCCTTTCCTGCGAGTATGTCTATATATTTTCCAAGTTAAATAAGCCATTAAGCATTCTCAACAAACGTCGCTCTCCAAAATAAATATGCATGCGGACAACGAGTCGATATCAAAAACCGTGTATCCCCACGTTTTTGTATTTTGTTGTTTTTATTTTTTGTGAGCCTTTGGCAGCCAATTCATTAATATTCAGTCCGCGGCCCCACGTACTCGCTCCGCGTGTAGGGAAACCGGACAAATCAAAAAGTTTAGTTTTTGCGCTATGCAGTTTCGCTTCTGGCTTAGCTGGGATGGTTTCATTCCGAACCTTCGTTTCACATTCACTTTTATTACTCCCCAAAAATAGTAAATCTATTCAATCCGCTTTGCTTTTACCAGGTTTTCTTTTCAGACCACACCTTTTATTTTTTAGGGTATCGCATAGGTACTAAGCGTGCAACTGGACTCTTCCGCTGTCCGTCCGTATGTACGTAATGGAAGTAGAGTTGTTTATTCAAAAGATTAAGGTTTCACTAGACCTTCATATCACCTTTGACGATATTAAGTTGTGATGTCGGTATAAGCATGAGTTCAGGTTGAAATATATTTCATGATAGACGCTGCCGATCTCCTGTAATCTTCCCTGACTCACTTTCGTGGACACACGAAAAGTCATGACCCTATTCTAAAGTCAGTTGACATGGCCGTGAATAGCTAGACTATCTAAGTATCGTGTATCGGATGAAACTATAAGATACCTCACGTAGGGCTTATTATTCAGGGCAGGCGCGGGCGGCGGGCGGCGGGCGGCGGGCGGCGCCGGCGGCGTGCAGAGGGTTCCAACAATTAAATATTGATACTACAGTGATAAAGGTTCACTTTACCGCGACTTTTTCGATTGCTTTTAGTATACTCTTCTTATATTTTTCAGCTTATTTGACTTTCGAATGTATTGTAAACGACCTTTTGTCCGCAACTTCGCCCGCGTAATTTAAATAATTTTGACGTGACAACGTCTTATAAATTGGTTTGCCGGGTGACACTTCAATAAACTGCGTTACGCTCCGCTCACGTTATGCGCTCACAATGAGAGCGAGTGAGAGGCACGCGTCCCTTCCACTCGGGCATGGTTAGCCCGCCTAAGAGCGAGAGAGACAGACATAAAAAGTGAAAGGCACGCGTCCCTGAATGAATATTCACATTAAAATTATTTTACCACTCAAAGTCGTTGTCACGTAAAACTTTCGCCCGTATACCGACTTTACAGGCAACCAATTTTTTTTTACTGATAATTTTCGTTGGTGCTTTGCTTTTTTTATACTAAGGCTAGCTTGCGATTGACTAAAATCTTGGTGAGCTCGAGTAAACTCTAGCAAAAAAAAACTATTCACTCTCTTAAACCGTATTTCTTTTTCTTAGTCAGAAAATTTCTAAACATTATTTTGCATGTGTAATGACCTGAATCAGCCAAATCCAAAGAGAGCACCTACACGAGTGCTTCGTTCCTTACATTCACTTTTATTTACTCAATAGATTAAAGAACTTCGCTCCACTATGCTATAGATAAACTGACAAAGCTTTAAAAAGCTCAAATTTTTCTAAAAACCGCGTCTGTAAATCTGTAATCCTTACGACATTTTTATCAGTACGTTGATTTCTAAATTTTATTACGGTTTGACCAACATGACTACAATATGCACCTATAGAACGAAGCACTTGATTTGTGGACTAGACATGGTGCGGGACTATTTTTCCCTAAGTAGGAATAATTTTTATTTTATTTATTTTCGAGAAAGACATACATTATTAATATAATAAGACATAGGTATGGAACAAAAATATAATACATACTCGTAGACCTAAAGTCACACACAAAGCCTCCACTGATACATAGTCACGTACTAAAATTTTAACTAACCTACGTATTTTTTTAACCATTATACCTGGGCTAGGGTAGGATATTATTTGTTTGTATTTTTATGTTTTGTATACTGTTTTGTATACCATTACGTTTAAGATTTGCACAGTATTATTAGTACTCGGTGGTACTATTTGTCTTTCTAAATCTGTGACTTCCACAGCAATTATAGCTTCTTACGTTCAATTCCTACACTAATTTTATAAACACAATTGACTTTATCACGGACGTGACGCTCGCGATTTATAAAATAAGATATCGAACTATTACAATGTTCATTATTATTCTAAGATTTTACCATCAAATCACACTATTCAATCAAGACGTGAATACTGTAAAATAATAATTTAAGTATAGCTGACCTGATAATATTATGCTATTTAAAAATAATATTGTAAATACTCTGGTTCTGCAATCGTCATGGACATGCAGCAATGTCGCTGGAGAAGTTTAGAAGGATCAAAGTAAAGTTATTTTCCGGATTGATTGTTAAGATTACAGTTTCAAGTCTATTAAGTGACACAAGTCAAGCCAGAGGGTCCTTACTGGTTCCTGCCTGAGGTATGGTTGCATGGAAGCACGAGGGTGTGTGTTTAACCCCACGTACCGCTGTCATACCTCAGGAACCGACTCAGTTAAGCATTAAATAAATATAGTTTAAAAAAACTAAAAACACGCTTTTAAAGAATATCGAACTAAAAAGTTTAAAATAATTTTTAAAATAAAATAAGCTTAAAGCAATAATGAACGAACAATAAATACTAGTATTATTGTGAAAAAATACTAGTACTGTAAACGAAAAATGTGGCACAAAGCGCCCACGTTTTTTTCACAATAATACTAGTATTTATTGTTCGTTCATTATTGTTTTAAGCTTATTTTATTTTAAAAATTATTTTAAACTTTTTAGTTCGATATTCTTTAAAAACGTGTTCTTTATTTTTGTTTCCAATTTTTTATTTACTATGGATTATCAACTATTTGATGGTAGTTTCTTTACCGACCGGTTTTATTCCGGAAAGTGAGCCATAAAAAATCAGCTACTATGGCCGAGAAGGCAGCAGGCGCGCGTGTTAAAAACGAAGACACTCGATATAATTTCTATGGACGGTGACGGGTCTTGTTCGTTGGCCGGCTATCGACGATCGTGAGCAATTTCGCTTTCCGTCTAGATAACGAGGATCTCCCTCCAGTCGAACACTCAGAACTATGTCTGTCCTATTTGCACCAATTATTAATTATGGGTGGTTGACAAGGAAGACAGCAGGCGCGCGAAAGAGAATTACAAACTCACAAACTCACAAGCCCACAAACATACAGGTGAAGCTAATAAAAGTGTGTTTAAAATAGCACAACGTGAAGAAGTTAATAATGGACCACGTGTGCTTTTAAAAACTTCAGTGTCCTTAACAATAATTGCCAACACTTTTATCTTTATTGGAATGTTTAACGTCTGCTAATCTAAGTATATATTTTGCAGTGTGCGTGCACCCGTGCGAGAGTATACTAAGTCCAACACAGCCATTAGAAAGTATGCAGTTAATCTGCTTTAAAAGAAATTGTCTGTTTTCATTACAAGGCACATCGAAGAATCCCTTTCCTTCCTACTTCATATTCATGGTTCATCGTCATTTAATAGATAAATAGCATTCGGCACGTTCGTTTCAACTTAGCAAACTCATTGTACATTTTTTTAAACACGAAAATAAAGGAAAGCCTCAAAACAAGACTCAACTATCCTCCTTTTAGCGGACCAGCGGGCTCAGTTTGAAGCGCAGGCCCTAGGGCATTACAGTGGAAACAATTCGCCGGTGTACGTACCTAACTCAAATTGTTCCGGACTCCGTAATTCGGATAATGGATCCGTGAGAGTCCCGCTTCTCGCATTTTATATGTTTGTGGGCTGAGATTTTTTAAAGCTTTTCGCTTGTGGTTTTGTTTGTGGAACTCTTTTGTGGGGAAGGTATGTTTCATGCACAACGGTACGAGAATGAACTTTGGGTTTGGAAGCTGTGAAAATACAAGATTGTTTTGTTTGCATTTTCCATCCGTTTCAAAAAAGATGAGGTTTACAATTCGACTTGATGTTATTGTGTGTGTGTATAATACTTGATAGCGTCACGCGGTGTGAACTGTTAGTAGCAACAGCTTTCTGAAGGTCAATAGTTAGTAACAATCACAGAAATTCATTGACATATGTGACAATAATCGTAGTCAATTAAAAAGGACCTAGGTCTCCTCTATAGTATGCCACATTGACCGGTCCGAGCCACTTGCATCCAGCGACTCCCCGCTACCTCGAGCAGGTCGTCGGTCCATCTCGTAGGAGGACGGCCCCGTACACGCTTCCACTTTGAGAATTTTTACTACCCCACCGGTGATCGGTTCTTCGAGCAATGTGGTCTGCCCCACTTCAGCTCACTGACTCGTCTAGCTATGTCGGTGACCCTTTTTATTTTTTTAGTTTAAGTTAACTCTTTTGTAATATTTTTACAGGAACAGAAGAAAATACTATTTATCCTGAAAATTTCCCGTGGCATGATTTTCGAATTGAAAATATATATGAACTCGTAGGGGAAAAGCTTGGAAATAAGTATATTTACAGTCTGTCCACCGAACGAAAACGGAACGAGGTCTTTGGCCTCATGTACTGGGTGGGGTGAACGAGCGTTGAATGCTAGAGATTCCTATAATGCCGCTCAATTTACGCTTCTCTGCAATGAGGTTACATATTTAAATACTAGTTAGTAAGTTTCTATATTTCAATGTATATTTGCCGAGAGGTAGTACCACAGAATAATTTTTATTACAATAGTAGAATCGCTTCGTAAAGACTGACATAGCAACTTTTACTAAGACGATACGGTTCCATTCAGCTTGCACAAGGCTGAGATACTAAAATTTTATGTACCTACTCTATCATGAATTATCATTTTACAAATTTTCTGATGCAGCTTTAGCAGGTAAGACAAACTAAAGTCTGGCAATTGATAGCGCGACCTGTGAACATGCAATAATACACTTAGAATCCAATATCACCATTGATTTATTTCTTATTAGATGATTTAACTATTTCATTGATTATGTTTTTGTTTGTGTCTTCTGTTTTATTTTTAACTCATATAAAGATCTTATATAATAAATAGGTGGAGACAGATATAGACTGTGATGTGATGATGATACAAACAAACAAACACCCATATACATTGTTTTTTTCTTCTTCTTGGAAACAACAAAGAAATTACTTTCTCCAATGGAGACCATGGGGCCATGGTCCACGGACACAAAGAAGTTCGTGAAAGACGAGTCCGTGAGACTGGTGCTGGCCGCGGGTGACCCCAGAGCTGGCGCCTATTTTGCACAGCGGCTTAGCCTCGCCGTACAGCGCGGCAACAGCGCTAGTGTACTGGGCACCATGCCGCGCGGACTAGCCCGAGACGAAGTGTTGACGTTGACGAACTTTGTAACTTTTATTATTATTATTGTATTTTTTGTTTGTAATTGTAAATAAGTGACTTTATGTATATTATTGAATTGATGATAATACCTTAAAATACAAATACTTTTCTCCTCTCAAATATTATAAATTGTTAAACATTTTAACAACATGTTTTGAGCAACTATTTACAGAACTACATATTACTATGTTATACAGACTAGGGATCTTTGTCAATCGAAGTTATTTAAGTATTAATTTGCTAAATTAGTTTCATTTAATATGTTATCCCTTTTGTGGAATCCCAAATGGATATAAATAACCAAGAAAGAAAGACAGAAATCTTTTCTTCTATACAAACGCGTTGTGAAACATCACATTACTAAAGATTTTTCTGACATGTGAACCCACACCTACTGCCTATGAAATCTCTATGGTCGTCGACTATTGTTTTGACATGTAATAGTGTAGCATTTTTTCATGTGATTTGTTTTTCTATATAAGATAGGTGGATTTCAATATCCAACCTACCCACGAGTAAATAATAATTACAAAAATACCCACTGTATTTCACAATACAATTGAATTGTATTCTTTTTTGTGAAATAAACCGTAAAACAAACGAAACAGAAAATTAGGAACCTAAACCAACCTTTGTCTGCATTATTTCGCATGGATGGCCGGTCCATAGTTTGCCGAAACGAATTCAGGTAACAAAGCAGAAACAGCCCGAATAGAAAATACAGCAGTCGGTCATTCGTATAATCTTAAAATTTGCATTTGTGCCGTCTGCATTATAGACGCTGCCATACCTTTTAGACTTGAGCTGAAACGATGAGAGTCCTCGAGAATGTTTGAATTATAAACAATTTGGATTAAATTTAACTGTCAGTTGTCAGTCTACCTCTTAGGTAACACGGTGGTAGTTAAGACATAAAATGTCATAACACCAATCAAACCGAGTACCTATAGTAAAATGAAAACTGAAAATCGAACCCGGGACCTCCGTATTGTGAATCCAACATTTAGCTATTGGGCCAAGGAGGCGGCTAAAATGGGTAAATAAAATGGCGTCTGGTGCTGGTATATATTGTGTCATCGAAAATCAATAATTAAAGATAAAAATATCTTGTTTGGTATCAAATGACAGACACACATGCACACTCCGAAAATATAGAGGCTATATATAAGTGTATGCAAGTACATAAACATAAACTCCAGACAAAAATTATACTACGGCTAAATGCGTTTCATAAAGTAAGCCGGGTTTTAGTTTTTAAATGTTTTATTGTCCTTGTAAAATGTATTCGATGAAGCCGGAGGCAAAAGGGGGTAGGGGACATTATTGACATAAAAATACTTAAAATTGTTTTCAGACGAATTGTTTAAGTAAATATGTCTCCCCAGCTGAATTTCATTATTAATCACCCACGTTTTGACGTCACGAATATGTTCGACTAGGCTAGACAGGCAGGTTTCTTTGTGAGTTATGGCTGTAATAATTTACAAGGCTTCGGGTCCGTTATCAGTATTTTGTATTGTGAATTCAACGTCCAGAAATAATTGCACTTGTTACTCCCTGATGTAGATGGATCGCGGTTGTTAAGGGAGAGTCTGCGGTAATTAAGTGACACTTAGCTTGCTCTTACAAGTATTGTGGTGCACTTGGCATTCATATCACCTGATGGTATAGATATACTAGATGGTGCTATCGGTATGATACAAGTCATTGGTGACATGTCGACTGAAATATACGATGTTCGTGAGTTTATCAGCTGACGGTGTATCTAGGAGGTGGAAATAGGTTAGTATTGGCCATATTTATGTTGAACTCCTTGCTTACTTTGTATTATAATATATAATTATTGCATTACAGTTGGTGCTCGCGAGCTCTACTGTTCGCAGAATAACTAGACTATTTCAGTTTGCTTGAACATATTAAGGTGAAAGCAAATTGTAAATATGTACATGTAAATACACCATCATTTGACGGGAAACGTCAACTGCTAGCTGGACATATGCCTACTCCATGGTACGCCACATTGACCGGTCCCGAGCCACTCGCATCCAGCGACTCCACACAACCTTGACCAGGATGTCGGTCATCGGTTTACGTTTCCCAGTAAGTGGTTGCTACTCAAGAACTTTCCCGTCAGCTATCCATTGTTCGAGCTATGTGACCTGCCCATTGCATCTTCGGCTCATTGACCCGTCGAACTATGTCGGTGACCTTAGTTCGTTACGGGTGTCCTCATTCACACCTTATATACATACCCCTTTTAAGAGAAGAATCTTCAAAAGATACCGGACTGCCTAGGGGTTGGGTCATGTGCATTTTTTTATTACTAACCCCCTCCGGTGACCTCTGCTGTGCAAGTCGCAGAGCTCTGGGTTCTCCAAAGGAACACCTCCAGTGCTCCTTTCGCGCTATGTACTTCGCACTTCCTGGTCTGATATTCTTAATACCACAATAGCTAAAAAGTGTATGGTAAACGTGCAAGTCGTCGCAGCCTTAACATCCCGATAGAATCTCCAATTTGATACCTCGTGACCCGAGGCCAGCCGTTTTTCCGCCAAAATAAATGTCATTATTGCTGGCATTGATTGATTGTTATATTTATTATTTCGTGTGCCGTTACAGACCGTAATTATCCGTGCGAAATGAATAGGGACAAATACTTTATGCTGCTCGATATTTGTATTTATTTGTTGCTAAGGATAATGAGGGTAGCTTGCCGGAACAGCTTGTTACGGGAATTATTACGGAATTATTTTATTTAGCATTCACGGCTCGAGTTTTTCTAGTAAGTCCGTAGTCTGACAAACGTATATTATGGTCACAGTAAATACATAAAAAAATTCTGAAACAGTAATACATATTTTGTCAACTACAAACTACATTTTATCCAAACATAGTTTCAGTTCCAAATAACTATATGAAACTAATTGGTACTAGCCAATATTGTACCCAGACCTCGATTATTCAAGGACGGGATGTCAACCCAAGCTACGTACTTTGATTTCCAATATCAGATCAAAAAAGAAGTTACTTTTTAACTTTATTCTTCTTTTCTTTTTAAAACAAAGTACAGTGGCGCACCTTGGCAGTTAAAATATTATTTAAAAATAAATTCTCTTCCGCCATGATGGATGAGACAAGCTCTTCGCCCGGCGTTCGTTGCCTCGGAGCTTAGTTTGATTGATGTGTTCTACATTAGCAGTCAATCATTTACCTTATGTATTATTGATATTGAAGTTATAATTTAGCTTGAAAATGATGTTACATATATGGGGAATCATATACAGGGAAAGTTTTCAATTTAGTTTGAATAACGAATATTTTCGTTTCATTGTAAACCAATCGGCATAGCGACCAGTTTTCATGAGGTAAATTGCCATAATCAACACCCCTTGACAGCCAACCCAACAGCTTGATACTTTTTTACGGTATCTACAGGAATATTTGGGTAACATATAAAAATAATACAAAAATATTTATTGGATAAAATAATTGAGTAACAATAGTATAGCCATACAGTCTGTCATAGGGGAAGCCCTGTGCGACAGGTGTAGTCTCTCTCTATGGATGACATTTTGCTTTGTTTTGTACAATATTAAAAAAAATTATAAATAAAATATAGAAGAATATAAATAATCAAAAGTAGCAAATAAACTGGAAAAGTGCAGCATTTCTACAGCAGTACTTATATATTAATCCTTCAAACATAATTGGAAGAAAAAGTCTGACAGGCGCATAACAAAACATTAAATTTTCAATCGCAGATACGGCCCGAGGGTTTCTACAAAAATTGTAATTATTCGTTGCGAATGGACGCGGACGGATTAAAAGTGAGGCCGAATAAGTGGCCATTCGTGAGGAGACGAAGTATGGCATAGGACTATTTTAAAGTCGCAGCGTCATCAATGTCAAGTTTTCAGAAATCATTAATATTTATTGCAGAACTTGGTGGTATAATGGTCTTACTCTCATCACAGCCTTCCATTCATCGTCTGCTTACCAATTACCAACATTCATACTTGACATTCAGTGCAGGCAACCTAAGGTTCAAATATGTCCCGCCACTTGGCTGGGGCACTAGTCCACATAATATATATTATTATTATTTAATCTCTTCAATTTTATTGTATAATAATTTTTTGGTGCATGCAGTATCAGATTGTAATAGGTTCTACACTAGAATTAGAATAATGTAACTTGTAAATATAATTTTGAAGTGCAGTAATTGTTAGCTGATCCTATAAATAAATACTCTACACGCGATTTCATTCCTAGATTCACGTGCAAAGTTTACGATATTTAATGTCTATGACGTTTTGTTTTCATCAAAGATAGGCTGGGTAAAGCCCTCCAAAACAATGCACCGCTGAGTCGGGTAACCCCCGGACAGTTTCCCTAATTCGCCCGTTTCGTCAACTCATCAGTTTGCCTTCTTAGTTCCATTCCAGATTTAGTTCCAGTTCATGAAATTCTTCAGAATTCTTTGAATGGAAAGTGAGTACATTCTAACTTAACATCAGGTAGTATAGTGGTCGAGCGTTAGACTATTTAAAAAAATGCCTTGTTCTGTTTGCAGTATACCAAGTAAGAATAATTGCATATGTTTGTTTAAATCTTACACTACGCTGTTTTACAAACAGCTGAATAAAGATTCGATTATGTACACGTATTTTTATTATACGTAACTAGAAAGTCAAATAAAAGGTATGCTAATGTAATACGACAAAAGAGGTTGTCTTTAATCGGAACTACAATTTCGTTAGAAAGTTGATCGCTGCCTACACTCAATACATCACACCTTTAATTGACATTTCCTCCAGCACACTACATAGGAACAAGCAAGAGTGAAAGTGACATGGTTATAAAGTGGATATATAATTTTTATACTCGAGTGTACCTATTATTTATGATTTTTAGCAGGTTAATTAATCACAATATGTATGGGCCCTCAGTTTGCGAGATCGACTCGCACTTGTCCGGTGTCAATTAAAGAAGTTATCTTCTGGTAACACTTCATCAACAATTTCAATTAAGTTTAAAATATTTGACATCCGATTTAAAGTAAAAAGCCACCTCTACACATTTTTGGCCGAGCAAATTTCAAGTTACCATCCGTCCGGGTGGGCTAAAAGAAAAACCACTGGCTTTGGTGAAATATTAAAAGATCTGTACCAACTGTGAGCCGGCCAACTCGTCCGGAAGCTGAGCTAAATGATTTTATAAACTGAAAATTGCATCGCGAAGATTTTTTTCATTCAACGTTGATTGCAGTGCACATCCTATCTTACTGAGCATTAAGAGGCTATGTTGGTTAGACCACGTGGCCGCGTTCAAATTTGGATTGTTTTGTAGCTGTCCCTATCCAAGCCCTATCCTACCCGAGCGCGTACGGTGAGACAGCATAAACTACGCGAAGTTATCCACCCGTTATTTGGATGTTTCGTAGTCCAGGGATCATTTGAAGGATGCAGTATATTATGTAACCATTTTTTTAATACAGTATACTAATGAAATTTCAGATGTCGGTGGTTTTTCCAAATTGTTCTAAATTGATTTATACTCATGTAAATCAGGTTCAAAGTTGGGGCTTTTTATTACCGTAAAATACAATTATTTGACGCCCTGTAACTTTGGAAGTATATATTTAAACGAAAATCTGACTCACCACCGACACAGATATTTGTTTCTAGATTGTGTCTTGAAAATTTCATAGATTTTCATAGCTTAATACTCAAAATATGACTGGACTACGTTTGTATGGGCGCTTTGACACCAGCATACCCTCTTAAAAAGACAATCATGAAGAAAGAAAAAAACGTCTAAGTGCGAGTCAGACTCGCGCATTGAGACAAAGAATATGAGTAATTAACATGCTAAAAATAATAAATAATATGTAAGATAATATGCTCCGAATAATGCTCCAATACACACGCGAAATCATACGCAGTAGTTAATTTACACATTAAGAATAATATAACGATAGGCGACAACAGTTTGTAATCGTAAAATGACGATATAAATGTGATATAATTTTAAAAATTATAATCTTCAGATTTATTCCTTTACTTGTGCTGCTTGCTTCTTGCCAAATTTCAGGATTCTAGGTCATTGAAAGTACCCTATAGGTTTTGATTCCTTGCGCTTACTACGGCAACCGTCAAAATATGCATAAACGGTCGTATCTTTTTGTGAGGTTGAATTATAAGTATCCGAAGGATTCCAGACGTGAGTAGGTATTTGATATTAATTTTAAGAGGCTATGTTGGTAAGACCACGTGGTCGGTTTCAAGGTTAAATTGTTTTGTAGCTGTCCCTCTCCGAGCCCTATCCTACCCGAGCGCGTACGGTGAGACAGCATACATTATGCGATGTTATCCACCCGTTATTTGGATGTTTCGTAGTCCAGGGATCATTTGAAGGATACAGTATATTAAGTAACCATTTTTTTAATACAGTATACTAATGAAATTTCAGATGTCGGTGGTTTTTCCAAATTGTTCTAAATTGATTCATACTCTTGTAAATCAGGTTCAAAGTTGGGGCTTTTTATTACCGAAAAATACAATACTTTGACGCTCTGTAACTCTGGAAGTATATATTTAAACGAAAATCTGACTCACCACCGACACAGATATTTGTTTCTAGATTGTGTCTTGAAAATTTCATAGATTTTCATAGCTCAATACTCAAAATATGACTGGACTACGTTTGTATGGGCGCTTTGACAACAGCATAGCCTCTTAATTTGACATATCTGTTTCCAAGAAAAATGGTCTTGACAGGCAAAAAGCCAGAAGGTTAACCAAGTGATCCTATAAGGGTTTCCTTTTTCTTTTTGAGGTACGGAACCCTAAAAATTACTTAAATCGGACGTTTCTTGTTTCTCTTAAATACGATGGACAGTAAACTAATGCAGTTGTAAATGATGATTTGTGATTCTATTTAATCTGTAGTAGCTGTAGCTGCATGAACTAGTGGTGAGAGAATTCATCATATCACTATTATTATAGCCATGCAAACAATTCTGTTCAACTCTCTTAAACAAATAAACAAATTGCAACCGTTCTGTTTTATCAGGTTTTCGCGGCAACGTACGTGAGTTGCGAGGAAACCGTCTGCGTCCCTTAAGACTATATCCCTTATCTTGCCCGTTGCGTAGCCTTTTAGCACCCTGTAGGAAACTTTTACCAGACCCTACAGCCGGCGATTTGGTGTAACCACGCAAGGAGAAGAAACGTAAGTCTAAGATTTCAAAAACTGAAAAATCGAAATTAAAGAGACAACTGCATTACTGGCTGTTTACAAAACGTAGTGGTCGAAATTGAGGTCACCAATGAAGTGGGATAGGGTGTCCAGTAAATTGTAAATTACAAAATTGAGTTTGCCACTTTGGTATTGCCAGAGGTATAAAAAACTAAATAAAACCATAACTAATGTCACCATTTGTTGGCTACTTACAAAACATAAATGTCAACATTGAGTTCATAATGGCATGCTTCATTTAAATATTCTGATTTGATTTTACAATTAGTTGTGTACGACGTTGTCTTTATGCGAGCAGAATTTGTGTCATGGTTGTATTAATACGTAAATCAAAACATAAAATTAGGATTTAGGGCATAGTTGGTCATACCGGTAATTTGTTCGTATTCGTCATACCGTAAAAACCACACCATTTCGTTTTAATTCGTCGTATATAAATTTAGTTCTAATTATAGCCACGGCTTTTGTAGCTATTGGTTACACTGAAAAAGAATTTTTCTGTCATCTTTAATTACTAATTAATGTTATATTTGACGATGAATCAACGAAGTAATGATATTTTAGAATTACGTTGCTCTACACCTTTACATGACTATAAATAAAAACCAAACACTTCCTGAGTTGCACTTCTTCGTCTTGGCCGTTATGGGGCCCTATCAATTGGGCGGACCCCATAAATTTCTGTTCAGATAAAATACCACTTTCAATCACCCCTGTAACTTTGTGAAACTTTCGACTGGTGATTTTTTTATCAGAGAAACAATTACGAGGCGAGTGGTTGAGCCAGTGAGCGTTGAAGCCATTTGTAGAAATCTCAAATTCTAAGCAAAAAAAGTATTTAAAAAATGTTTTACTTCAATTAATCTACCAGGACTTACGTTAAGTCGTTTTAGAAAGAAAGAAATATAATTTGAAAGTAATAGTTAAAGACATAAGTGTTAAACAAAATTGTACTTTATGTTTCCTACACACATGCTTGTATCACGTAAATTCACAATAAATAACAAGAAAGTGTCCTTGTTATAAGGTTTAGTTTATTATCATTAGAAATACATATATGTTTTCTGGGATTTTGTTATAAATTCAAATGCATGTGTAACTGTAAATAAACTACGAACTCTTGCGAATCTTGCACCAATGTTGAGTTTTTTTAAATTGCTGATGTAGCTGAGAAACATGTACTATCTGAATTGCCTGCTTCATGTAATTACATATAACATAAGCCCAAACATCAATAATAATTCCCATCAAATACGAAAGGAGTGCATTAATTTTCTGAATCTACAAGTCAAACTACAAAGTAGTGAATCACGTCTTTATTTTTACAAGCATACAATCTAATGTGACGCTTAGAAAGTTGTTGTTAAAACATTTAAAAGGTGAATTTCAAAAATGTATGGCGCCTGGGCCAGGTCTATGCACAGCAAATATATATTTTTTTAATTACCCTTTTTTGATCTATCTATTTTCAACAAATCTAAAGCCGAGAACAGACGCACTATTTCTGTCAGCGACACCGTCTCATAACTCCTCAACTTTACAATCGCGCTAAAGTGATAATCGATTCTCGCTTGAATCGATGAAGACAACATCACCCTCTCAAGTTTCGATTCCGACATTATCGAGAGAGCCGCCACTTAAACCTAATTTTCTATTCCAATATCCTATCCATTACTCAATTCTATTTACTCTGGGGATGATCTCGGGGGGAGACGGTTTTATTATTTCATGGGCCGTATAAATCTGGGACAAAGTCGATAGTGGGGCGAAATATCTATGTTTTATTGGATAAAGGGTGGTCGACTAGTCTTCTATCCTTTCTGGTTATGTTATATCAAAGACATCAACATTATGGTTATAGACCGAACAAAGCGAACACAATTTTGATCCCAAACTAATTACCAATTGGTAATAAATGTCTCACTCAGTGTCACATCAAGTCACGCGCCTGTACATACAAGACATTTGACGTACCACTGACTTTCGAGATTCAAGTTTTTCTATGAAAAGTTTCCCAATGCCCGCTCTAAAACCTATTACTATATTTAAATAGTGCATAATTAAATTATACACTACTTTTGGTGTATTTTTTATTTCATGGAATATATAGTAAATGTATTGAATAGATATTTCTAATATTCTAATTAAAAGTTCTAATATTATGTGGTCCGACCAATATATACGCACATGTATTTAAACATAGCAAAATTCCGAAAACAACTTAAGTAAAATTCTATTGAAGTATGATTCTATAATCAAACTTTGAGATGACGACGCTGACCAGCACTAAAACCACACTAAAAGCTGTTATGCCTCATTTTACAATGATTTCGAAATATGTAACTTTATGACTAGGTATTGCAGGTTTAGAAATACCTTACCATGACAATCCATTGAGCTATTACAAAACATGCCAACTATGGTTTGGTTACTGGATTCGCTGTCGGCGTTTTTTGACCCCAATTTGACTTTATGACGCTATCAGTACTTGTAATTTAGATTATTTATTGTTACTTTCGTCAATATATATTTCATGTATTGTTTTTCTCTATTTATCGTTTTTGAGCTAATGCCAGATGCGGAGACTGGATGTTATGAGTCGGTCATTTTTAGGGTTCCATCATCATTATCACCCGGGAAACGTCCACTGCTGGACATAGGCCTCCCTCATGGTACGCCACATCGACCGGTCCCGAGCCATCTGCATCCAGCGACTACCCTGCGACTCTAACCACGTCATCGGTCCATCTAGTAGGGGGACGACCTGGTAGACGTTTCCCGGTACGTGGTCGCCACTCGAGAACCTTTTCTACCCACCGGTTATCGGTTTTTCGAGCGATGTGACCTGCGCATTGCCACTTCAGCTCACTGACTCGTCGAGCTATGTCGGTGAACTTCGTTCGTTTACGGATTTCCTCATTCCGTACCTTATCAGGCAGAGAAATTCCGAGCATAGCTCGTTCCATTGCTCGCTGAGTTCCATACCTGGAGGGTAACCAACGGGACCATATTACTAAGCCTCCGCTGTCCATCCGTCCGATTGTCAGCGAGCTGTATCTCATGACCCGTAATAGACAGTTGAAATTTTCAATAAACGTGTATTTCTGTTGCTGCTATAACTACATATAACAAAAATTAAATAAACATTATTTATTTCACATTAAAATTGCTACTTTACGATTACACAGTGTAAGCGCCTATAAGAATGTAATTCTTAATAAGTAAATTAACAATTGCGCGTGTGATTTCGTCAGGCATATTAACTTACCTATTATTTATGATTTTCCTCAGTCTTCATGAGTCTGACTCGCACTTGGCCGGTTTTTTCCTTAAAATTATATCGCTTTTAATCATACCCACGAGAAATACGGATCAAGTCTGTCTGTTCTAAAGCCGAAATCTCAAAGCCAATCATCACTTCCATTTTATCTCTTCGCTTTTACAAAAAGAAGATATTTAACCAGTAAAATCGGACATTTCCAAAGACAGAGTCTCGATTAAAATACGTCGTTTCGGAACATTATTTACTGCCAAATATCACCGCTTTGTCCTATTTCCATAATAATGCGGACCCACCGACGGAATCATTCAGGGAATTATTTCCGATCCACCGTTTAGGGACGAAAGTAATGATTTCCTGCACTTAGGATTATATATAAGTACAAGTATGTAAAAAGAATGTAGCTGTAATGTACAACTTTCTCAACTCCAACTCATGTGCACATCACTTAGTAAATTGGATGATTTAGAATATTATATTTTTTTAAACATTCGATACATACGTGAATTTATTTGCCAACAATGTGTCTGTAATATCATCATCATCATCAACAGCCTATACATGTCCCCACTGCAGGGGCTCAGCCCTACTCTCCTACAGAGTGTACGGGACAAAGACCACCACGCGGGCCCAGTTGGCGGACTTCACATGCCTGTTCAAGACATGCAGGTTTCCTCACGATATTTTCCTTCACCGTTAAGCAATCGGATAATGTACTTGAATTGAAAAACAACTCATAGGTACACGGCTCTCTGTAATATATCTCACAAAAAATATTAATATACAAAATGTTTATTTTCCAGATTTTTGAACATATTCACAATTCTCATCAATTCTCTCTTACTAGAGACCTTTGACATGCTCAATGTCAGTCAGCGAGCTATGGAACGAGCTATGCTCGGAATTTCTCTACGTGATAAAATCCGGAATGAGGAATTCCGTATACGAATAAGGGTCACCAACATAGCTCGACGAGTCGGTGAGCTGAAGTGGAAATGGGCAGGTCATATCTCTCGAAGAATCGACAAACGATGAGGATTTAATAAAAATATTGATTTGTGGAGTCAAAAATGTGAATAATTCATTTTAAATCATTTTTCGAGGGTTTTCTATTTGTTATAATAGTTTTTTTTTAATTTTTTTTTAGAATAATAATTTTTTTTATAATTTATTTTATTATGAATAATATTGTTATATTTTTAGAGTGAAGTTTTCGAATGGCGACTAAGTACCGGGAAACTTGTACCGGGCCGTCCACTAGACGGATCGGCTGGATGCGAGTGGCTCGGGACTGGTAAATGTGGCATACCATGGATGAGGTTTATATCCAGCTGAGAACGTTTCCTGGCTGATGATAAATAGTTATTACAGTATTTAAACTAAAACAATTAACAATTTTTTCAAATTTTTATCAAAAACTCACTTATAATACGTAAAAATTACGTAAAAAGCAACAACTTTTTACAAACAGTCTACTTCACCAATTATAGACATTTCAATAATTATAAAATAAATAACTAGGTATTTAAAATTGTTACAATAAATATAAACAAAAATTTCTGATAGCGTTATTTTATCACAATCGAAATATGTGAAAAAAGTGGGTCGAGACAAGATATCTTAGGTAATTCGAAGTACAAGTCTGACGGTATGGGAGCGCTGCCTGAGCGTGACGTTCCGTAAACACACCCTCCCGTACCGCTACCACACCTCAAGAACAGACTAAGTTATGCGTTACACCTGTACAAGCACTCACAATAAAACTTTCTTGGTTTTATGAACTGCGTACAGTACATAAATTCTTATATAGCGTTCTAGAGAGGAGGCACCACAAATTTTCTCTTGTGCATGGAATCTAGGGATAGAGAATTGCAGTTTTCAAATCCGTATCAGATATTTAATCACTTCATTCCCCGTACAAAAACCGAATAAAAGCTATGACGTCTGAAGACGCTGTTCGTCTTTTCAAGGTCAGACGGTACTTCAGTCTTCGACTCTGAACCGATACTGACTTTTTAAAGTATGTCTTCCATCGCGTTTGGGGGTACTTTGTCAGCAACGGTATAAATCAGCTGTTCTGGAATTGGAAATACATCATGAGTTTATCCTAGAAGAGCATAGATTAGATAATAAAGAGCAAATTTTGAGTCGTCTTTATAATATCTTCAAGACAACTGCTCAAAGTAAACTTTTTCACAAGGGTTAGTTAGTACCCTAGGGTTAGTACCCACTATTAATAACTAGATTAATGCGAATAAATTAGATCTCAACAATATTTTATTTATTTGCTTTTATAAAGTTCCAAAGTTATAAAAAAATAAACTTTCAGAGGGCAATATTAATTTTATTGAACAGTTTATTTTAGACACATTTCCGTAACTATACGATGCAAAACATACAAATCATAAAATATGCAGCTTAAAACTAAATCTGAGGTAATGAGCTCCAGAATTAGAATTACCACACGTACCTTTCAATTCTGGACATGAAAGACTCAACCCGATGTCTCACGACGGCAGTAAACGTGTTCACCCTCGCATCTAAGGCGGCGCGAGGCGCTGCACTAGCGGGGAATACCCATTAATTGGCTAAGAGTCTTTTAGGTATATCCCCTATATAGGTACTATAGAATTTAAACTGATAGGATTTATAGATATAGGTAAATATTACCTCCATCTGTAGTTCATTTCCAACCGCTTACATTGTTACAAGATGTGCGCGTTTAGGACATATGAATTTAGGACGATGCCCAGGTACGCTGTCACTGTAATGATGATAGGGGCAATTAAATACTATTTTGGTACCAAAGTTTTGATTCGAAAGTTGTTTAATATCTGACGCAAAAAGAAGAGTGCTGTGACAGTGGAAAGGGTAGGAAAGCTTTAGTTTATTTGTCTGCCGGTCGTTTTGTCCTATCAAAGTAGATTCAGTGACTTTAAAATAGTCACAATACGTGTGTACTTTTACTCCACATTTGAGATTACTGAGCACTGTGTCAAGCAAAAAGCAAAGCGTCGGTGGCGCAATGGATAAGGCGCGGACTCTCAATCTGAGGGTACCGGGTTCGAATCCAGCCGTGTACCTATGAGTTGTTTTTCAATTCAAGTACATTATCCGATTGCTTAACGGTGAAGGAAAACATCGTGAGGAAACCTACATGTCTTGAACAGGCATGTGAAGTCCGCCGATCCGCACTGGGCCCGCGTGGTGGACTATGGCCCATACACTCTCAGTAGGAGAGTAGGCCTGAGCCCCTCCAGTGGGGACATATATAGGCTGTTGATGATGATGATGAGCACTGTGTATATATGTGTATGTAGGTACAATCGAATACAAAAATCTGGTCCAACTTTTGTACCATGTCACATTCATCCTTTCATGTTTCTATGTAGTATTTTGAAAGTTGAAAAGATGGTAAATATTTTTGTACCCGAGTGTACATTATTCATATTTTGACCCCGAAATAGCAGGAGGATTGGTGATCGCAGTACGATGTCGTTGCATAGCTAGATAATGCTGTCCATCTCCTGAGTTTTTGAGACATGAAACGGGATGACATTTGGTGATCATATTACAACACGGTAAAAGACTATATATTCATTAAAAGCAATTCAAAAACTTACGAGCGCAATAAGCGGCTATAAAAATGAACTCGAAAAATATAACAAATTCACCGAGACAGCTTAAACTGAACAGCAAGCCAAAAAACAGTAGTATCACATAGAACATTCTGTACCCCAACTGAATGAGGTAAGCGAACAAAAATAGTTTCCTTGACCACACCATGTCCTGAAAAAATAATTGAACACGTGTTTAATAACAATTTTTTTCGTCATTTTGAATAATATACTATACCTAAGTATCATAATTAGCCAGGAAACGTCCACTGCTGGACATAGGCCTCTTTCATGGCATGCCACATTGACCGGTCCCGAGCCATTGGCATCCAGCGACTCTGCTACCTTAACCAGGTAGTTGGTTAAGTTAGTAAGTAAACTAGTTAAGTACTCCCCATCGGTTACCAGTTCTTCGAGACATGTGGCCTGCCCATTTCCACTTCAGCTCACTGACTTATCGAGTTATGTCTGTGACCCTTATTCGTCTACAGATTTCCTCATTACGGATTTTTACACGTAGAGGAATTCCGAGCATAGCTCGTTCCATAGCTCGCTGAGTGATGTTACCATAGCGTTATGTAATTATATTGTTTTTTATATAAGTTTATTTCTTTATAAAACTATACAATTTTTACATATATATATTAATCGCCAAACTGTGGAACAGTTTGTTGGCTATAGGCGCTCTATATATTACTTATTCTATATTCCATATGTATAAACTAAATCTTTTAATATCATATTTATCTATCTACTATTTTATCATTAAAGATATCCAAAAACCATGCCTTTAATTTTTTCTTAAATTCTCTTTTATTTTTGCAGTCATCTTCGTATTGAAAATCATTGTAAAGGCGTGGCGTCAGATACCTTACTGTTCTCTCTCCGTAATAATTAGTGACACAGGGCACAATATATTGCGTTCGAACATTTTTCCTGAGGTCACCACACTCTTTGCTTTTTTGTATATATATGGGGTTGTTTATATAACGTTATAAAAGCATGGGATACTCACGGAAACCAATCCTATTAAGAACAACAAGGAGGTTGTAGGCACAATTAGTGCGATAAACGCATAACTGATGACGTAAAAGTACCACACTTTAACTATGCCGCTTCCAAAAACACATGTCACTAAAGGTAACACAAATAATGACAAGAAATCAAGTAACACAAACAATCCCTGAAACATTAAACATTCCAACATTTGAAACATTCGATGGCAAACTGCTGTGCAAATTTATGCGATTTTATAGTTGCGCTGTTTAATATCCCATTTAGAATAAGGTCAGACTAGCCTTTCTCTTAAAGATAGGCTGAATCTAGTTCGAGAAAACAGACTAACGGTATTGCAATTTACAATGTAGTGCATAACATTTTTCATTATTAAGTTTTATGTGCAGCCACTAGCTGTGAAATTTCGACTGCTAAACATTATGCCTCCTCCATGCTTTCGAGCCGCTTGTATCCATCGACTAGCGAGCAGGAGTACGAGTTCATGGTCGCCACTCCAGAACTCTTGCTTCCCATCGGTTATCCTTTCATCGAGCAATGTGGCGTGCCCTTTGACTGTTACTGACTCGGTGGCCTTAGTTCGTTTCGGAATTTAGCACGAAGAGAAATTCCGAGCCTATGAATACACAACTAGTGTATAATTTTTATTGCACTGAACTATCCCAATCACCACGCTCAATGAATTTCCCATGTTGTTGTAAGGGAATCCACGGGGGGGAAATGGGTTGACTCTAGCCTAAAGTCGCTGAATTTTTGATGCACTTTCAAGTGGTTTACAAGTATAGTGTATATTGGCAAATGTAACCACATCGCATAAATGAGCACAGTACTCACAGGGATGGAACTTGGGTGGGATTGGAATGGAATCTCGGTGGAATGTGTCCAAAAGAACAGGCATTACGTACAAAAAGTGACAGCGTGGCTGTGATTTTCGCGCCGGATTTTAGTTTAAAACGGCCAAAAACCATATCAACTTCTGGTATCGATTCCATTTTGAATTTGGCGGTATACGAATAATAATGTAACTGTTGGAACTATTAAATTTATATTTGTAAATGTAGAGAGGTACAGTTGCAAAATTTTGAAGTAAACAGAGCACCGATCCCGATCGATGAAAAACATGTCAATCAAATGCCAACGTAACAGTGACAGTTAATTTTTTTAGGCACGTTTCATCTGGCAAAGGAAGCCAAGATACATCTGTGTACATCAGACTATATAAACATTCTATCAATTACACTTAGATATACGAGTAGTATGTCATAGATAGATTATAAGGAGGATCCAAAGTTCAAGTCGTTACTATATTCTAGCCTTTCTAACATTGACATAAGACAGAATGAGATCAATTTATACATTGTCACAAATTATATGACAAAATTAATCGAATGGCAACATTTGGCAGACATGTCGGAAAAAAATGCCCCGACCTCCGTTCGACGAATGCCTGTCCGTCTGTCTATCTGTGGCATCGTAACTCTTGAACGGATTGGCCGATTTTGATGCGGTTTTTTTGCTATTTATCTTTCTTCCAATTGTATTTGTTTCTCGTTGGCTGATAATAGACGAACAACTTACGGTTATTTAAACCATCAGCCGTAGTCGTATCAAACGAACACGTCTACGTTTTTGATCCTTCTTCGTCCATTCCAATGAGAACGAGTTGATAACGAAGGTGAAATAGAGCATCACTGAAAAGCATGAAAACTTAGGCTTAGTTCCAAGAAATATTTTTGAAAAAATGTATGATGAGTTCACCTGATGGTAAGTGACGATAAGGCCGTTGGATGGTAAGCGTGCGTACCCAGAAGCCTCAACCCAATGAGGCGCTGGCTCTGTTACGTTTCATACCAGAATACGAGTGCTATTAACACTGCTGTTTGACGGCAGACTTAGGTAATATGGTAGTAGCTAGCTTGGCGGACATAGAAAATGCCTTCCGTTCAACCAATACCGCTACGTAATTCCACTGGAAATCGATACATTGTAATAATTATTCTTCTGGTGGAGGCTGCTGCCCCTCCTCCCGGTATGGTTTTCCCTCTTTCGTCTCTTACTAAACCCACAGAGAAATATGAGATGGTGCTATTCTAAGCCCCAACCACAGGGCACGTACCGACAAACGAGTACCGTCCCGTTCCCCTTATAGATGAACCGATGACCATGTAAAGGGTGCGGGGAGTCGCTGGATGCAAGTGGCTGGGGATCAGTCATTGTGACATAACATGGAGGGATGACAATGTACAGCTTTGGACGTAATAGTTACACCAACGGAATAAATGGGACTAAAACACTTGATAATAATTTTTAAACTAAATTTTAACACCGTTCTTTGCTGTGTCTAAGACACTTAAAAACTAAACAGTTAAAACTAACCGCCGTCAAATACAGAGATCATTGTTAGTTCGGTTGTTACCAGTTCCACTGCGAGACACTCCGGAGTTAAAAATAGGCCGTAGAGCAGAGTCAGAAAGTAAATAAACCTCAAAATATTTTGTATCACCAGAGAACACAGAAATAAGCTACATGACCATGGCCAATCCTGAAGAAGAAAAAACATAAATGAATATTATTTATATTTTTGGGTAAATATAAAAACCGTCGTAACTCTCGTAAACTCATTCGTATTCTAGCTTTTATATCACTGGAATTTTTTTAAAGGTTCTGATCGGCCCTGTTTGCGCCATGCAGTCGCGGGTTGGCCCATGTAGAAACGGGTTGAGCCAACATTAAAATGAAAATAAAAGTAATTCGTAAAATAGGCCTAGTCTCGGTCTACACACAGTGAAGGGTTCCGCAGACTTGATGAACTGTGGCCATGAAATTAGAAGTTAATTCAAAAATATTAACGAATAAATATTAACTTCATCGGCAGCAAAATATGTATTTCGGATTTCATAGTATTTATGCGAAAAAGAAACCTATTTGCACTTTCCCCAAACTTAATAGTCGAAAATATTACCTCAAAAACTTCATTACTGGTGTAAAAGTTTGTCTAGTCCCAGTTTTAAAAAAATGTCATTATTTTCTTGTATTATTTTTAACGTTTACCAGGAGGTGCTATGTTCGGGTATATGTTTACGTAAATGGCAATATTCAGGTCGGTTTTGTATAAATGAAATTGCTTACAAGTCGTATTCCGACCACAAACACGACGGCGATAGTGGACGCAAGCAATGCAGTAACCCCAAAAGCGACAAGAAAAATCCCATGCACAGCATCAAAAGTCACTAAAGTGCATTTCTTGATCTCAGATAAGGTGCAGATGTAAAATCTGTCAATGCTAAAGAAGCCCTGAAAGAAAATAAACAATTACTTATAAAGGTCGCTGTGAACAGTAAAATTAATATTAACTGGTTAGACTAAATTCAATCTCAGTTTTTTTACATTCGATAGGCTGCCGTTTGACCACAATTTCACCTGATGTTAAGCGACGGTGTGGTCTACGATGGTTCACAGTTGTCTAGAAGTAGCCTATTCACTCTGGCCTTGAAGATATCCAGGTTAGCGCTGGGGAAACACAAAATCAGTGCAAGATTACTATTCCTAGGGCGTGTCACTTCAACCTTTATTATGCATACCGCTAGCGAGTGAAACGCAAATCGCAATGCTGTCTGCTACATATTTTTGAGTCTTTCCAATGTGTACGGTGTCCATGATGAAGCTTTATTCTAATTTTAAATAAAAAAAGATCCCCAAAGCCTTTATAGTCATTTACAGTAAGGAGAGATAAAAATCCATTACAAGTCCATTGTAGAAATTGTAATACCAAGGTGTATTAAAATTAAATAAGAACTATCTGGGCGACCGAGCTTGGCTCGTAATTCTTTAAAAACAAACAAAAACTTTATTTCTGCCCCTAAACACACAAAAAACAAAAATAAAAGCAGTTTTCCAACCGGGATTTGAACGCGGATATCTCGGACGGAATGACACGTGTGAACCACTCGGCTGAAGTGATTATGTTTGACAGTGTGAAATTTCCCATCATATTTAGCGTCGAATAATGCGAAAGAAAAAGCGCAGAAAACTCGAAAAAGAGACTAATCTAGATCGATTTTTCACCCCCAAACCCCCCTAAATACCAAACTTCTGCGAAATCGCTGGAGCCGTTTCCGAGATCCGAATTATATATATATTTACAGGTATTAGATAAGAATCCGCGGGTTCAAAACACATTATACACGTACTGAAAACGTCACGAGGGCTATAAAAACAGAGGCATGCTTCAATGAAATTATGCCACAACAAGGATGAATTCTTGATATGCAAGGGGAATACATTTTCTCTTAGGAACAGAAGTCTGAAACTATACACAATGTAGGCACTGATTATTACCACATTTAGCATAGAACTTTAATCTTGTTTTCCTTGGGACTTGATTTGTAATTTGATAAAATACGGCACAGACACGACACTGACTTATATTAAAATGCTAGGCATGCTAGGAGCATATAATTTAAAAAATATGTATTGATATGTATAGTGTGCCATAGAAAATGTCAGTTTTTTTCTATGCCAATTCAAAGCGCCCCACCGAACGTACCGGGAACTAAAATTGACACTACATCAAAGAAATAGGGTTGTTTTTGGCTTGTTGGTTGAGTTTACATCAGTACGCTCGCAATACGCTCAAGCCAAAGTGGTGGATCATACACAAAGAGATTTAAATATATATTATAGCAATAATTTTAAAAGTCTTTAGTCATACATAATCAAATGGCAGCAAAATTATATGGTCAGTCTCATTATTAGTGTGTATTATTATCGTTCAAGTATGACAAAGAGGTCCAACTTCGATAAAGAGGTCAACCGAAGAATCAAACTCAGACTTCGGACGTTCGGGAAGTTACGGCATTATCTTCTCGTCCAAAATACCTCAGCGTCTAAAGACAAAAGTCTTTAATAGGGCGTGTTTGACACGATGTATGATGACATACAGAACCGAAACGTGGTCTTTTACTGTGGGTCGAATAATCAATCAGCGAGCAATGGAACGAGCTATGCTCGGAATTTCTATACGTGATAAAATTCGAAATGAGGAAGTCCGTAGACGAACTAATGTCGCCGACATAGCTTAACGAGACACTGAGCTGAAGTGGCAAAGGGCAGGCCACATCGCTCGAAGAACCGATAACCGATGGGGCGAAAGAGTTCTTGAGTGACGACAACGTACCGGGAAACGTCTACCGGGCCGTCCCCCTACTAGATGGACCGACGACCTGGTTAGAGTCGCAAGCAACTATCACTACCAGAACCGCGTGTACCATAAATATATTACCTATGTAGGTAGGTACTTGTACCACAGAGATTATATACTTATCTTTGGCGTGTACTAGTTGAATGACAGGTGGTATTAAGAAAAGGTTCAGTATTTGTGCTTAAAGGAGGAACGCGAGAGCAAAGATTAACTCGTCGCTCATATAACGAAAGCCCTTTGTTAAAAGGCGACAACTTTAGAAAGAAAATGAAATAATTTTTAAAAATCGAAGTTTTTTAACTTTGTGGATTCTTGAAGCCGAGTTTGTGGCTTCTGAGTGAGCATGCGTCTGTTATACGCCTCTATCTCCACTTATCAGGTGAGTTGAAGTTGAATTCTGCGTTTTCTAGACCCTGAAACATTTTATTAGGAACTTAGTTGTCAAATATAGTTTCATCAGTTAATGTTATACGTAATAACACTAATTTGTACGAATTTTCATGGGAAAATACAATTAATATCGCTCACGTCAACCTTCCCTGAAGTGCTTCCGAAGACCGCGTAGTTATTAACCAACCCCATACTTATCACCAATAAATCATAACGGGCCTTTATATTTGTCAACGTTTATCCTAGAGCTCGGTGAATGATGGGCACTCATTAGAGGGACTCTTGGGCCATTCAGGGCAGCCCTCTTGCCTTATTTGTCCTCAGTGATAAATGGAAATGTCTTGGCCACTGGTATTAAGAAGCATCGGAAAATATGGAGTTATGTATGTTTCGTAAGCGGGTATTTATGTGTTTGAATTTGGAACAGAACCGCCTACTTGTATCGGTAAACACTCTTGATCCTTGGCTATGTATTTCTCAATATTCAAGTATCAAATCGTCTCGTTATCGACCAATCAGTTGGTGCCATTATGTTGTGATTTCGACGTACTGAGAACAATGTTTTTAAAGCGAAAAATCGTAAATATTAGACAGGAATTCGTGTAAATATTACAAGAAAACATAAGCGATATCTCTATCTAGTTTAATTTTTGATAAAACATTAAAAACTTTGACAAACTTATTTATCTATTTATTCGGGAGAGTATGACCTTATTTCAATGTAATAATATCTGTAAATATAAATATCTGAAATCCGTAGACGAACTAAGGGCACCGACAGCTCGACGAGTCAGTGAGCTGAAATGACAATAGGCTGGTCACATCGCTTGAAGAACGGAACTGATGGAAGAGTTCTCGAGTGGCATGTACCGGGAAACGTCTACCGAGCCTTCTCCCTACTAGATGCTGGATGCAAGTGTCTCAGAACCGGTCAACGTGGCATACCTGGAGGATGGCTATGTCCAGCAGTGTACGGTTCCTGTCTGATGATGATATCTGTAAGTTTCCATGGTTCTGACCCTCGGTGCGCGCATACAACTAGCACTTGGATGGTTTTTGTGTAGAATGGGTTTACACTTGGCCTTCATCTCACCTAAGTACTCGCCAAGGTAATGGATACCTACGCACCCTCGTTGTAAGATTGGGAATCGAACCCCTGACTTCCGATTTATGAGTCCAGGTTAAAATTGAAATAATTAAACAAATATATTCACTAAAATCTTTAATTAATGATATTTTTGTGTACATTTCATTATTATATTTATTCGATCAACAAAATGCAGTTAGATGACGGCCCAGTGAGACTTGACAATTGCAACAGCACGTTCGCAGTGAGCTCTTATGTGCATCACTCATTCCATAAACAAGATTATAAGATAATACCAACACGAAAAAAAGCGGGATTTTAAACGCTAAATCATCGAGTTTTTCATTAATTAATTTTAAACAAAAGCTGTTTGTTGAAGGTACTTTATTAGTGGCTAGCGAATCAAGCTCCTTGCCAACTCTCGCTCGTAGCTGCGTATTATTTGACTAATAATGAAAACTGTGTTAAAATTAAAAATGAAAATTGTAAAAATACAATTCGTATGTAAAGTAACTATGCCTCCGAAGTTTCCTATGTGTGTTTCCTTTTTTATATTTACAAACTTAACTTTGTAGTTGAAAGCCATACATCGGGTATGTAATTCAGCTACAAAGTTAAGTTGGTTTTTCAATAAGAATTACATTTTCGGTACAGCATTGTTGGGTGCATATTACCGTACCTATTATGATTTTCAGTATGTCATTAATTCATATTCTGTACGGATCACTCGGTGCGCGAGTCTGACTCGCACTTGACAGTTTTTTTGTTCCTGATCCATCATCCAGTTGCATACTCATGATCAAAGTAAAAAAATATTTACAAAAGCAAGCCACACATACATACATAACATGTGAATGACAACCTGAGAATGTGCTTGTAATTAATTTAACAAATAAAATTTAATGAATAAACAAATAAGATTATCACTTACAAAATAGGAACCATTATTGCATCCAATCACAAATTGCGAATTTTCAAAATTAACTATCTTGTTGACCTTGAAAAAACTACAACAGCTTCTTATTCATAATAAGGGTAACATAAAACTATCAAACTATACAATTCTCAGATGTCCACCTACTCATTAATTTATCTGTACCAGGGTTGCAAATTATCAAGATAATTATTGTCACGGATAATTACCCAGCTAATAATTTGTACAAAAATGCTCTTATATTATTAAAATATATTTTTGAATAAGTTTACGGCATGAGCTTAAACCATAACTAATATTTTAATGCTGTTTTGCCTGCCTTTGGATACACGCTTACGACGTTACACATAGTTACACGTTATTATCAATGATAATTATCGTTGGTAATTATCAATGTAATAATATTGATAATTATACAGTGCAACCCTGATTTATACTCAAAATATTTATACAAAATATGTTATTTAGGTGGAGCGTTTACAAACTCGCTGATTGAAGACTTAAATGGTCCATTTTATAAAAAAAAACATAAAAGTTATGTTAATTATTATTTATATAACACAGGCATAGTCGTAACATGAAGATTCTTGTTGCCTCCGCTCCTCGTTTGATATGCGGATGTTGTTCGACGAAGAAGGACCGGATTCCCAAAGGCCTGGAGTCTCGATAATCTAAGAATAGATAACAATAAATAAGCACGGAGCAATAATCCCAGCTCGCGCTATTGTGCTAATAATTTTAACTATTTAGTACACACAGCTACAAATTGTTATATATTCGCTTCTGCCCGTTCTGGCCTTTCAACTATCCCCCTACAGAAAATCAAGTCATTTTGACTTTTTTTTAGGTCGTGAATGTATGCGATTTTTTTTTGAAAAAAGTGAATTTATCTCATATATTAATAGTTATTCTGCTATTCGGGGCGGAGACAAATTTAAAAAATCAAAATACGTTCAGCCTGATTTTTTCTTAAATTGTAAATGGTGTGTAACTAATCAGTGTACAGTTTAATCTGATCTCGCATTGTACAGTGTTTATTAACAATGAGAGGTCAGGTTATACTGGAAATGTATAGCTTGATGATTAGACAGATACAAACAGTATTGTATATCAATTGGGAAGACTGTTCTTTAGTGACCCGTTGTACTTATTTATATCCTCTGAAGTGAAAGAAAGAAAGAAAAAATTTATTTGCCAAGTACATAGTTTTTTTACACGGTGTTTAGATAGTAATTTTAATTTGTTCGATGTACTTAACCTGTCCACAGGTGTGCAAATATTATGAACATATCTAATAAGGAATTTAATTGTAAAGAAAAAAAAAGGGGTCAGACTGGTACACTCGACTCCTAAAATATGTAGCCACTGTACCATATCACAGTCACCCTTTCTTGTTGCTATGCAGTGTGTTAAAGGAAATCTCAATTAGGAATCAATATGACATGGTAAAAATGGATACCTTAGAAATGATGGGTTTGCACTTGGTTTCACCTCACGTGATGGTGACGATAAGTCTTATTGCATTGCTATGGCAAGCATGCGCACCCAGAAGTCTCAAGCTAATTAGCTTGCACTGCAAACTTTCACACTGGAACACAACAGTGCTACTAACACTGCTGTTTGGCAACAGACTTAGGTAGCATGGTGGTACCTAGCCAGGTGGACATATAAAATGCCCTACCACCAACCAAACCGAGTATCGGTAGGAATAGAACCCGGGACCTCTGAATTCTTAGTCCAACAGTGCAACTCGGTTTTTAAACACACACCCAAGTCTTAATACCCTTCATTATGCAACAGTTTCATAAACTACTATTAAAACATACCTTTTGAACGAGTTCTTCGAACGCCAATGCGATGCCCTCCTGTGTTTTTGCGCTGCTCTCAATGAAGAGCATTCTATGTTTCATTGCGAAAGCTTGTCCAGCTTCCCTAGGCACTTGACGAGGCTAAATGAAAAGGAAGCATAGTCATAGAATTAAGATACACGCAGAATAGACGTTCACCACCCCCCACCGCTCCGTGATACTTCACCCAGAAACTATACACCTTCTGCCGACGAGCTACGGTTGCATTTCCACCGCGCGCCCGCCTCACTCCCAGCGCCGCGTTAAGAGGGTATGCTAGTGTCAAAGCGCCCATACAAATGTAGTCCAGTCATATTTTGAGTATTAAGCTATGAAAATCTATGAAATTTTCAAGACACAATCTAGAAACAAATATCTGTGTCGGTGGTGAATTAGATTTTCGTTTAAATATATACTTCCAGAGTTACAGGGCGTCAAAGAATAGTATTTTACGGTAGTAAAACGCCCCAACTTTGAACCTGATTTACAAGACTATGAATCAATTTAGAACAATTTGGAAAAACCACCGACATCTGAAATTTTATTAATATACTGTATTGAAAAAATGGCTACATAATATACTGTATCCTTCAAATGATCACTGGACTACGAAACATCCAAATAACGTCGTATATAAATAAAATTAAAATAGCGTCTCACCGTACGCGCTCGGGTAGGATAGGGCTCGAATTGGAACAGCTACAAAACAATGCAACCTTGAACGCGGCCACGTGCTCTAAACAGACAATCCTCTTAATGCCGCGACGCGCGCGACAGAGATCGAGACGGATATACATATGTTTGTGTATACAACCATCGTCCGTTCGATGTATGGAAATAGGAATCGAAATCAAGACATTTTTATTAAGTGCCCGGCCTGTGACATAGTTGCAAGTGACAAAACTAGTACCGATAAGTACCTACACTGAGAATTGAACCCAGGACCTCTGGATTGAAGCATTTAGCCATTAGGCCACCAAGGCGGTTAAAATAGAGGGATAAGATATCTTACCTTGTCAATCTTGTTCCCAACCACTAAGCAAACAATATTTTTCTTTGTTGAGTAAACTTGTAGTTCCTCAACCCATTCATTTAGTTTGGCCAATGTCTTTGGTTCTGAGACGTCGTAAACCAATATGGCTCCATGTGCATCCCTGTAAAAATATCTTAAATAAATATTTATACTATAGGTAAACCGCTTAAATTATTCCACGCCGCCCGCTGCGGTTTCGATCCCCTTTGTCACCGTACCCACGCGCCCCTGTACCGCGCGGGCGAGGAATCATTTAAGCGGTCGGTCTATAGCTATTAAATCATTGCAGTACATATTTTGCTACCATTCAGGCATGTAAAATGACAATTTAATAGTTTTAATACCAAACTAAACATGTTTAGATGTTTTGTTAAAAGGTACATTAAACTACTTAACCTTTGTATTGATATACAATATTTGAAGACATTTGAAGTAGTTTGCTTGGGGAAACAAACAAAAAGCATTTTTGGATCTGCCACCTTTCATAAACCCCACCAGTGCTATTAACACTGCTGTTTGGCGGGAGATTTAGGAAGCATGGTGGTAGCTAGCCAGACATAGAAAAATCCTTATGATCAATTGAGAATTGAACCTGGGAACTACGAGTTGTTAGCCCAAGCGTGTAGCCACTAGGCCATGTGGGTAGTTGAGCAGTGTTCAGTTATACAAGAAGATTACAGTATTTGGACCAGAGTAATTTAGGTTAATTTATTTCTCAGTAAAGTGTTCCCAAGGAATAATTTCTAAAGTTCACGTGGACGAAGTGACTGTAATTAGCTGCTAGTCAATACCTACCTGTAAAAACTTGATGTTAATGTCCTATATCGCTCTTGTCCTGCAGTATCCCATATGCCCAGTTTAACTTTTACACCATTAACATCCATTACTTTACACTTATAGTCCACTCCGATGGTAGCAGGGAACGATGCATTGTATGAACCTGTTGTGAAAGCTAGGATTATGCTGAAATGATACAAATCAATTAAATATGGTACATGGAAGGAATTGGCTCTAAATTATCAAGTAAAGGCATGTTTTTTATGGTTGGTTTGAAATTGCTTTCATCTCAACTCATTGTCACAGATGATAAGAGTTTCTTTATGGAAATCATGCTATCCAGAAGCCTCAAGTAGATAATATATAATATAATAAAAACAACAATGCTATTAGAACTTAGGGTAACATGAATTTTCTGGCAAACATAAAAAATGACCCAATAATCAGCTGCATTAGTCTACTTTTGAAACGAGCTTGCCTCGTAGATCTCCAGATGATACATTTCATGAGTTCATTTGTTATACTCACCATGCCCGGCAGGTATTTAACTCAGTAATCCTACTAATATTATAAGTGTGAAAGTTTGGATGTTTGGATGTTTAGATGTTTGGATGTTTGGATGTTTGGATGTTTGGATGTTTAGATGTTTAGATGTTTAGATGTTTAGATGTTTGGATGTTTGGATGTTTGTGACGCTTTCACAGAAAAACTACTGAATGGATTTGAATGAAACTTTACAATAATATAGCTTATACATCAGAATAACATATAGGCTATAATTTATAAAGCCATATTGTGTAAATTGTACAAAATCACACTTATAATATTAGTGGGATTACATGGGCAATTTTGGCATAACAAAAACGCATTGCCTAGCAACCGACCATAGAATATGTAATACATATATACAAACTTTCGCGTTTATAATATTAGTGTGAAGACTATTTGAATGTACTACGTCAGATATTGAAATTTCTTTTGTTTCTTTAAACTATTAGACTACGTAACAGAATAAACACTATTTTGTACCTTATGCTGGAAATGGAGATAGGTGCCTTCTATGTCTATCGAACAAGTAGAATAAATCCTGAAGTACACGCGGACAAAGTCGCGGGCGGATGCTAGTATATTATATATTTCATATTTCAACTTAGGTGGAACAAAACTAATTTATACATTACTAAATATTCAATTGATAAAATCACCTCCCTAAAAAAGACCAATCTCAGCCCTATACCAGACAAAGGGTCTGACTTTGTAAGTTTTAAATTAGTAATAAGTTACAGGCAGTCATGCGGATGTCTTAAATGATGGGATGGTCACGCAATATAAATGTAACGATAAATATCACCTTGTACAAGGTAAATTATCTGACCTCAATTAAAATTCCAGGTTTACATGAATAACATCAAAACTTTGCTCAATGTACCTGTTTAAATTAATTAATTCCATATAATCACGCATGTAATAGCAAAATCTACATTACTGGTAAACTATTAAAGTATACTGAAGATGACTCATACCAAAACGCGATGAGATTAGGTGCAATTTAGCCTAACAAAGAACATAATTGTTAAGCACAATAAAACAATGATAACTTTACCTGGACTTGCCTACACCGCTTTCTCCAATAACCAGAATCTTCAATGTAGTCACGTAATCCATTTCAAGCGATTATAACTTGAGAAATATTTGAATTTTCGATAAGGAAATGCAAAACGCACGTTCAGTACACGGAAGCGGAAATTCAAACAAAATTACACTAATTTAAATGAAAAATTTAAACTATAAGTATAACAATAGTAATAGCACTGTAAAATTGAAAATTAATACACAATTTTCACGATTTTCTTCAGAAAATACAGAAAAATAGAGCAAAACAAATCAGACATTCAATGACGTTTTACGTCGTAGCAAAGTTGACGTTTTGAGCGTTTCGTTTCTAGTACTGGTTCAAAGTGAAGTTGTGAATCTAGGATAAACAAAACGCAAGCCTTAGTTAGGTAAAACCCAAACCAGAATGAAACGTAGTGATTTATATTCTTTGGTAGTGATTACTTGCTGTGTTTCGTTTTGTTGGTTCTATTTGGTCGTACTTTTAAGAATGGAATCTATTTCTACAGTTAAATTATAAATAAAAAACTGAATATTTAACTGGTTTTTATTAAGTTTAAATTAATAATAAATATGAGTATGACATGTTTTGAGATGAGATGTGCCATGGAGTATTCTGAGATTTAAATATTGAAATATATTATGTATGTATGTACATCGTGATGGATACATTATGGAATATATAGCGTATGTTTTGAACTTAAACATTGTTTACCGAGCCGAGTTCGCTGCGAGTTATAAAAAGAAAAATAAAGTTCCTATTGCTTTTGAATAGAATAGCGTTGTTTTGAACCACGGACTGCAATATGCGGGACCTCATTTATAAATGATATCCTTTCTACAATTTTATTTTGCTAGAGAGTTCTCGTATATAAATATTGAGGTTGTAGAAGCTTGAGCGAGGCTGGCGTTTGTGTCAAAACTTTGTAGTAAGTTACTGAGTCTTCAGACAATTCTACTTTTAGTTTTCCAACAAATAGGTGTAGAAAATTGTAGAAGTCTTGTTTTTTCGTATGGTTTTGTTGGTGATAAGTCATTTTCTACGTCCGCGTGGATCTACCACCATGTTGCCTAATTCTGTTGCCAAACAGCCCTGTTAATAGCACTGTTGTATGAAAAAAAAAGAGAAAGGTTAAAGAACTTAAAGCCTCTTTAGATTGAGTATTCTGGGTGAGCACACTTTCTATTCTTACCGTTACTTACCATCAGGAATATTTTTTTAACTATCAGTATTTAAAAAAAGTCGTTCTTTCTGACTCTCCGTTACAAGGAAGGACAAACCAAAAAACAAATTCCTAAAGTGAATTTGTTTTTTTAATATAGTATATTAGTATGTAAAATTGCACTCCTAATACTAGATTGAACATGCATATTGAATAAATGTAGCTATAAATTAAACTAAAGTTTTTAAAAAATCCTAAAATAATCATACGAAAATAAAATAAAATCGATTTTATGCAGAAAATGCCTGACATCAGCTGGTATACTCTTCAAAATCGATTTCACGAAAAAAAATATCATCAAAATCAGTGCATCCGTTCGAGAGCTACGATGACAGACATACATTGGCGTCAAACTTATAACATCCCTCTTTTTGCGTCAGGGGCTAAAACCGTTTTTCGATACAGTTACAAAATATACTTCGATACCTTTTTCTTCTTCTTTACTCTATTTCCCTAGCTTGCTTCTGCATTGAAACCAGGTCAGTTTGCACCTATACTACATTTCCACGCGACACTTGCTCACAATACAGCTGAGCGTACCGCTGTCTGCTCACTTTTACATCGAGAGGAGCATTGAGTATCATCTACATCAAAGGGTAGTACGAGTACGATATAAATTGATTGAATGTAAATTTCTTTTACTATAATCTTTTAAAATATTGTGGCTAGCTTTGTGTTGTGTTGATTTATTTATATAAAAATCGGACATTGGATCGGATCGGAAATGAGTATCATTTATAACTTTACTGAATATCAATTTTTATTTTTACGCAATTTTTAGGGTTCCGTGGAAGCCTCAAAAGGAAAAAAGGAATCCGTATAGGATCACTTTGTGGTCCGTCCGTCTGTCAAAAGTCTATTTCTCAGGAACGCGTGAAGGTATCAAACACTCAAGTCTGCAGTCCCTTAAATCTGTTAAAAAATCAAAGTCCTATTTTTGTCGATTTCCCTTGAATGCGCATCAAAAACTAAAGGCCTAAAGACCTAGCATCCTGAAATTTGGCAAGAAGCAAAGTTTACAGCACGAGTATATGAATAAATCTGAAAAGTGTGATGTTTTTATATTGTATCACATTAAAATCGCTATTTTACGATTACAAACTGATTGGTGTAATTGCTAGTTGACTTCGTCACACGCATGCGTCACGGCATTTTGTGTGGCATGTTCATTATTGATATTTTGTATGGAACCCTCGGTTCGCGAGTCCGACTCGCATTTGCCCGTTTTTATTACTTTACTTATTTAGTTAAATTTACAATCAAATCGATACTCCTACTTCATAGCTAATACCAAGACCCAAATTAATGTAGTTTACGAGCCAAGCAAACATCCTCAGCGATACATCTTCAGTTTCGAAACATCCAACCTTTACAATTTCAGACCTTTCAGTGCTGCAGCGTAGATAAAACGACAGGAGTTTAATGAAGTCGCTTCCTTCGGCTTTAATCCAGGTGGAGCCGGAGTTAGACATTCGGACTCGGTCTAGCAGCGCTGCTATAAAGCGACCGCTTTACGATAGATACGAAATAGTACTATGCGATTGGTGGAAGTAACAAGATGACAGCTTAGTTTGTGACGAAGACCTGACTCTGTTCTTTAGAAAAAAATGTCAAAATATGCTAGACTTGGTTAGATATTAGTTTACAGTTATTCCAGTTAACCTTGTATCGGTGTATTAAATAACTAGCGACCCGCCTCGGCTTCGCACGGGCAGTAGAGCATATAACCTATGAAATATAGCCTATGTTACTTAGGGATAATGTAGAATTCTAATGGTGAAAAATTTTTTGAAATCGGTCCAGTAGTTTCGGAGTTTACTCGTTACAAACATAAAAATATTTCCTCTTTATAAGATTTGTGTAAATGTAGATGTTAATTGGATTGATTTAGATATAAGATTAGATATATAAATAGAAAGATTACTACCCACTGTATCTTGTATTTCATAATATAAGTTAATTATATTCTGTTTTGTGAAATAAACAATACGAGTAATTTTTAAAAGGAGTTTAGTGTCAGTGAAGGAAGATCTTTTTAGGCGTCTTCGTCTGCGTGGACATTGGAAATTATGCCAAGAGGAACTACTTGTTCGACCAGGATATAATAGCTTATATCATTTTCCGGTCCTTCACCTATCCCTATACAAAAACAAAGTTATTCTGAATCTCCGTTAGGACACAAAAGAAGTACAAGCAAACTTACTTTCACATTATGAAGTATATAGACAGTAAAAAACTATCTGCTCTCGCTTTACGCTATAGCTTATACCTTGGTCCACCGGCCAGCTCAAGCTATAGCAGCCAAATTACAAGCGCTACAAATTGACCACTTTTCATGGCAACCGTTAGAGACATTGTAGATGACTATCGTGGGACTTAGATTGTAGTCGCTGCTATTAGTTGTTATGGGACTTGCTTCCAGTGCTGGCACTAGAACGCTCTCAGAAAGTACACACGAGTTCAACGGCGTATACTATGGTCATCCATGACAAATGCTTCAGTATAAGACTAATCCCATCAAAAACAATACTTGTCAAAAAAAGCAAGTCTCGCAACTCAGTTGTTCTGCGGTAAAAAGTTGTGATATCCATGTAATACCAAGTCGGTTATTAATTTATTCAGTCTCTACTTAAGCGACTTTCTGTCTTAATACGTCCAGTCTCTAAGACCACGATCGTGGTCCATAACAATTGAAAATCAATTGTGTCTTGAATCTCCGTACTCGAAGCATTAAGTTGTTACGTAATAATTAACAGCATCTTATAGTGACGCATATCAATATTAAAATTCTTTAATGTTTTATATAAATATATTGAGACTTGGCCATCGCACTAAATAATTGAATTTACATGTGTTTTCAGGCGATTTAATTTACACGTGTTTTCAGGCCCCTGCACTGCCGTGCCCCCAGATAAGTTGAGCATGTAACACTGCCAACTCAATAGGGATGACGGCAAAAAATGTTATTCCCTCATTCTAGAGACCGTGTGTGTTAAATAGCCTTGTATAAGATTTTTCGATATAACTTATACCTCTAGTTTTCCTAATACAACCCGTCGAAAAGTGATTCTAGTCACGCGGTGCAAAAACGCTCCATACAAATCGGTACCTAGGCGTGACGTCACTGCTAAGCATTGAAGTTGAAAATGTATGAAACTTTTAACAATATTTGAGTTATCTCGTAAATTAACGTGTTTATGTGACCACGCCCTTACTAATAACATTCACAATATAATTAAAAAACAAAATGTAAAATAAAAATTTGATTCAAGCCAATTTTTGTGGGCTTTATATGCTATGCTGTAAAAGTCCAGTAAAAAATTAAACAATATGAGATATTTACATTGCCCGTAAACACGGTTTTTGGGGCAAGGCGGTCCTAGAATGGAAACCTTGGGAGGAAAAACGTTCCCGAAGCAGACCACAGTTGTGTTGGAAAGACGACGCTAGGAAGATTACGGGGAACAACTGGATGGAAATGGCGCGGGACCGGGAATGATGGCGCAATTTGAAGGAGGCCTACACCAAACTGGTAGAGAATGGCTAGGAAGAAGAAGATATTTAAAATTTTATTGGGGTTTTATAATGACCTTTGTGGTTTAAAATACAATTTAACCCCAATCTGATTTGGTGTCGTCTAGCTTATTGTAAATACGATTCATTTTACTTAATTTATTACAATTTAGACAATCCGCGATACCTCCCCTCTCTCCCCTCTCTCCGCTCAAGGATCGGTAGTATCGCGCGCGTGTACTCACAGGAACCGATATCACAACATAGGTACGAAGTGTCCGGCCTGTGACTACACGTAAAGAAACAAGACGGTGCGAAGCTTTAACCCGAATGGGAATAATATACATATGTGCTAGTGGAGGCTATTGCTTGAACACTCGACAAAGCTTGTAGGTACTTACTGTATGTCACTGTCATCACAATTTCATTGATGCAAATGTTTTGACCCTTACGCCTCTTTATACGTGGGGTGATTTCTGAAGTCACGGGGATAGTCTAGCTTGTATCCTATAAAATTCAACTTAAAACCAACGATCAAACAAAAGCAATAAATATACGATTAACCCAGAGCCAAATCATAAAAGCGAGTCTTCACTCCTTACACTTGGAATTACATAAAAATTGTCTTCCTCGATTGAGTGGCCAATAACTTTTACAGCCTTTAAACTGGAACGGACAGTTGTTGTTCCAGACATTATGATATCATAAAATAAGAATAAATATTTTATATTGTTCAGATTTCCAATAAAAATCGTATTAGAAATTTGTAGAGTATAAAAATCAAATACAAAGTAGCTGTAGTCTAATAACCATTGTAAATACCTTATGTCAGTTTAAAAACATGGTTCTACTGACAACTTGTTTAACAAAACATTTCCAATTATCCCCAAAACAGCTGCCGCTGTTTATTGTCAGACTGATACATATTTACATAAGGTCCCATTAAGGTCCGTTCCTTTCGAGGAGTGAACCTATTTTTGACGCTTTACTCAAAATCTTAAGAGGCTATGCTGTTGTCAAAGCGCCCATACAAACGTAGTCCAGTCATATTTTGAGTATTAAGCTATGAAAATGTATGAAATTTTCAAGACACAATCTAGAAACAAATATCTGTGTCGGTGGTGAGTCAGATTTTCGTTTAAATATATACTTCCAGAGTTACAGGGCGTCAAAGTATTGTATTTTTCGGTAATAAAAAGCCCCAACTTTGAACCTGATTTACAAGAGTATGAATCAATTTAGAACAATTTGGAAAAACCACCGACATCTGAAATTTCATTAGTATACTGTATTAAAAAAATGGTTACATAATATACTGTATCCTTCAAATGATCCCTGGACTACGAAACATCCAAATAACGGGTGGATAACATCGCATAATGTATGCTGTCTCACCGTACGCGCTCGGGTAGGATAGGGCTCGGAGAGGGACAGCTACAAAACAATTTAACCTTGAAACCGACCACGTGGTCTTACCAACATAGCCTCTTAAAATGCGAACCTTATCCTTCATGCAAATTAATTGTAAAACTTATTCGAGACATCATAAGCCTTTTCGACAAACCGGAAAATGATCCAAGACTTAGACGAGACAATTGTAATAGTGGCAGGTACTTACACATCTGTTAATACCTAAATATAGAACTGAGATGTATAATGTGAAGAATAGTTGTATTATGTCAATTCAGGTTAATAATAAGATTCCGAGGTATATAACAGAACTGCCGAGAATATTTTTCGAGCGTAAATTGAGTGATTGGCTAGTAGAAAAATCCTGTTCAGAAGATGATAGTTTCAGCGTTCATAAATATACTCGTATTATTTCATACTAATACTATAAACGCGTAAGTGTAACATATTTTGCTTATTAAGTTATTTTCAGTGCCTCAAATTATGTATATTACCCACCATATGTATATCATATTAATAAGGTACACTCTTTGTCTCATGCAAATAATTGGCCACAACTTACGTCACGGTGGAGAACTTTTGCAGTAACGTACATCGCCGTAGAGAACTTTCGCGACAGCGTACGTCACGAAGAACTTTCGCAGTAACGTACATTGTAGCAGAGAACTTTCGCCACAACGTACGTCGCGCACAATTTTTTTTATCACTTTTGAACCATGTGACACTCACTCTTGTTTGTTGCTATTTAGTGTGTTGAAGAAAATGTCAATTAAAGCTGAATGTGGTATGGTTCAAAAGTAGATATTTTTTACACCCCAACCGAACTGGAAGGACCTGACAAGGGACGTACACGAAACCTTTAAATTACCAGAGTATTTTGATTACATATTTTAAATTGAAAGAGCAATACATATTCATTTATTGCCGAAGTCTTATTACGGAAACTTTTCTACATCACCATTTATAAAATTTTAAAGTCAAACATAAACCTCGCCCGGGTGAAGCGACTTTACGATACACGTCAAACGTGACGCATGCAACTCGGATACCAGCAACAAAGTGATACAATATACTAAATTTATAGGGGATCATATTTCTTGCGTACACGGACGGATGGCAATCGTCTCGCTGCAATTTATGACGTTTGCATACAAAATGATAAGACTTTCTTGATAGAGATACAGATCTTACTATAGTGTGTGTACTTACTGTAGTGATAGTTAAGATGGTTCATGTGAAATAAAACCCGGTTAAGTACGAGTCGGACTGAAAATTATAAATGTTTAGTAGGTAGGTAACGCACTCAAAGCACCGAACAATGCTCTAACGAATATGAAAGTCCGATTGAATAACAACCTTAACATTGCAGTTGAAAAAATTGTATCCCGTACATCCATCTGTCACGATCAATTCCCAACTGCAAATGTATGTTTGTAAACTTGAAGACGCTATTTTAATGTGATTTTATAATTCGTATCATCATCGACAGCCTATATACGTCCCCACTGCAGGGGCTCTCTCCTACAGATCAACTCTCCTACAGAGAGTGTATGGGCCATACTCCACCACGCGGGCTTTGGTAGACTTCACACACACCTTTGAATTTCTTCTCAGGAGTGTGCAGGTTTTCTCACGATGTTTTCCTTCACCATTAAGCAATCAGATAATGTACTTGAATTGAAAAACAACTCATATACAACAACGGCTGGGTACGAACCCGGAACCCTCAGATTGAAAGTCCGCGCCTTATCCACTCCGCCACCGACTGGCTATACTTGTGTTGAAAGACCTTGCTTCTGGTCAAATTTCAGAATTCTAGATCAAAGGGAAGTACGTATTCTATAGGTTATGATTTTTTGCGTTTGCAAGGGGAATTCGTCTAAAAATGCGGCATCAACAGTCGATTGTGTTCACAAATAAGTTTGATTATTTCACAGATCCAAGATATTGTAGGTTTTAAGTATTTGTTTTTTATTCAACTCGATACTTTCATGCAATTCGTGAAAAACACAGACGGACAGCAAAGTGGTCCTATAAGGGTTCCTTTTGTCCTTTTCAGGTACGGAGCCGCAAAAATGCTCATACCGTGTTACATCAAGGTCACTGCAAATGTAAGTTTGTAATCATATATACTGTGTAATATTATATGAAAATTCCTCGCTACTTGCCAATTTTACGTTGATTATTGACGTGTATTTCATACCTTTTTAGGGTTCTGTATCCAAAGGGTAAAAACGGGACTCTGTTACTAAGACTCCGCTGTCAGTCTGTCACCAGGCTGTACCTCATGAACCGTGATAGTTAGACAGTTGGAATTTTGACAGATGATGTATTTTTGTTGCCGCTATAACAGCAAATACTAAAAAACAGAATAAAATAAATATTTAATGGGGCTCCCATACAACAGATGATTTTTTGCCGTTTTTATAGAGAATGGTACGAAACCCTTCGTGCGCGAGTGCTACTCCCACTTGGCCGTTTTTTTGAACTATTGAATCCTCTGTTCTCTTTCAACTCTTACATTAGTTGCATTTTCTGTTAACACTTAACACAACTCATTTTGATAGGCGTTAATCTGAAGACACTGTAAAACACATCAAAGTGACCTCATAAAGGGAAGGCAATAAAATATTCAAGGTAATCGTTTTAAACAAAACCCTTCAAAAAGATAATTTCCCAATTAAATTTTCCCAAAAGTTCAAGAAATCTTGAAAAGTGAAATAATTTTCGCTATTAAAATATTCACCACGATTCAGCAAATGTTTTAGGTTATTCAAGATTACTAAAGGTAGGTAGGAGAGTAGGCCACATCCTGCAGTGGGGACAGTTAACAATGATGAAGGCAGGACATGTCGGGATTACAAAAACAGCAAATATTAAGAACAATATGGGTCATTAGACTTAAAGTCTTTGAGATTAGGTTCTTTTTTTATTATTATTATTGAAGATAGACCAACACTTGACCTCTATCTCACCTGATGGTAAGTGACGATGAGGTCGAAGATGTTACGTGTTGGTCTAGAAGGTGCCTATTTACTCTTCTTTTGAAGATTCCCATGTTGTAATTTTCGGGGAACACGGAAACCGGTAGTGTATTCCATATTTTTGCTGTACGCACGATAAATGTGGAAGCGAAACGCTTCGTGCGAGCTGTAGGAATATCTACAGTGTACGGGTGAAGGTCTGCTGTTCTTCTGTTTGACCGGTACTTGAACGGCGAAGGTGGAATCAACAAAAATAGCTCTTGCGCACACTCTCCAAAATGTATCCTGTAAAATACCGAAAGGCAGGCAACCTGACGCCTATGTTCGAGGCTTTGGAACTTTGCCTTATGTAGCGTATCGTTGCCTATCAGTCTCATAGCTCGACGCTCCACCGAGTCCAAAGCAGCTAGTTGATAGCGAGCTGAACCATCCCAAAGATGGCAGAGGTACTCCATGCATGATCTTACTTGAGCGCAATATAGACTCAAGAGCTGTGATGGCTGGAAGTACCACCTGACCTTCAATAAGATGCCTAGTTTTTTGGCCGCAGTTTTTGCTATGGACTCGATGTAGCTCCCGAAATTGAGATCAGACGCGATTTCTAATCCCAGGAGCTCGAGACGGTTTGTTAACGGTATGGATACATTTTGGAAGGATAGAGCAAGATGAAATGGACTCCGCTTCGCTGTGAACAGACACGCCTGTGTCTTCGACGCATTGAATCTAACTGAATTGGCTTCGCCCCAATCGGACACGGCCTTCAGCGTCAGTTCAACACGTTCTACCATTTCCTCTCTGAGGGAACGGGTGTTCAGACTACTGGCCTGTGCGGTGGACACATAGCTCTCCGTTACTGTGCTGTCATCTGCGTACCCAAAGATACCGGGCATTATAAGCAGGTCGTTGATGTGCAGCAAAAATAGAGTAGCAGAGAGAACAGATCCCTGAGGGACACCAGCATTGATGCTCAGCAGATCAGACGAGCAGCCGTCAATGACTACTCGAATCGATCTGCCCCTCAGGAAGTCCGATATCCACAGGCACAAGCCAGCAGTTACCCCATAAGCTGGAAGCTTACTGATAAGGCTATCATGCCAGACCCTATCAAAAGCCTTCGAAATGTCAAGTGACACGGCAATAGCCTCGCCGTGTTTCTCGATGGCTTCGCTCCATTTGTGAGTGGCATAAATGAGAAGATCCCCAGTGGACCGGCCACGGCGAAATCCGAACTGGCGGTCACTGAGGAGATCATTAGCTTCCAGATATGCCAGGAGGCGGTTGTTTAATGCACGCTCCATAATCTTGCAGAGTATGGAGGTGATTGCGATGGGTCTACAGAAATAAGGTGCTTAAATGCAAAAAGGACCAACACTTTGGGATACGCTTTGGTATAAAAAATCGCTCCCAAAGGTCATGTGTGTAAAATGGTGACATGTTTTAGCATTTGGGGTAACTATTATATTATCCACGGAAAAGCAATAGCAACTTCAGTAAATCCATATGCTTACTCGCGATACATATATAAACGAGAAAAGAGAGAAAGTGATACTGTCCACACTCGTCCACAGAGACACAATGCCTATTCATCATTATCATACTAGGTTGATTTTGTAAATTATTTATGCCTGATTGATGAATAAACTTATTTATATTTTATTATTTTTATTGTATTTACTGTACGCTAAAATTAATAGTCCCTTGTACTATTTAAACCGATGTCTCTATCATAAACAGCCTATATATGTCCTCACTGCAGGAGCTCAGGCCTACTCTCCTACAGAAAGTGTAACCAAGGCCTAAGGTTTATTATAGGATTATGAGTTTTAGAACAAAATAAGGTTAGTCCTAATTTCAACAGTAAAGCATGGTTACTAGTGAGCAACTTGTAGAATGTAGAATCGATGTCTCGGTAGTCACACGACGAGTGCTCGGGGAACGCTTCACAAACAGATAGGAGAAAGCACATGACATCTGCGCCTCCCTGTGCAGTCTGTCTGCGTATTTTGTTACAACTGTAAACGAGAAGTTTTAACTTCGTCCTGCACGTCTGAATCACTTCACGATCTAATTTTTTTAAAGAAAAATACTAGAAATACGTTTTGGTAGTATTTAGTTTGTAAAAATCATTATTTCATATAGTACCCCATAAGGGTTCATTTTATCCATTTAAGGGAGCATTTTCTGGACGAGCACGCTTTAAATACAACGGCTTTATCGTCACATACCGTTAGGTTAGATGAAGGCCAAGAGCAAAGCCCATTAGGTATAAAAAAAATTAAATATAAGAGAAGTACATGTCCAACAGTGTACTTATGCAGTCAATAGGGATGATGATGTCAAAAGTGATAATTAACTTTGAAAACTATTTAAAAATCAATGCATCTTAAAAAAATTCAAAGATTGCATGTCGGTAGAATATTGTTTGTACAAAAACATTTACTTTGTGGAAAACGTCATATTTAATTTTTTTAAATTTTTAAATATATATTTTTTTATGAATTTTGCCGGTTTTGGCCGGTTTTTTTAACGAAAAATACTAAAATGATCCATGCCGGGGCTGCATACACTATTTTAAACCACCTACGAGCACAATCTGAGGGTTGCGAGTTCGATTCCAAATACGGGTTATCTCAGAAGCTTGGTTTGATTAGTCGGCAGGCATATTTCTATGTTTCGCTTTCATCTTACAGCCTCGTTGCCATTTACCATCAGATGATTTGAAGGCCAAAAGTGAACTAATCCATACTAATTTAATATTATAAGTGCGAAAGTGAATATGTTTGTTGGTCTTTCTTACACCTTGTAATGGAATGTAAAAATGATTTGATTATTTATGTAGGGATAGTTAAAGAGTTGGAAAAAGATACGAGCTACTTTGTATACCTATAGAACCATTAGTTACTTTGTCATAATTTCTCAAGTCCAGTGCTCCTAATTTGCACATAATTTTCGTCCAATTCCGTCCAAGTTTATGTTGAAAAATCCCACAATTTGTGCTTACGAAAACCTCCCCAGTTTCTGCATAAAAACTTGCCCAATTTCCTTATCAACATTCGCAAACACGCAAAGAAACCGATCACCCACTTTGTATTAGGTGTCCTGTCCCGCCCATAAACCTTGGCTTTATGTGATCCACGGGACTTCGCGCATTGTGCACGACAGCTGAATTTTTATTACGACTACCCGCATCTGAATACTGAGGAGGCCCGTCAGTTGCTTCGAAGACAATAATCATATTTCTTGAGGCGTTGACGTAAATCGAGTAAAAATACTAGTTCTGGACTAACAATAAGTTTAGGCTGATGCGGGTTGACAGGCTTCATGAAAGTTGTCAAGTACTCTGAAGAAACGGACCTAAGCCTGGGCACTATTAAATATTCGGGCCCTAAGTGGTTATTTTTCGAATAATACAGTCCATTGAAGGATCTTAGCCTTAGGAGGTCACAACCATCATCAGCCAGGAAACATCAACTACTGAACTAGATCTAACTCATAGTACGCCACAACGACCGGGCTCAAGCTACTCGTATTTCAAGCGAAACTTGCATCCAATGGCACCCCGGGATCTTTACCTGGTCGTAAGTCCATATAGTGGGAGGTCGGCCCAGGACACGGTTTACAGTACTAGTCACAGCTCTTCAATCAATAACTCTTACTTGACTTCATCACATCGGTTTTCATTATTCGATCGATTTGGCCTGTCCACTCTTTAGCTTACAGTTTCGTCGAGTTATGTCGGTGACTTTAGTTCGTCTACTATCTTTTCTGTTCTGATCTACCTAGGAAGCCCGGAACGTTTCTTGCTGGTTGGGGTCGGTAGGTATGTAACGATCATTTATTTCATTACACGACATTTTGTATTGCATTCTTGCCTTTCGGTTTCAATTATAGAACAGAACATAATTGGTGTAGGACGGATAGCACAATCTTATGTGTAACCAATAACATTTGTTACAAAGCTATAGGAAATAGATACCAAGTATCCCGCTCTCGGCATCAAATCGGCGACCTCTAAACAGTGAGTCCAATAATTGTATAGCCGCTATACCACGGAGGCGGTCAAAAACTTACCTCTTGGGATCAATATGTCGCTCTGACTTATAAAAAATATTCAGGCCAGGGGTGCGGTTTTTCATTTCTAAAGTCGAACTACACGGGCCATAAGTTAGCAGATGAAATAGCAGTATTATTAACATTCCGCTCAGAGCTAGATTAATGTTTACTCTAATAAGAGATACTAGACTAAGACAACTGCGCTGCAGTAGACAGACGCGATATAGCACTGGAACAACGATCCTGAAATCTAGATAGTCTGAATAAAGCTGAAGATACAACAAATTAATTTGTTTATGATTATTTTTTGTAAAAAAAGCTGTACCTTTTCAAAGTTTTTTTATCCTTAGCCATGCAAGATAAAAAGTTATGTCAGATTTGTGAGATGGTTGCATTCGGCATCTATTTAAAATTATTTCAAAACACAATAATAAACCTGTGTTTTTACTGTTATTTACTGAGACACGTTCTTGCCGCTCTGGCGGTGTTCGTCGTTATCCTCCCTCGGAAGCGACGGTACACCACGACCTTTCTCCAGAAGGTTGCAGGTTGGGACTCGCACCACGAACGCCTTGAAGCATGTGGCGTGGCGTGACTCCAGCTGCTCCACTCTCATGAGGTAGATGGCTTTCTTCTTCATGTACTCCAGTGTGGTGGTTGGATGCAGGCGTTTATATGCCAGAATTTGGCTTTGCTTTGTGGTAGGTTTTAAAATAAGACAGGGAACTTAGGGAAAAATATTCCGGAGTTGGGCAGCTCAGTAGTCTATATATGAATCACTCGCTGCGCTCGTGATTCCATTGTAGACTACTTCGCTAGCTCAAGCTTTAAATGGCACTCGCACCAATAAACAACTTTGCTCACTTGTTGAACAAATAACTATTACGTATTTGTTTTTTGATAAGGCGTTTTACTTATCATTTAGGTGTTTGTTCTAAACCAACTATCAAATTAAAACTACTAAGCATTAATAGAGATCAAAAGTAACCTTTGTTCCTCTCTAGTACCATAGTTTACTAACTTGCCATTATAGTGTCACTATATCTATTCATTGCTTTTTCATAGCTAAATGGCAGAATCGATCTTGATGAAATTTGGCGGCAGTAGACTTTATCATGAAAATTTTAGTCCCCTCCGTGGCCGAATGGCTACAAGCATGGAGAGACAATCTGGAGGTTCGTTTCCTAGTAGGTGTACATATCAGAACTAGGTTGAAGGAAGGGCTTTCCTATTGCGGCTGGCTAGCTACCGCCCTTTTACCCTAAGTCTGCCGCTGAAGGACAGTGTTAATAGCATTGTATTTCGGAATAAAAGGGAGAAGAATCAGTACTTCATTAGCTTGAAGTTTCTGGTTGCACCGCTCACCATCCAAAAGTCTTATCGTCACTTTACAACAGGTGAGATGACTTGGGATGATGAGATGTTTATGTTCCTTACTGGTAAAGCTAATAAGTAATTATATGCCGCTGACGCTTGATTTTCTCAATGTTTTAATCACTCGACATTATTTGAAACAATCCATAAGCTTGTAACAAGATCTACCTTATTTTCCGCCCTCTCGCTGTAGTCAGGAGAATCTTTTAATTAATCAAGAATGAAGCACTTCTAATTTTATTACAAGGCAAATAAATTAGTCTAAAAGCATACCGTTTGATTTGGAAATTAAAAGATGAAATTCATATTATAATGTCGGAATTTTTTAACAAAGAGTACTAACGGTATCGTATTATATTCAAGTACCTTGGAGTGTTTACTGACTATAGTCTGTTACATTTGCGATTTAATGGAACTTCGAGGAAAAGAACAGAACAGAACGAAATAGAACATTTCATTGTGGCAAATATGATGGTTTGCTCCTTAGAATATTGCTATTAAAGATCAATAAATAAAACCTTTCTACATGATAGCGTAATATGACATTTTATCTGAACTTCTTTTTCCGCTCCCAAGAACTCATTCGACCTGAGTATTTTTTTTTCGTTCAGTTATTAGTTATTTACGATTATTAACGAGGTAGAAATTAGCATACTGATAAAACCGTGCAGTCTTGCTTTTTCATTTATCGGGTTATGTGTGCGAAAGCAGGATAGATTAACAGAAGCAGGTTTACGCTAAATTAGATTTTATCTGTAGCTGAGTTATTTGATAGCTTGCCCACAAACATTCGTGCCATGTCTACGCTGTCCATTCGTTATGCGACTCAGTATATTTAAACCTGTGATCACGGTCCCTCTGTGTGTACACGACGTTAAAGCGTGTACACGTGTCACAAACACGTAACGGAAGTGGAACAATGCAGTGACGAGTTTAATTATTTGGAGCGCATTCGAGAAACACCCGGAACGGAACGTAAACAAGACGGTGATAGGGATGTGCTGAAACGCTTCATACCATATTTACGGTCCGTAGTACGAGTACATATAACTGAATATGAATGCGTCAAGACGCTTAGTTTGTATAACTTACGAGTCCTGTGTGTCGTTAGATCAACTAGCGCTTATGATGCTATTGGTCCTGTGACAATTATAGGTTCACCCGGACAATTTGACGAGCGCCGATTTTAAGGGCGACCTTAGGGCGCCCGCTCGGGCTCGACCTCGGCTTAGGGCTGTCTCTTTGTGATGTAGGGATTGGAGAAAATCGACCCAGAATGTGCCGGTAATTGCGATAAGCGCTAGGATTATTGCCCGTCGTGGGGAATATGTGTATTTCTGCCTCCGCCGGCAGAGACATTTTGAGGACGGATCAGTGGTGGAAAACTATCGCACGCGAACAAAATAAGAAAAAAGGATGAAATATAACGTAACATAAAACAATGAAAAAATGTCCATAGCAATGTTGATTCCATGGGCGACTAGCTCAGCATAAGCTGTGGTCGGACCATGCAATAACCATGCATGGATTTAAGCTATGCACTATACTTCGTACGTCATGTTACAATATGAGGAAATACAACTCAAAAAAATGCCGCAGTCGGGTAACAAGTAAATGCGTTCAAAAAGAAATGGAAACCGACTTCGATTGCCCTAAAAGTATACTTTTGCTAAGGCAAATTTCAGATTTCTATCGTTTTCTCATGGATGCCGTTCTCATAACTGGACCATGAAATGGGACCACACGGAAACCTTTCAAATAAAAAATAATCATCCAAATCGGTTCACACAGTCAAAAGTTCTGAGGTAACAAACATAATAAAAAAATACCCGTTGAATTGATAACATCCTCTTTTTTTGAAGTAGGTAAAAAAATCGAAATATTATTTCAAACTAGCGTGCCCGTTCATTACTGCATTGTACGCCCCATAAAACAGACGTTTCCTGTCGCCTGTCGTCCTTGTGCTAATATTGACTTTATTTCAGTGGCATTCAGTCGTCAGTGGCGGTGCCGTACATGCCAATGCCTAGCAGCAGTTCAGAAGGATCATTTTGACCAAAGACAACTATTAGGCTTTGAGCCTAATTGAGTACACAGACGACTCGACTCAATTATTCATTCAATGTTATCTGGATCGATTGAACAACCAGTTGTACATTTGAACTCTACGAGCTTGTAGAGAATCAAGTAAGATTGATCGTTTCGTTGGTCACCAATCAGTCAGTCATTCAAACAGTTGACAGCAGCAGAATATAGTGGTTCACATAATTTATTATACTGTATTTCTGATAAGGTAAGAAAGAGTAATAAGTAACTTTTTCCGATGCATATTTTTAGGTAATAAAAGCCACTGTAAACAAACCTTGGATTTCTTATGAACAAAAGTTAGTGAAGTTTAGAGTTTTTGCGTACTTAAAGTAGCACTGCAGCCTTTAAAGAACCTTCGGCAAAAGTGTGCTTTTTCTGATCTGATCTGAGATTAAATTGAATTGATATTTCAAATGTTTTACGCCTTCGTGTAACACCTGGAGATCAAACATATCCTATCCTCCCAAAACTATAGACCTACTTCTACAATAAACTTTTCTGATTTTGAAAGATTGTGAAGTACCGAGGTAGAAATCGTCATGCTGGTGAAAAATGTTGCGGTCTTGTTTTTTCGTTCGCCGGATTATGTATGCGTAAGCAAGATAGGTTTACATACGCAGGTTTATACGAAATAAGATCTTATCTATAGCGGAGAGGGGCAGAGAGTTTTAATTTATATCTAGACTATATCTACGAGTATTATATTCGTATCGTAGTTACACATCACTAAATAAAGGACAGTTGGTAGACAATACACTTGAGATAATGGAGAAGGAACCCGAACGTAATCGATACCCATTCTAAAGGGTTTTGTCGTTAATTTGCCGTGCGGAACCTAAGTGTCTCTAAATTTAACGTATTTACGATCAAAGTCAATGACTTCAGAGTCCATATTTAGGAGAATATCAGACATGGACGCCACAATGATACACTAGTCTGAAAAATATGTAGATTATTAATATTAACCTAATCTTATTAATACGAAAGGGTTTCTTGTTTGGCCTTCCTTTACGTCATTACTGAAAGTCGGAGTGACTAGATTCGGATGTCTAGGGTTATCCCGATCGAGCTAGTATATAATGTAATAATCTATTAAGTCCACGCAAATGATGATTTTATGATCTAAAGAAATTTAGGTATAAACTAAAACACAAGTAATGAAAGCCCGTTTTAACTAAACACGCTAGTTCCGATACAGGGCGGGCGGGCGGCGGGACGTTAACCCTTTTAATGCCGGCGCTACCTATTTCTATTACGCGTCCCAGGGGCCCTCGTTGTGGCCGACCACTATTTTTGCCCGAGATAGACTTTATTAGGGCATTCTAATAAAGGGAATTTATACGTTGCTAACCCTGATTCAATGTCAACATTATTTATTTATACTTAGATAAATACATCGCGAGGAAGGAGCACACTCCTGAGACAAAATTCAAAAGTGTGTGTGAAGTCTACTAAACCGCACTGGGCCCGCGTGGTGGACTATGTCCCATACACTCTCTGTAGGAGAGTAGGCCTGAGCCCCTCCAGTGGGGACATATGTATATATGGGCTGTTGATGATGAAATACTCTAAAGGGCGGTAACAACGGTATGCATAGATTTTTTCGATTGATTTGAAATTTTGTGAGGATGGCATTTCAAAAATGTGAATAATATTGAAAATGATTTCTTATATTAGTGTTTTAAGTATGCATTTGTCTTTTTGTCACCTGATGGATTGGATTGGAAGCGTGCGCGCCAAGAAACCCCAAAATGATAAGGTGCTGTCTCTGTCGCCTTTCACACTGGTACAGAGATATTTAGTGACAGACTAGATGATAGTAGCCAGGTGGGTATAGAAAATATCCTACCAGCAACCAGACCTAGTACTGACAGGCACCCCCATTGGAAATAGAACCCGGCTCCTCCGTGCTGTGAGTCCTAGCGTGTAGCCACTACACCATGAAGGCGGCTTAAAGGCAGAGGGTATTATTGTTTGCCAAGGGGATCCAATTACTATGGATCCTGTCCCTCACAGGTTTTTGAAAACAAAAACAATTGTTGAAAAAGTCATTTTATCATTGTGTGTCCGAAACTTTTGTTTGTTTAGAATCGTTGAAAAATTCATGTTCAAATCACGTAAAAAGTATATTCTGAACGTGTTCCATAGTTAGAATAAAAGAAAACTGAACATTCTGTATCAACGTTTTCAGCAGTTTATATTTCGCAATGACATAAAGACCCTGTTATTCATACCCGGTACATCCGGGCGTAGTTCACTCGGATCCGGTTGACGTGCCCGGTCGTAGGGTTGACAAATTTTATAGTAAAGACCAGAAAAACTTAGTACCAGTATAACTAGTGGCTAAAAAGTAAATTAAATATACCTGCTATAGATAGACGGACATAGGCGCCTTCGCCTTTTTTATATAAAAAATATAGCCGTTTTATATAATAATTCTAGGAACCAAGCCTAACTCTTCATTCTGCACAAATACAGTTAGTAATACTAGTTTACAGGTGTATTTATTGCAGAATGACTGTCCGAAAGTAGATTACATTGACTCATATTATTAATTGAAGTCTAAAAAGATGAGATTTGAAATTTTAAGTGGACAATGTGCTTTAAATTGCAAGTAATTTAATTATTGTATGTATGTATTATTTATATCTCGTTTTTATTATGTAATCGTATATTACCTCTATATTTGTATTACCTTACTGCCCTCCTCTGTTCACTATTTCTCACTTGACCTAGGACTGCTGTGAGGAATTTCAGAAATAATCTGTTCATTTTTCTATGTATTTTTTAAAGCACACCGCGCATTTAGTTGGTAGCCCTGTAGTCCTAGAGGTACGCGCGTATATTACTACCAACATTATATTTTTTAGAGCAGAAGTGTTTTATGATCGTGTTCGAGTCGCTCGTATGGAATATTTACTTACTTGTTCTTTAGACTGGACTTAGTATTACGTTTGGATATAGCTTATTGACTTGATTGTGTGGTCTCAGCTTTAGAATATTTAATTTTTTAACCGCCTAATCAATACACGTGCTAGAATCAAATCAGGAGGCCCCGGATTAGATCCTCAGTGGGGTTTCCCTATCCCTTTTTGGTATTCGGTTTGGTTGCTGGTCTATTTTCTATGTCCGTGTGACTAGATACCATCATTTTACCTAAGTATGCCAGCCACCAAACAGCAGGCTTAATAGCACTGTTGTGTTCCAGTATGAAATACCATCAGATGATATGAAGGTCAAGTGTAAAAGACGCTATATATTCTTTTTCGGTTTCTATACGTCAGTAAATAATAAATAAAAAATTATTTCAAATAAACATACAAAAAAGTATAAAATAATAATCTGTGAATAATAATAATAATAAGACATACGCTATGAAAACAATCGTTACATGCTTAGAATGAGATAGCATGTAATGCTAACCTTGTCACCTTTTTTATTTCTTCTTTACGTTTAAATTACTTCCTTTTCCGCAACTGTTAAATTACTCTGTACTTTTTAGAAGCTGAATTTTGAGGCCAGGAAAAGGTATCCATTCGCGATTTTATTATATAATTTTAATGTCAGTCTAAGCATACGACCATTATGGAATACGACTAACTTGGAACACACCCAGATTAGGAAGATGACGAATCCGGAACAAATCGCAAACACGGTCGTTGTACGTTTACACCGATACAGAGCTAGCTCGCTAATCTCAGTGGCGAACGCGTCTGTCGTGACATATCTCAGACGTGACAAGTCTCGCGCGTGTCAGTGACAGCTTGTGTTGCGGCTGACGTATTGTAGTGACATTATGTCGCATCAAGATTGTTTACCGAGATATTATATTTAACCTAACGTATTTAGTGGGAACAAAATGCTTAACTACTCGTAGTTGAATAATGCACGATTCTCTTACGGTTTTGCAGGTTTAAGGTTATTAGATGGGCACTAATTGTTGATCCGTGATTTAATGACAATTCAATATTGTTGTTTGACATTAACTAAAGAATTTATTAATTGTATTGAAATTAAAGCTTGTATTGAATGTAATTATTCACTATGTTTGAAAACCAAGTTACAAACGAGGTAATTTCATTTATCTAATACTTAACATATATGAGCTCAAATATTTTAAGTTACCTGTCTCTTATATATAATTAGTTAGCTATGTTGGTTGAATGTACATATGAATGCAATGACCCGCTAATCCATAATTTAGTAGGACTTGCTAACTAGCCTGTAAGTTCAGTAGCAATTATAACGTGACATATATCTCAAACACAGTCGCGACAAGTCACGCGCATAATATCGGCTGACGTATAGTCGCGATATTATGTCGTCTAAAGATTGTTTACCAATAATTATATACGATATAAAATCTAATGAATAATTTATTTGAACAAAACTATATTTTATTAATTAATATTTATAAATAAAATAGCTCTGTTTAGCGAGTTAATACAAGAAGTAATACATAATTAATTCAATTAATTAAAATGTTCGGCAATGTCGTTCATGTGGTTAACTATATTAGTGAAAAGTGTTATACTGAACTTTTGTCAATAACATCATATTATGTCTCATATTTGAAGGAAATAACAATTCATCTAATTTTATGAAGATTATACCGAAAAGTTTCAAGCGCACGTCTAATCTTACGACGTTATCGTCTTACCATCAGACTGCGTAGCATGAGACGCATGAAAGCGGTGAGAGGTATATAAATGTAATGATTAAATGTCAAATGTCTATACGATTTGAATTTACGATGTGATATATCTCACTTTCTATATCACGGTCTCATGCTACGCAAGAAAATGTAAAAGTCTTAGCTTATTGAAAATTGAAAAAATATACAAAACACTAAACAAAAATAAAGGAACATCAAAACAAGAAAACACAACATTGCTCTTATTACGGGTGCTATTATAAAAAGCAATAAAGTGGCGGATGAAACGGTAACACCTGCTATAAACTGGCGGGACAAATCGAATAAAAAGTGTAAAGGTACAAAGAGGACCATAATGGTTTACGAATACCCGCGTTTGTCGATATTCTGTATCTATATAAGGACGTTTTCTCCAGCGGTCTTACCTTTTAGGGTTGACAATTGACATTTGGCTTTTGTAGATCGGCTTTACAAAAAAATCCGCCCAATTTCTTCTCGTGGGTGCCGGAGCTGACTACGACAATGTTTATGTCCTGTGAAGTGTGGTTATAACCTCATATCACATAATTTAAACATTCATAAGGCACACTCGTGTTATCAGTGAAGCATTCCGGAAGAAGAATAAAGAAAAAAGTCCAGTTAGTTACCTCAAATGAACATAAATATTCCATAGAAATAAACCACAAAAACTGTAATATACCTAGAATAGGTACGAGTATTATCCTCGACAACATTCTCGGCTGTTCGGATTCGGAAAAATTCCAGATGTCCAAAACTCGTCTGTATAAATATCCCGAATCACACACCAACTGAACCAGAAAAACTCCAGCCACCCCTGAACCCGAAGACCTTAATAACACGAGGAAACCATTTTTACAGAAACCGCCCGTACGTACGGAGGACAAGGTAAAATATATTGCTTATATTGCTTCCAAGTAAACCTTTATTGGGTATCCGCCCGTAAAGGGAATTAACCTGTTCAATTTCATATAAATAGGTTCCTTGTGTAAACAAAGAGCTGGGGAATTAGGTCGATACACTGGAAGGCAGGGATGGAGCACGAGGTAACGAGTAATTTAAGGTAGGGTAGGGCATTGTGCTACATCTACATGATTGAGGAGCGAAGAATAGCAAAAACACGAACATGGGGTTGAAAGATTCTTTAAAACATACCAGGTTTCTTTTAGACGATTGAACATTGAAACAGGGCAACAATATTTTTGACATGATAATAGTTCGAGTACAGTACTCGCACAATAAGTTTGCTCCTCTGAAGTTAGCTCTCCGGAATTTCAAACATGTACATACGGAATGTGTGTGTATTATTTTCGATAATAACTATCCCTAGATGACATAAAACACTAGGACATTTATTTCCACCCGCTAACTTGCCTTACCTCCCATTTATACGTTAATAATGATACTTCGCACCCTTTTGTGGCTAACTTCAGAGGGGCAAACATAGTTTGCGAGTAGTATAGATGTACACTCATGTACAAAAATATGTATCCACTTTTGTACCATGTCACATTTAGCGTTTCTTGTTCCTACGCAGTGAGTTGAGGGAAATGTCAATTAAAGATGAATGTGGTGTGGTGAAAAAGTGGATACATGTTTTTGTTCTCGAGTGTACGTTTATTTATATATATTTCATGTTAACAAGTTTAGACCAATCCTAAGGAAGTCTCAAAGGCTTGTCTGAAAATCAATGCAAAGGCTCTATAACCTTAGTATAATCACAAATGTCGAGACGGTGACCGTCTCACTAAGTATTTTAGCACATAATTTTATTTTGACTGTCATCAAAACCTTAATTTTATTTTGACTGTCATCAAAACCTTAATTTTATTTTGACTGTCATCAAAACCTTAATTTACATTGACGTCTGTTCTTTTCATATTGTCTTCTAAGCTTTAGTTTCAGAGATAACGTGATGAAAGTGTGAGTGAATTAGTGGTCCATCGCTAACGTACCTGTGCTTGAACTACAAAACCATTCGTTATAAAAAGGGAATGCCTATATATAAGCTAGAGACAACCTAAGATAGATACTGACAGACTTATTCGTTGAAGTTTTCGTCTGGACCAGGGTTTCTCAAAGTCGTGAAATACTAGCAGCACGCGCGTGTCACCAGGACTGTGAGATACATAGTTATTTTAATATTTTAACCACTACACAGTTGTACTTTTAATAGTAAACGTTTATTTATTTTTAGGAAGACATTTAGTAATAACAATTATTTTTATTTTTTTATATTTACTTTGATTGTTAACTCGTAAAACTAGCTCTACTTAACTGTACTATTCGAGAAAATTTGTAAAGGCTTCATATCTTGTGCTCTATATTTGTTTGTATATGTACTGTCTATAAGCAGTTAATTTTCAAAAAAAAAACCAGACAGGTGCTAATGGTAAAAGCGATTTTTGTGTGATATAATAAAAATTTACAAATTTCAGGTTTATTCCATCTCTTGTGCTGGAATACATTGCTTCCTACAAATTTCAGGATTCTAGGTGAATGAGAAGTACCCTATAAGTTTTGACGCGCATTCAAGGGGAAATCGTCAAAATATGCTGCTTAAACGGCTGTATATTTTTATTGCGTTGACTTTAAAAGGTTTTTTTCAGAGATCCAAGGAACTGTGCACTTGAATGTTGGATATTAATATCAATTTGATACTCAAGAAAAAGGGTCTAGACTAGACATAGACAAACGGATATCCAAGTGGTCCTATAAAATTTCTTTAGTAGTACTGAAACATATTTTTTTAAAAGTTGTGTTGATATGTAAGAGTAAACGTAAAAAAAGGCTGAGAACCGCTGTCCTAAAACACCGTCGTAACTTTTGATCGACAAAAGCTATCTCCAGACCGATGGTAACTCAATGAAACATTTCAGAAGCCAATATTCCGATAAAGTAACCGTATCGTCAGCATAATAGTGCCGAAAGAAGCGGCCGTAATGTATCCCCTTAGTGACGGACACAGTATATAGATGAGGTACCTCATTTAAAATCTTGTTCTTCATCACGAGGCAAAAACTATTATTGGATTTTACTATACGTTTGCTTATTTTGTTATATATTTGGAAACAAAATGAGACAAAATATTAGAGACCTAGCACATCCAATGTTTTGTTATATTGTGATTATCGTATCGTCTTCGAGTTCATTCGTTATACGTTTAATACGAGTAGATTATTATCTAGTTAATTAGAAACAGATACAATTAGACCAGCCATGTCACCCCACGGATGTCATAAAATATGACTAAAGGAGAACTATATTCAGGAACTACTTTTTTTACTACAAAATCCAAGGGTAGTGATTATTGCAAGTTCTCTGACAGAAATACCAACGATCGATCTGAGGGAGGCTCATGTCAAAAAGTGGACTCATGCAGCTGTTAAGGAAATTAGAAACACAATGTATATGTTGAAATTAATGCAATTATTTAAAAGGTAACATTATAAGAGGAAAAACACATTATTAGCGGTCATTAGTTCGTAGTCATATGTTTATTAGTTAGTAGTCATATGTTAGTAGGTCCTTTTCAAGTTAAGTATTTGAGCAATAATATATTTTTTCGCAAGCAATGCAAAGCAACAGCAGCAGAATTTTATATTAATAAAATACCAAAAGGTGTTTATCTATGTATATTTGTTGTTTGTTTTAATGAAGGCGTCCGTGAAATTTTTATTTCCCTTGAAACTCTCAGACGTCGATAGGAATTCTAATAAGTTCGTTATTTTTTATTTCGATTGTCATGTGTAATGAACTATCTGACATGATACGACATGATCGACGCCTATTTCTATTTCAGAAGCTTTTATGACACACAAATTTACCAGTTGTGATTTTGTGTTTGAAGTACCTCATTGAAACACGTATATCGGCAACACTAGCATCCCTTATCAATTCGCCCTTTGTTCTAGCAACACTAATGTAATTTGATGGTACGCACCCGGCGTTAACTCTAAACGTTTGTTATTGTCAGCTTTACGATAGGTACACTCCTTTTAAACGTCTCTATTCCCGTTGTCTTATTTGTAGCTTTACTCAATATATAAATGAGTTCTTTTTACAAAGTATTTAAGAGTAAAAACAAATGTTGAAATCTATGCACAATGAGGCATTGTGGCTTGTGGTCCTGGGTTAGGTTAATTACGTATAAAATGTAAATGTACACACACACACACACAGGCTTTATAGTAATACATTTTACTTTTTGAATTACTAATATTTTACTATAACAGTATTGTATTTAATTTAGTAAGATATAGAAACAGTACAGAAACATGAGCAGCTCGCTCTGGGATCATGCTCTGGGACAACAAACACTAAAAATTAAGTGAATACAGACACGTATAGCCGCAATTCTCATAGATATAGTTTAAACACAACTTTATTACACAGAGCCAGTAAAGGTCATTATCTACTGTAGTCTAGACAGACTTAACTACTATTACCTTTGTCGTGAAAGTGATGGGTAGTTATATGATCCTCTGTGAACCGTAACTGGCTCACAGATACTTATATGATGTTACTAGATTTTATCTAGTAGAAATACGGATCAATCCCAATTTTGTTACCCCACTGAACCAGAAGAAGGGTTATGTTTTTGGAGTGTTATTGTATATGTAAGTATATTAGACTCTCTTTGTAGACGGATTAGGCTCGATGGATTGAGGATTGAGGAGGAAGGTTTGAGAGATGTCGTTATATTCTTCTCAATTGTGAGAGTGCCATTGGATATACTGAATTTAAATATATTTAAAATGGCTGAATTCTGACGCCAAATTATGTTTCCTAAAAAAAACCACCTCAAAACCTTATCGAACGGGATATCAAATTATAGGCTTTTTATACGGTTCACAAAAATAAAAAACTTATATATTTACATATAATAACTAGGTGAGTTTTAAAAAAAATTGCGTTCTCCGTAAATTTAAATCAAAAATTCGTCGGAGAACATGGCGGAACTTGGATGAATATCAACTTCTCGTGTCGGTGTTGAACTACCTCCCTGATGCTATGAATCATCGTGCTCTCAGTCTTCTCAGCTTCTCGAGTCTTAGGAGCTCTCAGAGACCGTAAGGCTCCCAGATTTGTGAGATGAAGAATATACAATTCAATCTAGAAATGGAACCACAAAGTAAAAGTAACGTACTGTCCGAGCATCAACTGTAACATTTCTTCGCAAACGGCATCTAATGAAATAAAGGGAAACTGACTTTAGAAACAGGTAAAATATTAAACTTTCCCGACCCTCTGCAGTTTTGATGACCCACCAAAAGGTAGCGGTTCTATTTTGTAAGGAATTTACTTTGTAATTCCCGATCCCCCTTCGTTTCCATTCGTTAGCGTTTCCTTTGTTTAACTGAATTCAAGATAATGTAGCGTTAGTTTAACTTTGAATTTCATTTTTATTTTATTAAATTAGCCTCCGTTTATTTTAAGCATATATTTGTAGCTCGGTTTCGACGATTGCTGGTCAAGGCCCTCAACCTCATTATATCATACAAGTGCTCTTTCTTGGTATGCAGCGATAACATGGCGGTAGCTAGCCAAGAAACCATCAGATCTCTGATTGATACCCTAAGATATACTCAGAAGTGCACCTTCTGGACTGTGGATCCAGCTGTGTAGCCTCGAAACCACAACGCACTTAAAAAGCTGCGGGTAAAAGCTAGACTTCAATCAGTCTTCCACGTTTTTCCAGGCCTTCCCGTCATCGGCAGGTGCCCAGGCCCCAAGCCAAACCATCCTCTAAGTCCCACATCAATAATAAAAGCTGTCATTTATAAATTTTCCCCTCGCTTGTCTCCTCAGCGTTACTCGATCAAGCTTAGAATATATTTTATGCCGCTCTCAGAAATTCCAGGCGCCCGCGCGCCCGTCTAGCCGTCATCGGGTGTCACGAGGAATAAAATAGGCGAGTGGATTATAATTCTGGGCCCCTCCATGTCTGTTCGTCTACGTGACAGCTTTATCTTGAGAGGCTCGGGGTCAATGGTGGAATTGTCTCTCTTTTGGGAGGTTTGTTTTTGTTTCATTGTACTCTTAGGTGGTTTGTGTCTTCGCATATTACACGCACGAGTAATTATTATTATTTATTTAAGTCAGACATACATCCATAGTGTTAGTAAACTTAGTGCTATGTTAGTAATTAAATATAGCGTCAGACATGATACTGGCATATCTAATAGCCTTGTGTAGTCAAGAATTTATTAAGAGCTTCAATCATATTGTTTGTTATTTCATGTCCATAGTTTGATAAGGAATTTAATTTAAATGTCTCTTCTTGGCGCATCGAAAGAAAAAACAATTAAAATTACACTTAGACTTTAGTTTTTTCAATATTATTTATTTTTCACAATTAATATCAAAATTATGCAGATACCTAGTTGTAATTCAAGACGGTGCCCTCATGAAGAACTTTTAGTTTTGGTACCTTTTATTTTTCCAAATATACATGGCTTTTTTTTCCAAGTTAGCAGTAAACAATTCTGTTGCTGTATTTCGATTGAGGACTATTGTATGAACAAAAAATGACATGAAACACAGTGGCCTAAAGCGGCACGTTTCACAGATATTTCGAAGTAAAGATGGACGTAATACGAGTAAGTATTACAAGCACGATTGAAAATGAACTTGGTGTGTTTTCAACGGACTTCAAAAAAGGAGGTGGTTCGCAATTCGACGGATGTTTTTTATGTTTGTTACCTCAGAACTTTTGACTGGGTGAACTGATTTTGAGGATTCTTTTTTTATTTGAAAGCTGGTGCTTCTCGTTCCATTTCATTTTGCTCCAGTTCTGACAATGGCATCCATGAGAAAACCATATAAGTTTGACTTGTAGGGTAGTTGAAGTCGGATTCTAGTTCTTCTCATAAATCGATGACCGCCGGCTGTATGCACGAAAAAGTGTCACGTTCCGCCTAAGCCGAGCGTGCAAGCGAGAGCGCGGAACAAGCGATAGAGAGGCACGATCGGCCTAAGCGTTGGGCTTGTGACGCATCTTTTCGTTTGACGTTATTACGTAAAATTATTGTCCGTAAACCGACTTTACAGACAACCAATTTTTATAAAGATATATAGACACGACGCCGCGAGGAAAAGCTAGTGCGGGGTAAAGTGCAAACATTTAGGATTAACAGTGCAACGTAAACTTTAAACTCGGCCATCCGCAGTCAGTGTCGATCACTGCTAAACGGGGCTACTTTCTAAAATAAATAGACGCGTTACGCGGACAAATGCTCCTCGATTTCAGGCCGTGAATCTTACATACTGTGGAGTCTAGGGGGTAAAAGATAGCGGGTTTTATTCTTAATGTACTTGGATTTGGCATTCATCTTATTATATTTTTTAAAGGAGGACGTTTTCAATAATAGCGTTCAGATGCTAAGCGCCCTCATGGGTGCACGCTCTACCACCACCTGCAACCTGCTCGTTCAAAGCGTCGCCGACTGGCCACGAAGTTTCATCCTCGTCCATCTCTAATGGCTGATTTTCATGAATAAATTTAATTTTATCATTATTTACTTACTATAGCACATAAGGCGCAGACTCTCAATCTGAAGGTGCCGGGTTCGAATCCAGCCGTGTACCTATGAGTTGTTTTCAATTCAAGTACATCATCCGATTGCGTAACGGTGAAGGAAAATATCGTGAGGAACCTGCATGTGCTGTAGCTGTTTACCGAAACCGAACTAAAACCGCTTCCTCTCCTGGCTTCAACGTGAGTCGTCATTCAGAGACACGTCCTGTTCCGACGTTATTTGAACGGTATACATCGCAGTGTTGAGTGCGTCTACGAAGCAATATGCAACTGCAATATCCTTGATATACGCCGCTGCATGCTTTACAGTTTCCAGGAATTGACTAGATTCAATTTCTGGATTAGCACTGCAATGCGATGTTGCATCTACTGCCATGTTCCTGATTGTTGATGTGAAAATACTTCCAATAACATCGCAATGTTATTCTATACTTTCAATATTATAAAATATCTGGGTGACCGAGCTTTGCTCGGAGTTCTTAAAAAACGAACAAAAAACTTTATGTCCCGGGTTAGGACTCAGAACACAAGCCATAAAGAGTGGGACAATTAGCCACTTCATCACAGCAGTTAAGTCCTAAAGTGTGAAATTAGTGACCATATTTTGGGTGCTATCAGTAACTGCCATCTAGCTGTTACACTACGAAACCGTGTAAGAAGTTACCTGTCATGGCATTTTAAAGGTTGGTACCATTTTACATTAAGTGACTAAGTGTTACTTAGGCAGTTGTACAGATGGTTTGTTTGTTTGTCCTTCCTTTTTTCGAGGGATAATTTTTGAAGTTCACGCGAGCAAAATTTATAAAGTTTATTACTCAAAATATGAGCTTAGAAAATAATTCGATTAAGTAAACTTAAATCTATCAAATATAGTAACAAAATGCAAAAATAGAAATAGCTACATTATAAATAGAAACTTTATTGGCCACAATAATCATGAAGTTAAAAAATATGTTAATATGTCGATAATCTTTTAACCTTCACGACAATAATAATACAGACAATGTAAGTAAAAGAAAAGAGAAAAAAAACGGTCAAGTGCGAGTCGGACTCGCGCACCGAGGGCTCCGTACAGAATATGATTAATTCAAATTCAAATTCAAAAGACTTTATTCGGCACAGAATATAAGTATGATTAATTAACATACTGAAAATAATAAATAATAGGTACGGTAATATGCACCCAACAATGCTCTACTGAAAATGCAATTCTGATTGAAACTTTATTTTGCAGTTAAATTACATACCCGATGTATGGCTTTCAACTATAGAGTTAAGTTTGTATAGATCAATGAAATGTCACCCAAGTGCGATCCGTCCAATTCACCTTCAAAACATTGAACTCTAGTAATAAACGAATTATTAACATCAAAGCTTGGTATGATGAGCTGTCAGGGGGCGACGTCTCTATCCGTAATGTAACGTAACTTGAATCATTTTATCTACCTTTTCACTGGGTAGAAAGAGGAGCAACTCAATTTGCCAATTATTGGAGAGGCCTTGTACGTACCGGCATGGTGGGTTGTAGATAATATGAATTTTTTTGAAGAATGCTACTGGTTCCTTTAAAAAAACATAAGTCATATTTGAAGTCTGCCTAACAAGCTACCTAGATATAATATTAGTGTCGGTACACTGATAAAATCCGGAATGAGGAAATCGTAGAGAAATGAAGGTCACCGACATAGCTTGACGAGTCAGTGAGCTGAAGAAGCAATGGGCAGGCCACATCGCTAGAAGAACCGATAGCCGGTGGGGCGGTCTACCAGGCCGTCTCCCTACTAGGTGGACCGACGACCTGGTTAGAGTCACAGGGAGTCGCTGGATGCGGGTGGCTCGAGACCGGTCGATGTGGCAGACGATGAAGAAGGCTTATGTCCAGCAGTGGATGCTTTCTGGCTTTTGATGATGACACTAGAACGGTACATGTGATTATCGGAATAAAAATAATTGAATTTATACAGCAATTAATAATTTAACCGACCAAAAATGATTACACAATACACATAAAATACAAATCACCAGCGGACGTACAGCTCAGCGGCCTCCTTTGATTTCAGAATAGAAATCTTTTGATTAGAGTCGGCGGGTGCCTAGTAGCAAAGACAACGCGACGCAGTCAGTATCAGTTTAAAGGTGACCGGAGCAGAACCGAAAAGCGAGTCACCTCGCACTTGACTGGTTTTATTTCGCTTATAAAAAGACAATAGGCTAGTTGACTAAATTTGAAAACTTGGCTAATTATATACTTTAATATCTATTTTATCCCCAAAAAACTATATTTTAAAGAAAAATCAATATTTACATTACGTATTTTGTATTTTAAAAAAGCCATTTAGATTTCCCTCGAAAACGCTGAATAGTGTCATGGCGTCTTGAATGACGTCACAGCTCGCGAAATAACCTGCTCTGTGATATGAAAACGTCAACAACAACAATGATGTTTTGCGAGGCGTGACGTCACACTTTCTTGCGCCGCGTTCTTCGTGTTCGTTGTCACGTGACCTAATGCCTATTTTTTTCGAATTCATTTTCTAAAAATATTAATAATCTTTAACTTTTTTGAGAAATATACTAGTTTTTTCTTATCTTCGTCTCCTCATTTATAATTAGAAACTATAAACCAAGCAATTTGTTATTAGTGGAAACAGGCCTATTGAACTGAGTATTTCTTAGTTATGTAAGGTTCTTAAACATACTGATAATTTGAAATATATATATATATATATATATATATATATATATATATATATATAGTGCTCTTACTACAGGGTTGTTGCCACGATACTAATGAAATTACGACCAGAGACTAATTAAATAAAGGTCAGACCGGTCACCCCCATTAACCTCTCCTGCGCGGATCGCTCGTTGCGTTTCGTTTAGTCTGAAACTCTGACAAGATTCAATTATAAGATCTAATAGGTATCCATATTATAGGTAGATTACCGAGAGACAGGTTTCAAGGTGAAGTATATAAAAATAATGATTGTAAAATTTGTTCAGGTTTGTTTACATTACGGTTTTAGTACGACTCACACTTGGCCAGTTGTTACTGCATAGACTTTAATCTGAGATATCTTTCGAATAAAATAATCACGGGATTAAAGTCGTTAATCTGACTTTGATTAAAATCTCACCCGAATCCCGTTAACTTATTTTAATAAAACTTTTTACCGATTTTAAAGATCGGTAAAATACCGGTTAAATACGTCTCATCATCGACAGCCTATATAATATATATGTCCCCAGTACAGGGCCTCAGGCCAACTCTCCTACAGAGTGTATGGACCATAGTACACCACGCGGTCCTAGTGCCGTTTGGAAGACTTCACACGCACCTTTTAATTTCTTCTCAGGAGTGTACAGGTTTCTTTACGATGTTTTCCTTTAAGAGGCTATGTTGGTTAGATCACGTGGCCGCGTTCAAATTTGGATTGTTTTGTAGCTGTCCCTATCCGAGCCCTATCCTACCCGAGCGCGTACGGTGAGACAGCATAAACTACGCGAAGTTATCCACCCGTTATTTGGATGTTTCGTAGTCCAAGGATCATTTGAAGGATACAGTATATTACGTAACCATTTTTTTTAATACAGTATACTAATGAAATTTCAAATGTCGATGGTTTTTCCAAATTGTTCTAAATTGATTCATACTCTTGTAAATCAGGTTCAAAGTTGGGGCTTTTTACTACCGTAAAAAACAATTCTTTGACGCCCTGTAACTCTGGAAGTATATATTTAAACGAAAATCTGACTCACCACCGACACAGATATTTGTTTCTAGATTGTGTCTTGAAAATTTCATAGATTTTCATTGCTTAATACTCAAAATATGACTGGACTACGTTTGTATGGGCGCTTTGACACCAGCATACCCTCTTAACGAAAACACAATGGCTTTTATCATTCGTACATAAATTCCAAATTAGAACTCATTAGTACGAATTAGGATCGAAGCCAGACCTCGATTGTTCAAGGACTGACGCTTTACCCAACTTAGCTACCATCGCAGAGCAATAGGTATATTTGTAAGTTACGTAAATTATTTAGCTTTAAATAGCAACCAATCGAATAGATAGTGACCAACTGCATAACTAACTCTCATTCATTACGATATCCAAGTGAGATGGTCCCGAAGGAGTGGCACTGAGACCCAGTCCTCAGTGTAAAGTCTAAGTCTAGATTGAAGCCACAAGCTATTACCTTAATTGCCTACCCTAAACCTAAACGACTTACTACCTGCCTAATATATTGGGAACTTTCGGGTGATTTGGCAGATAAATCGAGGACATTTGATAAATATAAAACGCAAATCGTTTTGCAATGTATAGCGGATTTGCCCTTGTGCTTTATTTCACCTGATCGTAAGTGGTGATAGGGCCTTTGGATGGTGCGCGTGCGCATGCAGAAGCCTCGATATAATGAGGCGCTGGCTTTGCTACCTTTCATACCTGAACACAACAGTGCTGTTATCACTGCTGTTCAGCGGCAGACTTAGGTAGCATGATGGTAGCTGGCCACGCGAATAAAGAAAATGTCTTACCACCAACCAAACTGAGAACGATATCCACTGGGAATCAAATACGGGACCTCCGGGTGTTAGTCCAAGGGAGTAGCCATTAGGTCTACCGTACCTTAAATGCTAGTTAAAAGTTGTTTATATCACTCTTCATGCTATACCCACGATCCGATCACTTTGGCTTTTCAAGCACTACCGATCCGTCCTACAAGGACACTGCACGATTATACCGTCTCTGCCGGCGGAGATAGAAATTACACATCCCCACGACGAGCAATAATGCTAGCGCTTATCGCAATTACCGGCACATTCCGGGCCGATTTTCTCAGATCTCTTCATCACAAAGAGACAGCCCTAAACAAGGCAGCAATGAACGCCATGCGCGTTCAATATAACAATGCGTACCGCGCTATTTTTAAGTTGCCTACATACTGCAGTGCGAGCGGCATGCATTGCGCGGGCCGCACGCCGACCTTTCCCGCCCTCCTGCGTGCGCGCTCTGCCGCATTCAACACGCGCGTGGGCAGCTCCCGCAACCTGCTCATACAAAGCGTCGCCGAGTGGCCCCGAAGCCCTATCATGGAAGTGTGGCGGAACTACCCTACGCCAATCACGTAATCTAGCCTTAAGTTTTTTTTTGTGTGTTTGTGTGTAAGCGTCGGTGGCGCAATGGATAAGGCGCGGACTCTCAATCTGAGGGTACCGGGTTCGAATCCAGCCGTGTACCTATGAGTTGTTTTTCAATTCAAGTACATTATCCGACTGCTTAACGGTGAAGGAAAACATCGTGAGGAAACCTGCATGTCTTGAACAAGGCATGTGAAGTCCGCCGATCCGCACTGGGCCCGCGTGGTGGACTATGGCCCATACACTCTCTGTAGGAGGGTAGGCCTGAGCCCCTGCAGTGGGGACGTATATAGGCTGTTGATGATGATGATGTGTGTTTTTTTGTTGTTGTAGTGTAAATATGGCTGTATGCTGGAATAAATTGATTTTATTTATTTTATTTTATTATTTAAACTGAGGTCGAGCGGGTCCCTTAGGCTAGTCGCTGGTGAAGCTGGAATGGTCGCTGGAAAAAATGCATTAAGCACTCAGTATTTACCAAATTGCATAGAGATCGGTTCAACCTTTTAGTCGGTAACCTGAAAAGATACCAGTCAAACATAATATTTAAGCTTTATATACTATACATGTATTTCTTTCTGTGTCATACGAGTATTTTACGTGGCTCTGTATTTTTTTTATTCAAAAACATCCTCGTGATTCTCAAAACGTAAGTGTCATTTGAAGTCATCATCATCAACAGCCCATATATGTACGTCCCCACTGAATGGCTCAGTCCTGCTCTCCTACAGAGAGTTTATGGACCATAGTCCACCACGCGGGCCCAGTGCGGATTGGCAGACTTCACACACACCTTTGAATTTGTTCTCGGGAGTGTGCAGGCATTTGCAAGGTAATTATTTTTATCATTCACTACATAAATTCCAAACCTCGGTAATTCAAGGACTGACGCACTACCCAACTGAGCTATCACGGCTGTAAGTCATTTTAAGTGATCTGTCATAAATTTTGTAGTTAGGTTACCCCCTTATGTTTAAATTCAATCGTTTAAAAAAAGTTTGATTTGGTGATTGAGCTATTGAGCATATGTCATCTACGTGTTTATACACATAAATCCATCTCTGTAATGTATGTAGTAAGTCAATTTTGCACCATTTGAAAATGCATGAGCTGCTAATTGGATCGGCCACACGGTCACCTTCCTCTTTGACATGGTAAACTAATAGCAGGCAGTATCAGAGTGCCAGAATTGGATCTTGTTACCTTGTGTCATGGAGGGATGACGTCATCGTTACCGCTACGAAGATTTGAGCAAGGAAATAAAGTGTCTGTAGGAAAGGAATGCTTGTAATAAGCATCCAAAATTTGCGCTTGAGACTTTGATGTAATCTAAACCAAATAAATTCTTACAGAAATTAACACCCTGATGCAAATACAAAATTAACTCTAATATAACTCTTAGTCCTATTATATTTGACTTTTCAGGTGGAAACTGCTGAACCTATCATAAAAAAGAGAAAATCTATTTTCGGACAGATGAAGTGATACAATTGTGTCTTTCTTCTTTGGTCTCGTCTTGTCCCGATACACGGGGTCGGCTTTTCCAACCATGCGACGCCACGTGATCCGTCTCTGTGCGTCCTCTTCCCTCAGACCCAGTTCCTTCATGTCCCTCTGGACATTCATCATACAAGTTATCTGAGCTCTTCCTCTTCTCCTATTTATAGTAGCCAAAGATCCTCGGTTCTACGTATTACGTGACCGTATCATCTCAGCCTGGACTCGCTCAGTTTGTCCGTTATCGTTACAACTTTGAAGCTCCCCCTGTTGTACTCCTTGCAAACCTTGTCTTCGAGTGTTACTCCTCCTTCCCATCGTAGCATACGCATTTATGTTGTGTGAAGCTTTTGAGCATGTGCCTTTTTTGATGCCCAGGCTTCGCTACCATAAAGAAGCGCAGGTCTAATAGCCGTTTTATAAAGCTTGCCCTTATTGGTTCTTATTGGAATTTTAGTGTCACACAAGACTACAGTCAAGTTAGGAATTCGTGAATTGATATTATATTTGTGTATAATTAATAAATTCGCACAGATAAAATTATAGGCGGTTGCAATTTTAAAATACTATTTCAATTTAGTTACTTTTGAATTCGAAATTCAATTTCTTTGCCGGAAAAATGATTTTATTTACAAAAATTATGAACAAAATATTGTGTTGCTTAAGCTAAGTGATATTATCCCGTGAACGGCTGAGTTCCACCTCAACTTAGTTGATATTCAACCATTTCCCGTCTTCATTTATTTCACATAGCTCCTGTGTTTCCCGAGTGCTAAAACCTGGATGTCTACAAGGCAAGTCTTCGACCTGAAGATTGATGGAATAATTCTTTTGTAGCGATAAGAGCAGTAGCCAAATTGCTCCTTCTACTGTGTTTTTTTCGTATACAATATTATCATGGTTACTTACAGAGTAGATCGTACACACAAGCCTGCTCAAAGGGTTTGTATTTCCCACAAAGGTACCTGTGTAGCTTCTAGTCTAGACCAAACTATATCATCGTGGGTCACATTGCCACCATCAGCTGAGATCGTGGCCAAGACATTATTAAACAAATATTAAATTATTAACGCGATCAAAAAGAACTATAAATCAACTTTAACTGCCCTAAAAGTATACAGCATTCATCCCCTAAAATGTTCATCTTTCGAGAATTCATACGAGGTGCATACATATGTGTTTGTTGTTGATTTCCTCAAAAAGCGCTAAATCAATGTCGATAAAATTTATGTATATGGGACCTTTGAAGTATGCTCTACCAAACAAAAAAGAGTCACAAAAATAGATTCACAATCAGCGGAGTTATCGCGTAACATACATACAAAAAAAACATACAGTCGAATACAACACAAATTATTATTATTATTTTGTGTTCTCTTTTCTTTTGTTAATGTTTTACTGTATTTGTATTATTTGTTGTGGATTTTTTTGTATTTATTTCTTCTGGAATCTTGTATTACTTTCTGTCTTGTGTTTGCCAATAAAAAATATGTCTATGTCTTTGAATTCGGTTGAAAATCAAACATTGACAATAAAGAATAATCGAACTGTATGTTATTAGTGTGATCTTCTCAAGAGTTATCTATGAGTAGTAATGGAGCTACGTATCGGGTTGAATGAGTCACTGAAGCGAGCCAGCTAATTGGGATGCAAGGACAATGGGGTTCTGAATCTGTTCGATAGATTGAATGAGTTGTGTGAATGTCTTGTAACTGCAGCGGAAGGTTTATAATCAGCTGAAATTGACATTATCATGGCGGATTTGTGATCGCGGTAAGATCATCATCATCAGCCGGGATACGTCCACTGCTGGACATTGGCCTCCCTCATGGTACGCCACATCGACCGGTTACGAGCCACCTGCATCCTTGCGACTCTAACCAGGTCGTCGGTCCATCTAGTAGAGGGACGGCCTGGTAGACGTGGTCGCCACTCGAGAACCTTTACTCCCCACCGGTTATCGGTTCTTCGAGCGATGTGGCCTGCCCATTGCCACTTCGAGCAATGTCGGTGACCTTCGTTCGTCTACGGATTTCCTCATTACGGACCTTATCACGTAGAGAAATTCCGAGCATAGCTCGTTCCATTGCACGCTGAGTTACTTTGAGCTTGTTTATTGGACTCACAGTAAAGCACGTTTCGGTTCCGTATGTCATCGCTGGCAACGACGCAGTAAGATACTGTTGTTATATCGGTAGACACTGCTGCTCATCTTCTGAAATCTTTTCCCTTAGTAACCTGAATATCCGAAGTCCACGCAAACGATGTGGGAGCAAAAGTTTGTACAAAATAATACAAAAACAAAACCTCATCAAAATGCAAAATCGGAACTAAATCGAATCCAGTTGGACATTACAATCAGTGGCTATTCAAAACGGACTATTGTTCTGAAACAATAGAAAGTTTGTTAGTCAATTTGTTCGAAATGAACCGTTTTATATAGGTGTATAGGCTTAGACATCGAATGAACTCAGAGATAGATGTGCGTCTTTACGGTTTGCCAAGCTTATATGAACTGTAGGAGAGTGGCCCTAAGCCCCTGCAGTAGGACAATATATAGGCTGTTGATGTTGATGATGACATGGGCTAAGTCCTGGGCACCTACATTATTGGAAAACACTAGTCCGCCTACACAAATTCCTGAATTCATCCCACGGGACCCACTAGTTCAATCATAACAAGTAAGTTTATGTTCAGGTTATGCTCATCCTCCAGCCCTACAAGTATGTGGAAAAATCATGTCATTCTGATCCTCCGTTACTACGTGAAGGAAGGAGAAAAAAACAAGCTACCTTTCGTTATTAGAAACTTAGAATGGAAGTATAGATTAAACATCGGATTCAAATGTGCTATAGGCTTAATTTCCTAATTGTTTTAAAAACAAGTCAGCAGGCTATTTATACATGCTCGGTTTTGGTAGGTTGCCGTCTTGCACACTATCAACCCCTAAGGGACGCGGAAGACAGCAACAGTTGATTTTAATCCGTTCTTTATTGTAAAAGGTAGTATAGCGAAGTGCCGTGTCCATAATAAGTTGTTCGTGTTGCCAGTGATGACATACGGAACCGAAACGTGGTCTTTTACTGTGGGCCGAATAAACAAGCTCAAAGTCACTCAGCGAACAATGGAACGTGCTATGCTCGGAATTTCTCTACGTGATACGGTCCGGAATGAGAAAATCCGTAGACGAACGAAGGTCACCGACATAGCTCGACGAGTCAGTGAGCTGAAGTGGCAATGGGCAGGCCACATCGCTCGAAGAACCGATAACCGGTGGGGAGTAAAGGTTCTCGAGTAGCGACCACGTACCGGGAAACGTCTACCAGGCCGTCCCCCTACTAGATGGACCGACGACCTGGTTAGAGTCGCAGGGAGTCGCTGGATGCAGGTGGCTCGGGACCGGTCGATGTGGCGTACCATGAGGGAGGCCTATGTCCAGCAGTGGACGTTTCCCGGCTGATGATGAATAAGTTGTTCGAACGTAAAAATAATATTAAATAATTCTAGATTCTATAGAAACCTAGTCGAATTGGTGGAGACCTAAAAGGTTTCTATTGTTGTAGTTATCATCATGAATAGGTTCCGACAGATCAATTCAAATATAATTTTTTAGTGTTTATTTTTACTCGTACATATGGACAGCGAAAAGAGAAGTCATGTTTTTCGTACAAAGCAATTTTGGTTGCTTATTCGATTTACATTTTATTATCAAATGTCTATAGCTATCGTCAAATTTATGATCAATAGAATATTATCGAAAATTAAGTAAATCAGCTGTAACTGGCCGCAAGAATATATATAGGGTAAATGTAGTAGAGACTTCTGTTTCAGCAAATGTCCATCATGTTCATGATACGGTCTGAACGTCACTTACGATCGCGTGAGATACCTGGCTTAATGTAATTCTATTGCGCACTACTTGTACCCAATATTTACGTAAACACCATCAAGAAGTCATCCACGAAAGTAATTTGGCCTTTATAAGCCCAGACAAACAGCGCCAATTTAACGGGGCGTGTAAACAAAAAAATCAACACTATAATAATGTGTAACATAACCTAAACAAACACGTTTAATGGCGGGCGGCGGCCATGTTTGTTTTTCGCGCCCGTGTCAAACATGGCGGCGTGCGGATTATCCGGCTCGAAGGACCAGTGGCGGAAAAAACGAGGGAAAAATTGTGTGGTTGCCAACCTTTAAATGAGGCTTTTGGATTTATTGCCGTAGACCCTTATCTGCGGGCATGAGAACTGCGGGTAACAAAATGTTTTTGATAATAACTTGCATGGTCAGCCCCTTATCCCTATTTTCTTCTCCTCTAAGACTAAGAAAATACTTTAAGTCTTCAAAAAATCAGTAAAAATTTGATCAAATCAGACTCATCAATATACTCGGTAGAGAAAAAACTCGAATCATTTAGGGGAGATATTTTTCCCGATGGAGGACAGCAGAGGATGAAAAAGTAGTTATTGCTTTTGCTTGCAAATTTAATATTGAAATTATATAGCACCAATACAGCAAAGCATCACTGGAATTAAAAGAGCACAACACGTCCCCTGTAAATTTATTATGTAGTTTTAATTTATTATTATGTATACCTTTTTTTGTCTTTTGTAAAACTATTTCAAACAATCTAGCAGCCTCTGAAAGTCATCGAAATTTCTGTTTTTACCAAACTACTTTAAACGAAAAGAAAAACAATAGCAAAATAACTCAAGGAACCTGCACAATCTGAATTGACACAAATTACTAAAACTAAAAGGCAAGGAGCATTAATCTTCTGTCACTTCCAAGAGTACGACAAAACAGTCTTAATATAATATTAATGCTAGAAAGATTCCCTTTTTGATTCGGGCAAAGCAATCAAGTTGGTATCCCACTCTGTTACCGTCATGTCCAATCAAGTTCTGTTTTGAAGGGGTGCCACAGAAGAATTACGGTTGTTGAACTCGTTATTTCAACAGAGCGAAGGTTGAAGTTTGTTTGATTGAAGTGGAATGAGAGTTGTCGAGTAGTTTGGTTACACACGGTCCAATCTATGAGAATTTATTGTGTGCTGGAGTTTCGTAGTTTTTTACGTAGAACTTTTCTTTGTGGTAGAAAATCAATTTTAACGGCACAAATTTTTTGTCACTACCGTACGCCATGAATATGGCTACTGCATTTGATATAAGTTGAATGAGGTCTAGATTTTGAAACATAAAAATATTTGATTTGAGTTTTTCGATTTCACTTTTAACTATTTACCAAAGAAATTAAGGAAATAATGGACCCCATGCTTTTAAATCCTTTATAAGTATCATATACGCGGTCACAGGCGGATCAGGGAGTATAAAACAAGGCGTGTGGCAAAATCACGTATCATTTTTCGTACAAACTAGCGACAATGGTACCCGTCGATGCTACACGACGACGGGGAGATCTGATTTAATACATAATATGTTTTTAAAGCACTTGTCAACTAAATATAAGTAGATCCGATCCACAGTAACTTCAAAGCCAAGAAGATTATACATATTTAAAGGTCTCGCGCATTTAAATTAAAATGTCCTTCGAAATTTGATAAGTTTCAAAATGTAATCAAATCTGGCGTGACCAAACCAATATTCGATTTGATGCTTGATTGCTTCGTTGAACTCGATCGGAATGTGAGTCAGAGCATTTTCTCGCATCTATTTCTGCACTGGAACTCAACTTGCGAAAACAAAGAAGCGCTAGTCTGTTTGATGGACGTATCCAATTTAGGATTGTGCATATTGAAACATTTTCGAAGTCACACTACTTTTAGTTTAACGTTGTTATCTCAAAGATTCAGGAAGACTCAATTGAATTGCTTGACATGGTTTAAAGGAAATAATTTTTGTAAAATTGCTGTCATTTTTTGATATATTATTTTTGACATTTTTAATTGTGCCAATTCTAATTTTGACATTATAAGTAAAGTTAAATTGGTAAAGTTGAAATTGTAAAAAGTTAAAAACAATACGCAACTCGGGTTAAATGTGAGAACTATTTATAAACACCTTCCACCTTGTAAGCACCATTTAATGCAAATAAATTTTCATTTCATTTCAAAATGCAGAAAAATATATTTACATCAATGTTGCCCATCCTCACATCGGTGCTGATTAATGTTAATCGTGAGAAAATTTAAATTTAAAAAATTTAAAAAAATTTAAATTAAAATATCGCGAGAAAACCTGCACACCCCTGAGAAGAAATTCAAAGGTGTGTGTAAAGTTTACAAATTCGCACTGGGCTCGCGAGTCACCCACACACTCTCTGTAGGAGAGTAGGCCTGAGCCCCTGCAGTGGGGACATGTATAGACTGTTGATGACGAATCGATTTTTACCCGCGACGGAACGGAGACAGTGTATGCGTTTAGGGTGAGAGGATGTTTGTTTGTTTGTTTGTTTGTGTGTTTGTTTGTTTGTTTGTTTGTGTGTACATACAAACCAATGTTGCCACTTATCTCCAGAACGGTTTGACCGATTTACATACGGTTTTTTGTAAAAGGTTGCTGATACGTCAGCGATGGTTCTTAGATAGGTGGTATGGCGCTAGCTCACCAGGGGGCGCTGCAATCAAGGTTTTCACTCATGAAAATGAGGGACAGAGAACTTTGCGAAGGCTTATAGCTACTAGGCCGTGTTTGGGCTCTTTTGAAAGTGTTTGGTGAGCAGAACCTGCACATGATTTTTTGAGGGTCTGATGATGGATCAGAACGACATTGAAGGGAATCTTGCGAAGGCAAATAGCTAGTAAGCCGTGTTTGGGCTCTTTTGAAAGTGTTTGATGAGCAGAACCTGCACATGAACTTTTGAGGGTCTGATGATGGATCAGAACGACGTTTAAGGGAATCTTGCGAAGGCAAATAGCTAGTAAGCCGTGTTTGGGCTCTTTTGAGAGTGTTTGATGAGCAGAACCTGCACATGAACTTTTGAGGGTCTGATGATGGATCAGAACGATGTTGAAGGGAACCTTGCGAAGGTTTATAGCTACTAGGACGTGTTTGGACTCTTTTGAAAGTGTTTGGTGAGCACAACCTGTACATGAACTTTTGGAGGTCTGATGATGGATCAGAACGACGTTGAAGGGAACCTTGCGAAGTCAAATAGCTAGTAAGCCGTGTTTGGGCTCTTTTGAGAGTGTTTGATGAGCAGAACCTGCACATGAACTTTTGAGGGTCTGATGATGGATCAGAACGATGTTGAAGGGAACCTTGCGAAGGCAAATACCTAGTAAGCCGTGTTTGGGTTCTTTTGGGAGTGTTTGATGAGCAGAACCTGCACATAAACTTTTGAGGGTCTGATGATTGAGCAGAATAACTTTGAGGGCAACTTTGTGAAGGAACATGGCGTATAAACTGTGCGTGAGCTATTTGTAGAGTGTTTGGTGATTAGCATATGTACTTGAACTCCTGATGGTCGAAATTATACATTTAAAAAAACTCCGTTAGATACGGAAATTTTTTAATCCAATTGCAAGTATTGTTTGTCATGAAATGATACTTCACACGTCACGATATATAGACCATAACATATGAATTCTCTAAAAAGCTTAAAATAAAAAATAAAATTAAAAATTTTGAAAAAACCCGCGACAAATGTAAAGGTTGTTATGGGAAAAGGGTTAAATAATTTTTTGAGAAACCCTCGACTAAATGGAAGTAAGTAATTAGATAAAAAGAAGCTTACATATTATTACAATAATAAGTCCGAAAAAATCCGTCGGGGTGTTGCCGTTTCCAAAAAAATTTAGGAGTAAGAAAATAATTGTTTATCTCGTATAGATGCAGTCATTTTTTAAATGTATGATGGGTTTGCACTTGGCCTTCATTTCTTGGATGGTAAGTGCCAGAATCCTCAATGTAATGAGGCGCTAGCTATGTTACCTTTCATACCGGAACACAACAGTGCTATTAACACTGCTGTTGGGCGGCAGACTTAAGTAACATGGTGGTAGCTAGCCAGGTAGACATAGAAAATACCACCTAAAATGCTGTACCACCAACCAAACCGAGTTCCGACAGGTACTGGGAATCGAATCCAGTACCTACATATTGTAAGTCCAAATGTGTAGCCATTAGAAAATGGAGATGGTTAATGAGGCGGTATCAATTCAAGACTACATAAAAAAATTTGGTACCCTTACCGTACCTTATTTCAACTAGTGTCAAATTTATAAAACTGCAAATTTTTGTTCCTTCAGAAACGGGAATGGCAGCCCCCGACGGATTTTTTCGGACTTATTATTGTAATAATATGTAAGCTTCTTTTTATCTAATTACTTACTTCCATTTAGTCGAGGGTTTCTCAAAAAATTATTTAACCCTTTTCCCATAACAACCTTTACATTTGTCGCGGGTTTTTTCAAAATTTTTAATTTTATTTTTTATATGTTCATTAATTCAATAGAAGAAACTAGTAGATAGTCATGTTACATTATGTCCTTAATAATTTTACTTGTACTATGTACAAATACGTCAGCATCCTGGACTTGCATCACCGATCTGTTGAGCAGAATATTTTTATGTTCTTTATTCATACATTCACCATTTAAATTTTAAATGACTTCTCATTTTTTATTTCATGTTCTAAGACACACACACACCTGTATTTATAACAACACTTATTACCGTATTATAATTTCCGAGCGACCCGTTAATAATGTGACACAGGGTGCGCAGATCCGCATTATCATGTTCAATATTGCCCCGTTACGGCCCCCAATCCATTACAACTAATATCCGCGGCCCGCTTTGTAGGCTGATGTGGGCCTGGGAATCTTCTAGTTTGTTACCTCTGGCTTCACTTGGCAAGATTAGGTGATTTTTAGTACCTACGATATACGCTAGTAGAACTGGTTCGTTAAATCTGAATATCGGTGAAAAGAGGTCAAGGAAAAAACTTACACTTGTTAGAAAAACACTAGAATTACATTGCACAGGTAGTTTCTGCTGCCTATCTTTACAATGTGGGAAATGTGCGCAGGAGATATTTATTTATGTTGATTCGGCCATCGCCATTCAAATACCGGATAAAAGTGGCATTAACTCTTCCAAAATGGCAGACTTCCACAAAGCGTTTCATTTCCACTTTCATTCATGCGTACAGCTAAAGTAGGAAATGCACTTCCGGTTTCCGTGTTCCCTGAAGAATACAACTTGAGAACCTTCAAGCGAAGAGTAGATAGACACCTTCTATTAGATCAACCTCATCGTCTTACTTACCATCAGATGAGAATATGGTCAAGTGTCTTATCTACTTTAAAAAATCTTTAATCACCTTTCACGCCCATGGGGTATCCAAGTGCACAAATATTCAGATACAAAAATACTAAAAATGGGATCCTGGTTGCGTAAGTGGTGTATGTACAAATTGAAGGCATCGTTCAGGAAGTCGGGTAAAATCCTTCAGGCCTATATTTTGTTGTTCCAAATTGCCCCTTTTACCTACAAATCGAGTTAGAATATTTAGCTCAGGTGGGGCGTTGTCTAAATTTACATTGTTCCAACATCCCGACTCTCAAACGGCGAAGTTGGGGTTAAACATTGAATGCATTTTGTAGTTCACGATCACTTTTAGTTGTTAAATTTTAATGGATTCTAGCTCCGCTGGGGCTGTGTTTGCGGGAAGAGGAGGGGTAGAGTTTGGTTGAGATCGTACAAATATTTTCAACATTTTCCATTTTCAACTTAGCATAAGTACATAGTTTCTGTGATTGAATAAGATATAAGTGTCGTTGTCAACTAATCCAGACAATGGCTTGTATATCTGGTGGCAGCACTTCGATATAGATTCCGAAAGCTGTTGTACTTGTATTTATTTTAGAAACATGTTGTTATTAGTAAAAATTACTATTATTGGCTAATTCAGTATTATTTTTCGGTTCTAATAATTCGTAGGCCTCGGGTTCGATGCTCGGGAATTTTCTATGTCCGCCGCTGTTATGTTCAAGAATGAATGGTAGCAGAGTCAGCGCCTGATAAACTTGAGACTTTTGGGTGTGCACGCTTTATATCAAAATGTCCTATAGTTTGTTAGCATCAGGTGTGTTTCAGGTGACACATCTCTTATGTCCAGGCTGATAGAAATTAGCTATTTTTGATTCAACGGTAAACGATCCCTAGTTCAGGTGACTACGATATATTTGTATTGTTAACCTAAAATATAGACTTTATGTTAAAGTTGTGTTACAGTATGAAAATTATGTACCTACTGATACGAAATAAAGATTTATTATGATTATTATCAAATATATTTAATTTCGATAAGATCCTTTATAATTTTACGGTTCGAAGCACGATACCTACAACTTATAAAAGTATTATGATGTCATAAAAACATGCAGATAAATTGGCAATGGCGCTTAGTTGCATATTGTAGTATATATTACTTATTTGTCAGATATACTTAGAGAGAAGATATATGTTTGTTGTCTTTCGCGTGTACTAATCGGGCTGGTTGATTGCAATCTCATGCTGTAAGAACGAGATGTTTGCAGTGTGATAAAGTGATATGAAAAGAACTTAGTTATTTTTAATTTACCTAGATGTTTGTTTTAAATAAAAAAAATCTGCGTATACAACGTGTACAAAAAAGGAGTGATAAAACTTAAGTGCGGTATATGTTAGGTAAGGTTTTACCTTTGGAGCGGTAGAAGACATCTGTATACCGTACGAATCTGGAGAAAAACGAAGAAAAAATATTGACTAAAATTTTTGAATTTCATCCCTATCCTAGTTCTACATGAGTCAATAACCCCTAAAACCAAAGATAAGATCATTCATCATTGACCCCAGTGCTCGCGTTGGTAAACAAACATTTAGGGTTGTCAAAAATTACGACGTTACGATATGAAATAAAAATGTATGGAAATTTAAACTAACCTTTACAACGCTGCTACTTTCACAGTGTACATACCAGGGATATATACCCACCTTTAAGTATTATCACTCCTTTTTTGTACACGTTGTATATCGCTGACACACCAACGCATTTATGTAAATAGGCAGTGATTACAGAGTAATCACTTACCGAGACGCAGAGAGGACATTTTACTGAGAGTTTTATACGCGCAGTAAAACGTTATCGGGGCAGTAATTACTCTAGATCGGTACTTGATAATGAAGCTCTAATTTATTTAATTTCGTTTGGGAAATTGCTGTTTAATTGAAACTGTTGAAGTGCTGCTGCTTTGTATTATTAATTGAGTTAATAATTAGAGTCTTACCAAGTCAAGTTGCCGGCAACATGATAAATGCCACTGTTTCATACTAAATTTCTTTTGGTAAAACCTTTAATATATGATAAATTCCTTTGTGCTGTAATTATTTAAAAGTAGTACATCAGATTGCAAATTCTTGAAGCTGCGTCGTGATTTACAATTTTTATTGTTTTACACTATTTTTAATACTGCAGTATGTATGATCTACCAAACAAAAAAAGAATAATCAAGCTCGGTTTATATTTGGCGGATATTATCGCGTAACATACATATACAAAACATAAAGTTGCATTGAAAACCTCCTCCTTTTTAACCGACTTAAAAAAAAGAGGAGGCTATCAATTCGACGGATATGTTTTTTTTATGTTTGTTACCTCAGAACTTTTGACTGGGTGAATCGATTTAGATGATTCTTTTTTTATTTGAAAGGTGGTGCTTCTCGTGTGGTCTAATTTTAATTTGGTCCAGTTCTGACAATGGTATCTATGAGAAAACGATAGAAATCTTAAATTTGCCTTAGTAAAAGTGCAATTGAAGTCGGTTTCTAGTTCTTTTTGAAAGCATTTACTTGTTTGTTTGTAGCCAACTTACCATCTAACTATGTACGAGTATGTAAACCAATCTAGCAAGTCGTTTTCACCTCCTTGTAACTGTCGTATTGATTTTAATTATTGCGTTTCAAGTTCGACCACCAATCGCCTCAGTTTCTGTAGTCGATATTTATTAAGGATTTTTTCTTTATTTAAATAATAATAGTTTATTTCTAAAGGGTTAGTAAGTACTGTAGAGCAGTCGGCCTACATGGTTATAATCTCATTGGCTGCGTATGCTGGTTGGCGGGATCTCTGATTTTGAATGCTTTAAATATAGAACGCCTAAGAGTGACGTTGTCAGAGTTCGAGGATGGACTTCGATGTGCCGCGGCTTGGATGTAAAGTTGGCTTGGATAAAAAGCCACCCAGTCTGCGTATCCATTAGCCGTGTCAACTAGTTTATTATTATTATATAGCGATTTCGCTGAAATTTGGTATTTGGGGGTATTTGGGGGCGAAAAATCGATCTAGATTAGTCTCATGTCTGGGAAAATGCGCGTTTTCGAGTTTTCACGTGTCATTCCGTCCGAGATATTCGCGTTCAAATCCCGGTTGGAAAATTGCTTTTTTGTGTGTGTGTGTTTAGGGGCAGAAATAAAGTTTTTGTTTGTTTTTAAAGAACTACGAGCAAAGCTATGTATTATACTAGAGGATCAATTTGAAGCGCATCGTTATTTCAGGAATGAGTACTTGTGTAATATATTTCATATCCGCGAAGTGCGTACGACGTTAAATCCGGGAGTTCATTAAAAGTAGAGCCCGCTGTCGTAACACGTTGTCCTCTGGGAATTTATTATTACGAACATCTGGTATGGGAAGAGCGTAATGCTTTACATGGGGCAAAATTACTATATAGAGATATATATGATTCATTATCCAATAAAGTCCCGTAGCTGAGATAGTGCCTTAATCAAACAATACCGACAGAAGCTCAAAGCGAGCCGGAAAAAAGTCCAGACGATGAATTTGCCGTTTTATATCAAGGCATCTGCGTGAATAGAAGTTTTTTGTGTTGAATTTTATGCACCGTCATGTGTACCCACTTGTTGGTCGGTTAAATTATTTTTGCTGTCCGCATTAAATAATAAAATTATGAGTATTATTTTATGCTCTTTTCTTATTACAATAATCACATATTCCGTTTGGGTGTACCGACACTCGTGAATCCCAAATGAGTAATTCGTCATAGATATCAAACATCAGAAAAGTCTTTGTCAATTTTGATAATATTTACATATTAGGTTTCAAAGTCAAGCAATCCGTTAGTAAATTTATAACGAATTAGACGTTTAATTTTAGAGATACTAGAATTGTTTTACAACTGGTATTTGGTGGCAGACTGGTAACATGGTGGTAGCTAGCCAGACGGATATACAAAATGTCACCACCACCACCAATCAAACCGAGTACCGATAAGGAGCCGCTAGGTATCAAACCCGGGACATCCGGAATTGTTAGCCTAAGCGGTACACCACTCGCATTTACTCTGACTCCTTCTCTGTTCATGCAGTGAGACTCTGGAATACACTTCCAAATGACATACGCGACTGTAGAACTATCGCAACATTTAAAAAACGACTCAAGGAGCACTATTTATCCCTCATTTAAATAATAGGCAGTTTATATGTATATGTATATTATGTAAATCGTGTTTTCATTTATTGTCATGCTTTTTTTTCTACATTATCTTCTTCTCTAATATATATATTTTTTGTTTTGTCTATTTACATGTACTCGTATGTAGGTCTACTTACATTATATTTATTTTTTGGAAGCTCCAGTGTGAGTGCCGGGAGAAATCTCTTGTTGACTTTGTAATTATTATTATGTGCAATAAACAATACAGTCTTCAAGCTATAATTTTACTTTTTCTAGGTGTAAATGTTTTAAATTTTACGGTTTATTGAACGACTGTCCTGTGTACCAAACAATTTTATGTACTATGTACAATATTTAACTGAATGTAATCCATCGATCAAATATAAGTACTTGACGAGTACCTTGATATAGGTTACGTCTAGATGAACAATTATATTGATACTGGATTATCGACATTTTAACGACAGCAGTTTTCTTGTATTAAAAAGAGATGAAAATAGTCACATTTCCACGTCTTGTATCACATAGGTTGATAACTCAATTTCTTAGTTTTCCCCCGAAAAGTATTAACCCAAATATGGCGCTTGCTTGAATTTGCGACAAATAATGTATGTTTATCTCGTTCTGTCTTATGTCAATTCAATGAAGTTAGACAGGCTGAAATATAGTTATTCGAATCCTAATTCATATAACCTATCTATGACATACTATATCTATGCTTTTAGTCTTTGGTCTTTGTCTACATTTAAACAAACTGTAAACACACTAATATAAACAAATCTTCAAATACCTTATTAAAAGGAAGTTGTACAACCACAAATATTCCTTTAACTACCGAAGAACTTTTATTTCAGTGTATTTTTGTCTGCAGATTGGCTCCTTACTCAACAACCTCTTTATTTTAAACTTGAAAATGTTCCAAAACGGAACATTATTCCGCTACGTTCATTCCGCTGCACTTATTGGGTACATTTCTGTGAATACCCTCCTTTATATACAGTGGTTCAAAATGGTTTAAAAGAGAAAAGTCTTACGCGTCGAACATTACGAAGCAATAATCTGTTAACACAATTGTTTAAGTAGACGAGATTTATGTAATGTTGATGAATGTTCGTTTTATGTTTGTTATTTATTTTGAATGTTAATTTTTTAACCCCTGACGCAAAAAGAGGAGTGTTAGAAGTTTGAACCCGTCTGTTTGTTTGTGTGTCTGTGGCATTGTAGCTCTCGAACGGATAGACAGATTTAGATGCGTTGTTTTCCGTGAAAGTAAGTTTCCTTGCGGTGGTTCTTCGGAAGAGTATTAGCTGATGTTAGGAATTTTCGGCATAAAAAGGAAAGCTTTTTTTCGTAGGCGGTTTGCAAAATTTTAAATTTATAACTTGTTAATACCACCCAGTTAAGCCTTATGTTTTTGTAGGGTTACGAATGGAAAATGTTTTGTTTATTAGTAGTGTGTGGTCGAGTTTCTGGTAAATAATACAATGTGTCATTTGTGTTAAATTTTTTAATTTATTAAAGTTACGTTGTACCTCGTTATTCTAAGACGCTAGGTTGATAATACATCAACAAACACAAACTCAGCAACCGAGATGCAAATATTAATATATTTTAAAAAGTCACAATAATGTAATATCTGTTATCTGTCGTAAACTTGAACAAAGCTACAAGTTGAACTGAAGATATTCTACTTCAAAGTTGACAATAGAAAAGCACGGCAATTTCGTACATAAGCACCTAATATGTAGCTACTTTTCCGCCCTTTTACCTTTCTATTATACGCCCTTATTGTCACTCACCATCAGGTACAGTACTCGCACACTATCTTTGCCCCTCTGAAGTTAGCTCTCCGCAATTTCGAACATGTACAGACAGAATGCGTATATTTTCGATAATAACTATCCCTAGATGACATAAAATACTTGGACATTTTTTTCCACCCGCTAACTTGCCTTGCCTCCCATTTATACGTTAATAATTGATACTTCGCGGTCTTTTGTGTCTAACTTCAGAGGGGCAAACTTAGTGTGCGAGTACTGTAAGACGAAGGTCGTGCAATCGCATATTATGTCACATGCGTTACACAATACTCAAGCCTCAAGCTCACGATATATACTTTGGTTCGTGTTTGTACAGACTAGATTCGAAGCAAATAAACTTTGGTGTCATGTTTTCCAGTACCCTCGCCGATACATCTTTGAGTTACTCGTAGAAACACATAGATTTAGAGTTCACCCCCTCTAAAACATCCATTTCTTCGACAACATTTCTGTCGCCAGGAAGTGGGAGGACGCAGTACATCAGTAGTGAAGTAATGCATAGCGTTAGTATATCACTGGACATCGGATATCGGGCGGATAGATGGCTGGATGTAAACACATTGTGAATTGGCTCTCGGACTTGATGTTATATGGCTTACGACTGTCGTAGAGGATTCTTAGCTTCCTTTAGGCCAGCGTTTCTTAACCTTTTTCAGCCACAGTCACCTATAATATCAAGCGCAATTTTTAAATACCCTTTAATATAAGAATACAATTATTTAGTGCGATGGCCAAGTCTCAATATATTTATATAAAACATTAAAGAATTTTAATATTGATATGCGTCACTATAAGATGCTGTTAATTATTACGTAACAACTTAATGCTTCGAGTACGGATATTCCAGACACAATTGATTTTCAATTGTTATGGACCACGATCGTGGTCTTAGAGACTGGACGTATTAAGACAGAAAGGCGCTTAAGTAGAGACTGAATAAATTAATAACCGACTTGGTATTACATGGATCTCACAACTTTTTACCGCAGAACAACTGAGTTGCGAGACTTGGTTTTTTTGACAAGTATTGTTTTTGATGGGATATGAATGTGTTAGGATATGATTTTAACTAAAATGCAGACCTCAAAGCGCGTGTTAAATAATTTTGTGAAGTCCAGAGATAAGACTGTAGATCCCCAGGGGTCCGCGGACAACAGTTTAAGAAACACTGCGTTCGTAAAAAATGATATACCGAATATCCTTACTATACCTCTACATAGCTGCCTCTACCTTCTTAATTACTTATGCACGTTTACACTCTCTTTATATAGCTTTAGTAAACACTATCACTACACTACATATTATAACAAAAAGTCCCCCGCCGTGTCTGTGATTGATTGATTAATTGAAATGGAGTAATTCTTAGGGAAGTTTTAGGTGTATAAATCGTTGTTTGTGTAAATTTATTGAAAAATGAAGATGAATGTTGAAGATGTCGGAAAGATGTCTGTAATTGTTTGTTTGTATTTACTTCACGTCACGAGAGTCAGAATGAAGAAGAAAACATAGCTTCAATAAGTCTGTTTCCATTACACACAATTTCAATACCTGATAGGACTCTGCGTCCATTCGATTCCTATTTCACGTGAACGCTGCAGTACTATTTAAAATCCTTCCGAGAAAATCCACCCAAGGATCAACCTAAACCGTAGCAAGATTCCAATACAAATGGCCAATATAGAAACTACATGCAGAATCTACCTACCGGATCATGATTTAGCCGTATCCTCGCTCTAGCTTACCGCCCTCTTCATAAATAACACTGACTCTGTATCGTATATTTCGGAAATTATACTTTATCGGCATCGTGAATATGAATTAGGATTTGTAAGGTGAAGTGAATAAATTTGGTATAGAGTCTTCTCTGGGTAACTCCTGACATGTATTTTGCCAGCCGAAAGTCGATGGTTTGCTTTCTTTTTTGAAGTCTTGCTTAAGGACTCTGTACTGTCATATTAGGGTCTACATTCATTATTTGAGATTGTGTATCAGAATAACTAAAAAGCTAATATTATATTTCCTGTGAAGCTAACTTCTACGAGATATTTAGACACGTTTGAATTATTTTTAACCGTCTTTAAAAAAAGGAGGAGAATGTATATTCTCAATTCGATGGGTATATACTTTTTAGTGTTTGTTACCTCGGAACTTTTGACTGGGTGAACCAATTTGGATGATTCTTTTATTATTATTTGAAAGGTGGTGCATCCCGTGCGATCCAATTTGGTCCAGTTCTGACAACGGCATCCATGAAAAAACGATATGAATCTTAAATTTGCCTTATTAAAGTAGACTTTTAGGTTAATTGAAGTTGGTTTCCAGTTTTTTTGAACGCATTTACTTGTTTGTTTGTAACAAACTTACCATCTAACTATGTACGAGTATGTAAACCAATCTAGCAAGCCATTTTCACCTACCTGTAACTGTCGTATCGTTTTGAAACTTTGCGTTTCAATGTTCAATCAAATAACTTTCAGTTATTTTTTGCGAACCGCCAGTTGGGAACCACTGATCTACACGAAAGGTGACTGTAGCAGACTGTATTCAGACCCTAATACACTTCTTTAGTTATCTTTATGATCTTTATTTTTGGAAATAAAATTAATCCACTCTCATCGACAGTTTACGATTTTTACAAGAATTACAAAGGTAAGTCTTGGTTTCGAAATTCGAGAACATGTACAACATGTCAAGTATCATTTATACTCAGTATGGGTGCTCTCCATGGATTTATTACCACCCATTTTGCACTAGAAGTATAAGAAATACAGGCGACACATAAATAAGCTTGTGTGTGCTACGCCAGTACTACGCCGTAGTCATCCCCCGCTACGCGAGAGGAGGGCGTCACTCCTACTTGAGCTCTTAAGACGCCAATGAAGCAAAGTCTCCGTAGAATAGTAGGTATATGAATATGTTATTGCTGTCGCGATTCGGTACGCACACATACAGCCTTTCACATGCTTTCACTCACACAAATAACGCTGCATAACATCCCAAAGAGGCCCCTGCGAGCCGCGCATAGTCGCTACCCCTCCGCCTGGGCTAGAGTGTATTTTTCAAAATTATAATAAACTTGACGTGAGCGTGCGTCAACCCTTGTTTTACGTTTTGAGAAATTATTGTTCGCATATTGGTTTAGTCTCGACATACTGTGGTTGTATTTGATATAATTGACTAGTAAGTACCTATCACATATAAATACAATATAAATTATGGCGTTGCTATTTTAGGGTTCTACGGTCAACAAAGAAACCTTTTAGTTTCACCATATCCGAACGTTCGTCTTCCAACGATACTTTAGGTGACCTAGAGGTGTTTTAGTACCTAGAGTGCTAGAGTCTAAGGACTAACAAGTTAAAGCGTTCAAAAAGAACTAGAAACCGACTTCAACTGCCCTAAAAGTCTACTTTTATTAAGGAAAATTTAAGATGTATATTGTTTTCTCATGGATTCCATTCTAAGAACCGGACCAAATTGAAATGGGACCACATGGAAAGCATCAGCTTTCAAATAATAAAGAATCATCCAAATCGGTTCACCCAGTGAAAAGCTCTGAGGTAACAAACATTTAACTAATAGAATAGAATAGAAATAATTTATTCGGCATACAGATTACAGTGCAGTTAAAACATTAATTTTAAATTTGCTCTGCTGCACTGCAACGCCGAAATACACACTTAACATTCCCAGTCTCAAAAACTACTGAACCGATTTTGATGAAACTTGCAGTCTTCCCTAAGTTTTACAATACCTAGGTAAACAAAAAAGGGATTATTTAAATCGAACTTGTAGTTCCGGATATATAAAAAATAAATTAAATAAAATAGCCTTTATTGCTGAACTAATTTTTTGTTTTAATTTTCTTAAAAATATGCTTACTTTATACGTTACTTATCTTTTTATATTAAGTATCAGTAACCGGTCGTTCCTACATTTCAGCTTGTCTTTCGACATAGGCCTCCTCTAAGGATTTCCACTCTATTCTATCTTTCGCTATGCGGGTCCATGTTGGACCCGCCACTTGTCTGATGTCGTCCTCCCATCTTCTAGTCTGTCTGCCTCTTTTTCTTTTGCTATCTCGTGGTTGCCATTCAGTTATTAGTCTTGTCCATTTCTACATACTCTATTTCTCCATTATTTACTGTTATGGGCTCTGTTTGTGAGGAATTTGACATTACTTTTGTTTTCGTTAAGATCGTTGACAGGCCTGCTTTCTCGCTCTCTTCCGCTAACTGTTGGAACATTGTCTGTAGGGTTTTCGGGTTTTCCGAAAGTAAGATCAGGTTGTCTGCAAAGCGTAGGTGACTCAGCTTTTGCCATTTATATTTAGTCCTTTATTCGTCCAATCCAGATTTGTGAATATCATTTCCAGGATAGCTGAAAATATTTTTGGTAAAATTGGGTCTCCCTGGCGTACCCCTCTCTCAATCGAAAATTCTTCGCCTGTAGATTCTAGCTTCACTTGTGCGGTGCTTTTTGTGTATATGTTTTTCAGTATTCTTATGTATTTTGCATGTACGCCTTGTTTTTCCAGTGCGTCCCAGATAAATCTATGTTCGAGTGTGTCGAATGCTTTGTTGAAATCCACGAACCCTATGTGTGTTTTTCTTTTGTGTGTGTGTTCCGGATATATGCGAGGACAAACAAACATACACTTTAGAAATTTGGCACACTTCTTTAGAAGCTGGTATAGACTAACATATATGAAAACTGGGCAGTTCTGGAAATATTACATACATACAGGTCGCATTGATAACCTCTTTTTTTGAAGTCGGTTAAAAAACTGTAATTTCACGACACCTCCCACAATAGAATAGACGAGTTAAAAATCCCGTCTTAAGTGTATGAGATGTATAACTGGGAAAAAATATTTCAAGTTTTTATTTGTCGACATGAATAATAATATCGTCGAAATCTATCGTATTTCCTACTGTCATACTTCATATTATACTATTATATTTTAAGTACCTCAAAAGGAAAAAAGGAATCCTTATAGGATCACTGTGATATCGAATACTCCAGTCTGCTGTCCCTTAGATCTGTCAAATAATGAAACTTATAGGTCAACGCAATAAAAAGATATAGCTGTATTTTAGACCATTTCCGTACAAAATGCAATGAACCCAAAATCTATACGGTATTTCCCGTTGACCTAATGTCTTGAAATTTGGCAAGAAGAAAGGTTTTACAGCACAACCATAGGAATAAATCTGAATTTTTTAATTGTAACACAGTAAAATTGATTTTTTAATGTTTACAAACTTAACTTCGTAATATGTAATTTAGCTTAGAATTTCATTTTCGGTAGAGCATTGTTGGGTGCATATTACCATACCTATTATTTATGATTTTCAGTATGTCATTAATTCATATTCTGTACGGAATCCTCGGTGCACGAGTCCGACTTGCTCTTGACCGGTTTTTGAGTTGTTGGAGAGCCATTTCAAGCTCTTGCTGGCTGATCTCCGGGATATCTGTGTCGGGTCATATAGTCTCCGTAGCGATTTGTACATGCGATGTCCATATAACTTCTCTTTCTCTCTCAAGACTTTCAATAATAATAAATAACAAAAAATAATATAAAAAAGCTTTTAAAAAAGTTATAAATAAACGGATGTCCATGCAATAAATGTTATGTTTTTTCTGTGTTTTTTTTCTGTTTAGATATTTTACAGTGGTACGGAACCCTTTGTATGCGAGTCCGACTCGAACTTTAACATTAAAAAAATATTTGAAACATAAGTCACTTATTCATAAATCATATTTAATTATTTACACGTAACAAAACGTAACAACAACTAAGAATTTCAGGGAAAATGTTCTGTTCTAGAGATAAAATAAATTTCCTTAGAATTATTTGTCTTTATATTTGTTTATTTAGATCAATCTAAACATTAAAACTAACAGGTAAAACCATTATAGCTCGAGAAAGGGTATCTATCGATATATTTTTCCCACCACTATTAGTCGAAAAAATCGATAAAGCTTATTGACATCACTAATGCATGCTTACTTTATTTTTATACATATAATACACAGTATATAGTTGTGATATAGTGTACCCTGCCTCCCGAACCGAACTGTGCGAGAAGGACAGTTGAAGCTTTTTTTGGTATTTGCCTAGTTTTGCCGTGAAATTAAGGGTTTGGGATATAGCTGTTTTCTCAACGAAACGTTAGCCAAATTCAATCATTTTGATCTTATTCTCTTTATCAAAGAATAATCTAGGCCCGTTGGTTTTGCTTTTTCTGAAAATGTTACGTTTACTCTAAATAATGAGTACCATAAGTTGAAAGAAATTTTTTCTGAAATTTTGAGTTTTGAGATGCCCATAATTCTAATTGTAGACAAAATATTGAAAAAAGCAAAACCAACGGGCCTAGATTATTCTTTGATAAAGAGAATAAGATCAAAATGATTGAATTTGGCTAACGTTTCGTTGAGAAAACAGCTATATCCCAAACCCTTAATTTCATATGAAATTTTTTATCTGCTGTTCCCTCTTAATAAGATCGCACGCGGTTAGTGTCTCATAATTGGAAATATGATATACAAGAAGTAAGACACAAGTTGTCTCGTTTGTGAACTCTAACAGTCCATGAAGCGACAATCCCGATCACACATATTTTTTTAAATCTCGACCAATAAAACTTAACAGGATAAATTAAATCTTGAAGAGAATGTTGTCAACCGCAACAAAATACCTTGTTATTATTCTTTTATATCTCTCAGACAGATTGTCTAACAGAATCTCAAATAGTTTATCTGATATTCTAATATCAATATCACACGTGCTTTCTCATTGAAATAGTGATACCGTTATATGGAACTGTCCACAAAATTTACTGACCAAACGTGGCTACTCTTTACCTCTCACTTCAATCAAATTTCAAATCTGATCGGAACGAAAAAGAGTGCATATTTGAAAACCTCTAGCTCAGACTGGAGTTGATACTGAGACTAGGAAATATGAAGCTTGTTCCAAAGAGATAGAGGCGAAAACTCAAGGTCAGTAGCAAAAATTCAACATGATAAGGTAACTGCATGGCACCTTATGACAAGGTCGTAAAGGCGATAGTCCAAATGATAATAAATTGCAATATGTTTTCCTAGAACGGTCCCATGACAGCCTTTTATAAGAAATTTCTCTTGATGTTTCTCACCTTTTTTGGTACAAAAAATATGCTTAACGTAGACGTTGAGCACAGACGATTCTTGTTTATGGCCGTTGAGGGAGCTGGGAATCACTTACAAGGGTGTAAATAAACCATTATGGGTTGGGTTTTTAAATAAATTGTTGTTGCCAGTTTTGAAAAATATGTGACGAAACATTTATTTTTGCTAAAGATTTTTCGTCATTTTTAACTAGTTAAGTTTGAGTGAGACTGTGAGGGCTTTAGTTACGAAGCTAAACACGATTTTAGTATGCTGTGTGGCCTTCCGCGAATGTTTTTAACTTTGAGTGTAGTCATTATCAACTGGTGGATTTTATTTAATAAATAGCTGCAAATTTTCCACATCAAAGAGCATCTGTTGCCTGCTTGTTTTGTACTGTTAAAATAGATTATTATTATTTTTATACCTTGTATCAGCTGAAGTTAGGATAGCTGCGATAACGTTTCTATGCCAATTGTGGTTCTGGGGTCATCTGTGCCGTTTCGTTTTTTCGTGAGGAACGTTTGTAAAATCAAATCATATCACTGTCATCATACTTTGGGCTTGTTAATAAAGCTGAAAAACTAGAAATTTAAGGTAAAGAACACATGAACAAAGTGGCTTCACCTTTGACTGATGAAAGATCTTTAGAAGTTTCAGTAAATTTAAAATTACTTAATAGGCTAGATTGTAATAAATAAATGATTTAGAAACGGCACAGGCGACAAGAACGACAATCTTTAAACAGTATTCCTATCGATCAAGCGTATATACGCTTAGAATGTATCAGCCTGAAATGTTATTATTTGTTGTTCTAATTTGCAAAAAAAAACATTTTCTCTCGAAGTTTTCTAAACGAAACGGCACAGGTGACCAAAACCACATTCGGCAAAGAACGTTCCCTATCGATCACGCGGAACCATCCTCATTTTGGCTAATTCGAGCTATGTAGAAACATACGACTCGAGCGATCTGCGCGGATTTGTCAACGTAATGGCGGCATTACTCCTGGTGTGACGCTGATGGGGCGGAATCAATATCCATGTTTATTGTCTATTTATTTGGTTTCGGGATTTTATGAGATACGTTGTGAGTTCACGACGTGTTCTAGTTATACGGTTTTACTTACGGTTTTTGTCTTTAAGAAGGCACTGCACGAAATTTTGAAAATGAAAGTCACTATACGCTGAATTAGTTAAATACTTTGAAAGTCCTTTTTTTGGTTAGCCCGATCCTTGAACAAGGGCGCGCTTTTGTTGAAATTTGATACAAATACACAAATAATTAATAAACAATGTATAACGTTGATGACATCTACAAAAAAACTGATAGTTATTGAGTTTGAAACATTTTTAGGTGGCGATGTTTTGATGTGCTTTCACAAAAGAAATGGTCAAAATACGACGGTATATTTTTGTTGCGTTGACTTAGAAGTTCAATTTTTTTGAAATCTCTAAGTAAAAGGATAATACAGACCGACGAACAGTCAATTGTCCCTCTAAGGGTCACATTTTTCCTTTTGAAGTACGGAACTCTAAAAACATGGACAATAATAACTAAAAGAGTAATAAAATCCATCTAAACAAAAAAAGGATGAAATATATATCTTCATCACAAAGGCCAGAATGTGAAAATCCGTACACGGAATAATTTCACCGAAATTGCTCGACGAGTCAATAAGCTACCAATGGGCATGGGTAGGTCACATCGCGCTGAGAATGGAATAACGTGCGCACCCAGAAGCCTCAAATCTCATACTGGAAGAAAACAGTGCTATTAGCAATGTTGTTTGGCGGTAGACTTGGTAGATATCCAGGTGAACATAGAAAATGCTCTACCACCAGCCCAACGTAGAACCGATAGAATAGAACCTACTGATAGGTAATCGAATCGAATCCGGGACCTCTAGATTGTACGTCCAAATGTAGTCAACTAAATGTTGAAGACTTAGGATCTTAATGCAGCTGGCCTACGTGCTGAGTATTCAAGAAAATCACGGCAAAGTTGATGGCAGAGAGACTCAAAAAATAGAATGTTTCATTCAAACCAATTCCAACAGTATTTTCCATATTTTCCAAGTATCTACTTAGGAAGAACAAAGGCACACTTCATAGCAATAAATTACATTTCAAAGGTTTACCAATTACTTTTGAAGAATCACCGTACTTGAACCATACATGGCTCTCATTGAACCTTGCTGGTTCAAATGACTGATACAGTTAAGTCAACCATGAAATTACATCAATTAAACGAATGTCGCTCACCCCCAACTCAGTGAAATGTCCTAACAAAATTTCAAATCTCATGTAATTCGTGCAAATTTGCAAAATTGTAGCAAATTACCGTAGCAAAGTTGTTAAGAAGTTGGTATCTCAAAGAAAATAACTGATAGCAAAGTACTTTGGTTGTGCGAGTTCATAATGAATTCAACAGACGAAACCGAGTGAAAATAATTAATACTGATATGTATATACAGGCGGAACGTGGTTTGGATAATCAAATGTACATTATCTGAGGGTAGTGTTGTGGAGTGTGTCGAAAGTTTATAGTCATTAGGAGTTGGTTGTTTATTTACTGAAAGTAGATCAATGCTTGGCCACGATCTCACCGGATGGTAAGAGATGATGTGGCCTACAACGACGTTGGTATAGAAGGTGCTTGTTCACTCTCGACTTAAATACACCTAAATTGTAGCTTTCTAGGAATATACACGCCGGCAGTGCGTTCCACTGCAGCTGTTGATATTATAATCAATGCATGGTTACTTCATGGTGTGGTGTAAGGAGCGTTAAGATCCATTATAAACCTACAGCTACACAATGACAACTTGCTGATTGGTATAACATTCTAATGCCGAGACCACACGGCATTACTTACACATAATAAGCACTTCTAGTAGGCTCAATAATTTACGCGTTCAAAAAGAACTATAAACCGACTCAAAATGCCCTAAACGTCTACAGCATTAATCCCATAAAATATTCACCCATAGAGGCAGATTTATCTGTGTTAATTGTGCATTTGGATTTTGTAAATTTTCTCAATAAGCGCAGAAAGCATTTATATGGGAATACTTTTGAAGTATGTTCTACCAAACAAAAAAAGAATCATTAAAATTGATCCATAATTAGCGGAGTTGTCGCGTAACATACATTAAAAAAACACAGTCAAATTAGAACCGCCTCCTTTTTGAAGTCGCTTGATAAAGTTAGAAGCAAAACGTTTAGTTCTTAGCTCTTTCTTGCGTGCACTCCCAAATGAATGTAGCCTATCTCCAAAATGTAACCATAGAATTTAGAACGGCAGGCCACGTTAGTGGTCTTTCAGGAATCAAGTTTAAGTAAGGACTCGTATTTTACCATTTAAACTATTTAAACCATTTATTTACCACAGATAAATTACACATACAAACACACACACATATAAAACTAATTCATACATTTACAACATTATGATTAAGAGGTTATGCTGGTGTCAAAGCGCTCATACAAACGTAGTCCAGTCATATTTTGAGTATTAAGCTATGAAAATCTATGAAATTTTCAAGACACAATCTAGAAACAAATATCTGTGTCGGTGGTGAGTCAGATTTTCATTTAAATATATACTTCCAGAGTTACAGGGCGTCAAAGAATTGTATTTTACGGTAGTAAAAAACCCCAACTTTGAACCTGATTTACAAGAGTATGAATCAATTTAGAACAATTTGGAAAAACCACCGACATCTGAAATTTCATTAGTATACAGTATTAAAAAATGGTTACATAATATACTGTATCCTTCAAATGATCCTGGACTACGAAACATCCAAATAACGGGTGGATAACTTCGCGTAGTGTATGCTGTCTCACCGTACGCGCTCGGGTAGGATAGGGCTCGGATAGGGACAGCTACAAAACAATGCAACCTTGAACGCGGCCACGTGGTCTAACCAACATAGCCTCTTAATACACATTAAAATGAGAAGGTTCTGTGGCAGGAGCTGTCTCAGTACCCGTCATGCAGCATTCTGCACAACACTGATGTTCAGCCAGCCCCTATTCTAACAATAGTATAACAAACTTGCACGCAGCGATACATAAATAAAACTAACTTACAGATACTTATTCACACAACACTAATTAATAATATATTTAGAGACATAATGAACAATATTATATAAATAAGAAATTATAATAACATAAAACTATTACTACGGGTAGACTGAAACTGAAACAACCTAATTTTTAAGGGTTTACTTTTTGAGCATTTAATAAAATTCCTTTCAAATGTTTTTTCAAAGTGTTTTGGGACATGTTCAATCTTAAGGGAGGTGGCAAGTCGTTCCATATTTTACAGGTATTTCTAGGCAATTACTTATTAAATTGTTGCTTCTAGATGAGCTCGTTTCTTTCGTCACTGAACATCATTAGTCGAAATGAAGGTCAAGTGAAAGCCGGCAGTTTACAGAACAGATTATAACCAACAAAAATACCTTACTTATATTTACTCCGCAACGGCCGCCAAACACAATTTAAGATGAAACTCTTCCCAAGTTACGTCAGACACAATAAAATCTTACTCAGCACCGGAGTATCCCAAGGAGACAAAGTAAGGATGGTTTCGTGTATGATCATATTTGGCTCCTCGCACATCGGCGACATGCGTGCGGAATTTCTATTAGGTACCTAACAGAGCGTTTCGCTTTATGTTATACTTGGTACAAAGAATACGGGAACTCATTTTTCATCATACAGCACAATAACCGCCAGTCGCCAACAGTATGCGCTTTTGATCTTACGCGAGGAATTTTATCCTCAATGAAATTATGAGTTATTACTAAAAGAAAAAGAAATAAACATTAAATGAAATAAACAAAAAAGACATTTAATATTAATAGACCGGACAAAGCAAACAAACATTTTGATCCAAAACTTATTACCCATTGGTAATAATTTTCTCAATCTAGTGTCACATCACGTCACGCGGCCGTACAAGACATTTGACATACCATTGACTTTTGAGATCAAAATGTTTATATGAAACGTTTCCCAATGACCGCTTATAACCTATTACTATATTTAAATCTCTCTGATTAAATGGCGTGCAATGTGTACTACAAAAAAGGATGGGATAATATTTTACATGTAGTTGTAAATGTAATAAAACAAAATGTTCTAATTTTAAAGACACGCGCGTTGATGTATTTCATGTTATCTCTTTCTGATACACTGACATTTACATTGCTGTTATCGCAGCTTCCTCGCCTCCCACCGTAAATCGGTGAGTTTTATTTAGAACGAAACTGTGGTCAAGCTCTCTCCACATATACTCCTTGTTTTTCACAATACCAAATTTTGATGTACAATACATCCCTGGTAAGACACCATAAAGTCGTTGCGTTGCATTACGTGCTCTCCTAAAACCCTACATTCCAACTACACAGATCTAAGATCATGTACTGAGAATTCTGCAACCTCTGGATTGTGATGGCAGATTTAGAGTATTTCTGCGTGCTTTTGTGAAGTGTAGGTCTGACTTTAGGACAGGATCAACATTGTCATCCCGTTTCGTGGGTGAGAAAGTAGTAAAAGTGGTATTTGAACTTTATAATTGGCGGCGGATAAAAGACAAATGAACCCAAGCAGAACCGTATAAGCAGTCGTGTAAATGTGGGCGATGTACGTACAATTACTCAAAATGTTTTCCTTTATCGACCATCAAAAACACGCTCGTGTACCACAAACTGTCTTTCGAGCAAGCTCGCGCAATCCCAATCCCGTACATTCCACGCAACTCTCACCCTAGATCACCAAGCTACGGACAACAATATGAAATGAAAGGGATTCTACAGCGATACCGGATAACACAAGTAACGGGATGGCATTAGATATTTATAGAAATAACACTATTTACCCGTGTTCGCGGCAAGGGGATTTTGCAGTCTAACAGGCCAATTTTGGGACGCCACATTTGTGATATTATGTGTCCCTTACTGGCTGGTTAATATTGCAAACGTAGTAACGTTACGTCGGCCGTGGTGTCTTTACGTATAACCATAGACTAAGGAAGTTTGTCGCTTACACTACTCGCACACTATGTTTGCCCCTCTGAAGTTAGGCGCTCCGAAATTTCGCGCATGTACCGTTGGAATTTATGTGCATTATTTTTAATAATAACTATTCCTAGATTAATTGCAATATCATAGACCATTAACTTCCTCCCAATAACTTGCCTTGTCTCCCATTTATTCGTTAGTATTTGATACTGCGCAGCCTTTTGTAGCTAACTTCAGAGGGGTAAACATAGCGTGCGAGTACTGTATTCTAGTAGTACTAACTACTAGTAACTTGTAGTCAGCTGTCAAACGGTCCCATTTTATTCAAAAGCTTTTATTTTAATTATTTTTACTTCTGTCTACGACGCAGCTGTTAGCAATACATCGTTGGTCAGAGTTTGCTGCAAAATGTGATAAAATTATCCTACAAAATTGAAAACGTATAAATAGCATAATCAAATCAGGTTTTCAGGTTAAATGCCACTTTTGCGGTTTATAGTCATAGTTAGATAAGTTGCTTCACACATAAACAGTAATGAGCACATAGAGCACGAATAGAAGAAAACTTTGACATCGGCTCCGGCATTCTGAAATAAAGTTATCTCCTTTTAATAAAGGCTATTCGTTATAAGAGCGACTAGTACAGCTTTATGTTTATACTCCATCTAATGATCTTTAGTCTTACCAAATACAAATATATTATACTTATATGAAAACTATCATGGCTGACAATAGGTAATGGCTGGGGTATCTTTATTCTTTTCTATTCGGAAAATGTATCAGTTTGCCTTTGGTATGCCTTGGAGTCGCGTAAGTTTTATACGAGGTGATTTGCTAGATGATCGGTGATGATGATTGGTGATGACCGAGCTTAATTATTCATACTTAACTATAATTTGTTATAAAATATTAAAAAATGAGCATTTTATCACTTAAAATTATACTTAAGTATGCTGTATGTTCTCTCACTCAACTTGCATGCCATGTTTGTTTTTCATCGCAAATAAAACTTGTGAGCTCTGCTCATTACACATTCGGCAGAATTAGTCCCTCGCCTACGGCTCAGGCTGCAACCCACAGCTTCGTGTGTAATGAGCAACTAGCTTACTTGATGATTATAAGATCGCTTATCTTCGAAAACAACCACAGAACTGCATTCTAATTTATTAGCCCTGGTAGAGCTACGAGTATTAAGGCTGCTATTAGACACACAAACCAGGATTTTATTTTCATCATTTTGGTACGCTTCAATTTACTTGCTTTGAATATTTATTATTGAAAAGTAAATGCGTTCAAAAAGAACTGGAAACCGACTTCAACTGCCCTAAAAGTCTACTTCTATTAAGGCAAATTTAAGATTTATATAGTTTTATCACTAATTACAATGTCAGAACTGGACCAAATTAAAATAAGACCACAAGGAAAGCACCAGGTTTCAAATAAAAATAAGAATCATCCATATCGGTTCACCCAGTCAAAAGTTCTGAGGCAACAAACATAAAAAAACATATCCGTCCTCCTTTTTTGAAGTCGGTTAAAATGCGTTTTTACTAAATGAATAATAATTTCTTCCGTCACACAAAACATTTGCTTGTTCAGCGTGACGTATCGCTTAAACAGGCCCAATGAGGGGTACCTCTCGTATGTACATAGACATCACGAGGCAATTTTTCGCCAAGATCCCGATATCGCCCCGATGACAGCCGGTAGTAATAATTTTACGGCGATCTCCTTTGAGACACGCTCCCACGTTTTGTGAGACGTGAGGGGACTGGTTACGATTTATCGGAAGCGCTTTATGGACTCGTGTATCCGACGTCAGGTTATGGGCGCAGTTACGAAATATAGTGTCGCGAATTGGATGATCAATGCGCAGTTTTGTGACGAAATTTTGAGCTTATTACTAGTAGTTAAGGAATTCTCTTTTAATTCACTTTCTTACTTGACAATTGCATCAAGAAGATAAAAAACAATTGTTTACACTGGTTATTGAAAGGTTTATTTATATTATATTAGTGAATTTAAAATTTAATTATTAATGGTCGCATTTAAGAAATATACAGATAATGTTGCGAATAGCATGGTCATTGTTCCGAAGTTTTTGATTCAATTTCTTGTAGTTTAGAATAGGGACAGAGCATGTGATGTATATGTTAATAATAAACAATTTTTATTGAATACAATCCTTGGTCATAAACAACATAACTTTATACATATTTTAGTCAACCAACTTTTATAAAGGCTCTCGTTAAATAAGTTAAAATTTGCAAAATTTGTTATGAGGTGTTGAGTTTGTGACTAGTTGTTACAGAGTATTTCTAATATTTATTTCATTTTAAAACGAAACGAGAGAGAGAAGTCGAAATTTGAATGAGTTTCTTTGATTGTTTTTTTCTTGCCTTTACTCAGTTTTAGTCAAATTTAACATCTATCTCCCACGTTTTGTGAGACGCAAAAAGACTGGTTACGATATCTTTATAGACTCGTGTTTCAAGGTGCAGTTACGAAATATGGTGTTACAACATTTGGGGAATTTTCGTTTCTTGTGAAGAAGCAAGGTATTAGTAGAGATATTATTGTGTTAGTCCAATTCCGAATATACACTTTTCATTCCTAAACCGTTTAGACATGATTTTATGGTCATCTTTTTTTAGACAGGCTAATGTGGGGAGACTTATTACGATTATCAGAAAGGTCAGGTTATTTGCGCAGTTACGAAACATATCGTTACGTTATTGAATGATCAACGTACTCGTAAGTTTTGTTACTAAAATTTTAAGTCAAGTTTATGGCAATTTGTTATTACTCTGTGTTCCTAGGATAGCCGTTTAAATTATCTGAAACCACTTTTGACTAACTCTTAATCCTATTGAAGCTTGAAGTATATAACAGATAAGTTGGAGTGGCTCTACCCTATCGGTTTCAGTTAATTTGATTTCATGGTCCAGCGAATGTACCGGACCTATTCTGCGCCGGATCTCAACTACCCGAGTTTCTAACTGTGATCACACCTATATATTTGACTATTGGATGTGCAATGTACTGAAAGATATTAAGAGGATTGCGTACTATATATTATTACATGTTTGTTTAAACTAGTTTTTAGTGTTCTGTACCCAAAGGTTAACCAACCTATTACTAAGACTCTGCTTTCCGTCTGTCTGTCTGTCCGTCTGTCACCAGGCTGTATCTTATGAACCGTGACAGTTAGACAGTTGAAATTTTTACAGATAATGTATGTCTGTTGCCGCTATATCAACAAATATATATCAACAAATACTAAAAAACTGATTGAAATAAATATTTAAGGGGGCTCCCATGCAAAAATGTGATTTTGAGACGTGAGTTTTAAAGTATTAGTCATACCATCTAGTGATGCGTATAAAAGTTGTTAAAGGGTCGTACCTGGCTCTACATATCTCCCTGGCCATTCAGCGGGGCAACGCTGCCAGCGTCATGGGTACGTTTGAGCCGGGTAGTCGATCCGGTTTTGTAGATTAGTTATTAAATTTTAATTGTAAATAATTTCCATTTATCTTTTCTTATCAAAATTACTATATAACCTTCTATATATTAATACGTGAAGCAAAAACTTTGTACCCCTTTTTACGAAAATTGCGTGGACGGAGGAGTATGAAATTTCACACACCTATAGTTTATATAGAAAAGAATTGCAAAATGCTAATATTTTTTTAAATATTTTAAATTAATTATGGTTGAATATCGACCACTGGGCTACCACTAGTAATTAATTAACTAGCGAAACAAGTGATGCCCTAAAGACACATTAGTTGAGTGAAACATGCAACAAAGTTAAGTTGACACAGTGTTGTTGGAACTTTTAACAACAACAATAAACAACAAGTGGACGTTGCAGCGCAATTAATTGCAGGCGGTTCTGACACTGCGGGGACAACTTGTGCTGAGTATGTTTCTGATACTGGATGCTTACACACAATTTAATAAGCAAAACCATACATACGTATGTATGTAAGAGCGAGACACATTTAAGTATAAGAAAGAATCGACCAGAGATTTTTAGTCATAGAGCGGGCATTGTGAAACTTTTCAGAGAAAAACATTGACATCGAAAAGTCAACGGTAGATACGTCAAATATCTTGTACGGGACGTGACGTGATGTGACCCTAGACTGAGTGACTTAATACCAATTGGTAAAAAGTTTGGGACCAAAATTTTGTTTGTTTTGTCCGGTCTATGGTCTGTCCCATCATCGTCATCATCCCATGTCTTTTAAAGTGATTATTACAGATATAGACAGTTACTGAAGATATTTTTTGTAAAGAAAATATTTTCTTGATCTATGTTTTATTATTTAGTTATAAAAAAATTGGGTAAATATTACTAAAACTAGCCTAGTTTATAAACATTCTTATTTAATCACAATTCGTTGAGCTGTTAAGCTTTAACAGAAGTAAATGCGTAAAAAGAACTGGAAACCGACTTCAATTTCCCTAAAAGTATACTTTTACTAAGGCAAATTTAAGATTTATTCGTTTTCTCATAGATGACGTTGTCAGAACTGGACCAAATTGAAATGGGACCACACGGAAAGCACCGCCTTTCAATTAAAAAAGTATCATCCAAATCGGGTCACCCAGTCAAAAGTTCTGAGGTAACAAACATTAAAAAAACATACCCATCGAATTTATAACCTTGAAGTCTGTTAAAAAAAGCTGATCGCTTTCATCTTAATTATGGAAAATGACTTTAAGTCCGTAGGATGGAAGCATGATCACCCAGATGGCCCACTTTAATGAGGCTTTTGCTATGTTATCATTCGTTAACGGAACAGAAGTATAGCTACTGAAACGATGTTTTTCGAGAAAAATCGATGTGGTACTAGCCAGGCGTCAAAGATGTCCTGCTATCAACCAAACCAAGGACAAAAGTTCAACTATATGTAGGCTACGAAGGACACTATTCGCATCGCCTATCAATTCGCCAACTAAAACTCTAGTTTACAACTCAGAGAACTCTCCACTAAATTCATAACCACGGTAACTGCACCCGGAGTATTGGATAGTCAAATTTTAACAGCGCTGACCATCCGCCGTCCAGTCTGCAAGTGGAGCGAAGTTGCTCGAGATAGTTTACCAGCTAGTAAATGTAGTTGAGAGCTGAAAGCAACCAAATTGCTAGCCCGTTACGACGTGCTAATTGAATTCAATCTGGCATACATAGGTCTTTTGTTGCCTATTTGGTTGCGTCACCCATGAACTATTGGGATAAGTAATTTATTTATTTAAGTAGGCACGTCTAGTACATGAGAGTAAGAGTTCATCACACGAGACTGTCGAAGAGCCTTTTTAGGGTTCCGTCGTCAAACAAGAAACCCTTATAGTTTTACTTTGTCCGTCTGTCCGTCCACGGCTTAGCTCAGAATACCCTTACTACTAGAAAGCTGTAATTTGGTACGGGAATACATATTAATCACGTCAACAAAGTGGTAGAAGAACATTTTGAATTTGTTTTTAGAGTAGCTCCCATACACTTAATGTGGGGATGAAATATTATTATTATTAAAAATACAAATTGTATGTATTTTGGATTGCTTAATTCAGCTTCTTTATGTAAAACAGCTGTACAATTTGTAGCTGGATTGTCATGGCGTTGCATTTAACAAAATGGCTACCCATGTGTAGACGATTTGTAGAGTGGATTATATGCAACCACAAACAGTGTTTTTTGGAAGGCGACCATTATTAAATATGAGTATTATAGCCTTTAAATAACTGTTTTTACTTTAATTAGGGTCATTTTCATTCATATTACTGGGATTATTCGTTAATTTTGACGAGCTACGTTCTGCTTTGGGCGCCATTTTTGCCATACAGAGCCACGAACGACAAAATTGAGAACTGAAATTTTACAATGTTACGTTCCTTTTCACGCTGTTTTATAATACCGTGTAATGATCCGACCCGTAAACGTAATAAAACGCTTAAAATCATCATTTTAGACACTGTCTCAAACCGACGTTAAAGAAGCTCTAAAGATTATTATGTGATTTTGTAAATATTTGAAAGTTTGAATATTATTGGCTCGTGATGTCTAGTAGTTTATTAGGACCCAGCGTAGTAACCATTCCAGATTCTTTTAAGAGAAGAACAAGTTTTCTAGAAGTTTAGTGATTACAGAATACCTAAGGAAATAGAAATTAGAGTTCAAAATACAATACATACTGAACACTAATGTTAGGTAACAACTAGTTGAAGGTCATTCGCTAAAACAATCGGAACAAGAGGTAATAGAACAATAATATAAGACTTGAACACTAAATTTACATAAAACAAGGAAAACAAGGATTTTTATTCATATCTAAGTGTTATTTTGAGGGGATACAGGAACAGAGCTCCGCCTCCGCTCTACCCAGCGCATTATCTCTTTCCCTTCCTAATCTTAAAGGGGGCATTGGACGGTTTCGTCCTGCCTTTAAATTTGAAGCTAAAACGATCGCCTCCAGAACTTGATGCCAAAACGGTACCTCCATGTCACTACACTTCTTTGGCGGTCTTAGACCCAAGGAAAAAGTGCAAGGTGCGTAACTCAGCAGTTCCAGAGCTTTGTGTTCTCAAAACACCCGGCGCGTGACTCTAATAAAGACAGAAGGTCTTCCAAAAGGGAGAAGGGACAAGGAACCAAGCTTTCCTCGTCTGGTTCATCCATAGACTACCTAAACCAGCCCGTTTTAGCAAAGAGACAGGGTATGTATCGGAATGCCCAATATAATTGTTTCTGTAAACAGCAGGATAGAATGACGACATCAGTGAATAAAGGTTGAACTGAATTAAATCAATTCAAACGTGAAGATTCTCGATGCTCTTAAAATATGTTACACATAGCAAAAGAGCAACGTATTTAGGGGCTTGTTTCCTACGTCCGAACCATACCGGTAGTGAAAGCCAAAAGGGGGTGAAGATGAACGTGAGGATGATTAAAGGAATAGTTCTGTAGATGGAACGTGAGATATAAACAAAGCCTCAATTAGTTTATAATCCTTAGTAATTATTTATAAATTATAAGAACCAGAAACCGCATTGAGTCATGTTCATTCGAATCAAATATCGGCAAGTTAAAGTATTAAATCAGTTTTATAGCATTGTTCAAGTAAAATTAAAGAAAATATTATTTTCTTCATAATTGGTACACAAATAAATTAAATAAGAATATCAACTAGGGTTCAAATTCATCAAATTAGTACCTTCGACGAGTCATTATCAAGTATCTAACTCAATATGCAACAAACTACTAATAATGAGTTAAAACTACTAAAACTACTTCTTGGGTTTAAGGTTTTGACATAACTAGTTTGCTTGTAGATCGACGGCGAATAGGTAAAGAAGCATTAGAAGCGTTGTTGTATCAACAATTTCTAATAAAGAATTATTTTTATGACATCAATAATTTTATTTATATTTATTTAGGTTGTTTTCCCCCTTTATAAACAATGTAGAGCATTTAAAACGGTTTAACAGTTATTCATACAAAGTTGCAACTTTGTTCGCAATAAAATATTTCATCCCAAAATCGCCCGTGTGTAGCAACCATTATTTTTGTATCGAAATTTTATATGAAATTTGTCGTATTGTAATTTAATCCGAATACGCCGCGCGCGTGAAACCATCCGATAAATACGTACGTACGGACGGACGGACCTTTCCGTACCAGATAACCACCTACTCAATACAAACAACTGTCTAGTTGATTTAGTCTGTCGTGTGGTAATAAGAAATCAAAAGCACTTCCCAGCCATTATCCAGTTTGCCAAGGTCATCTCTCATCTTCATCATCAGACATTGTTCCAGGACAGAGTTGGCCATTCTATCGCTCGTTCAAAGCGCCGCTCACTGCTCGTATGGTGGCCACCATTATTACACCATGCGCAATATCGTTTCAATTATTTTCTCCAAATCTTTTATCAAAATATTATAATTAAAATAATTTCAATAAATATCGTGACTTTTCTTTCTGACATTTTCTTTTCTCCTCCTTTTTCAAAACCTAAAATTATCTATTCTCAACTCAAACGTCATTGCCAGTGTTTTTCGGGCAATTCCTCCAAAAAGTTTGCATTAATTTATTTTAAAGACATTATATGTAATCATGATCTGTATTTCGATAAATGTAATATTTTGCTAGGGTAAGTTGGGACCGTTACAATCACCCCCTAAATTTTTATATATTGCAATGGAATAAAAATTTATCTAATTACCATTAAAATTTAATAAATTATTAGCAAAAGTTCCACTTTATCGAAATATAAAACCGCAACAAAATTACCTCCATCCGAATAGTTATTATTAGCAACCGGTACCTTTTAATATCGTGATTAGTTTTTATGCAATCTTATTACATAAAGAAAATTACTAAAATACGCTCTCATTTAGTTGAATAAACTAAATGTTTCTTCTAAAATCTTTCAATGCTGCTTGTACTTCTTTCTTCAACCCAAGCGTTCATTTATAACTTTAGTAAGTTAAGTATCGCCAGCGTTAACAATATAAGTAACTAAATATTCATTTCTTTTAAATATTTATACGCCTTCAGAATATTAGTACGAGTATATCCCATAATCACCGTTATTTATTGAACCTTAGTTCAACCCAAATCATCTACAACTCTAGGATCCTTTAGGAGCGCTTTGCCTTCTGAAACCATCTAGGTCTCCATATGGATTAACCCAATTTATTCACAAATTGAAAAGTTCTGCAGTAGTCAAGCAACCCTGCTGTAACGTAAAACTCCAACTCTTCTTCCCACCCCCACGATTCTTATTCTTCGAAACACCTTATCGACTCTTCCTAATTCAAAACTGCAAAAGGAATCCGAATCCGTCTAGTTTGTCATGAAGCAGACGTATCACATAAACTCCAATATTCCATTGTATTGCATCAAGTTGAAGTCACAGGGTTGAAAGAAATAAACGTTCAAACTCAAGAGTATATTGACCAGAGAAAAAGCCAACATCGCAACCTCCTTGACAGTTTGCTTCCCTGTCCCCACAGAGTACTGATCAGGGTCCCCCACTCACAGAGTCCTTTGACGTCGCTGACACAGGCTCGTGACTACTGACACACATGATACCACTAGTCCACTAACATCCTTGCATATAAACCGACGTCCTCAATCGCTGACTCTAATTTAACTAACTCGACTTCAGTTAGCTTGAATTACTTCTTTTCCGACCAAGTTCATTATCTGTTTATTTGATTTTTCTAAGAATTATTTTTGGTAATTTTCTCTCACTGGCTAACATTACTTAAGTCTCTGTGGAACCTCACTGCTCCTTTCGGGAAATGTTGTCCAATAGAATAATCCTCCGGTATCTCAGATGTATCATAATCCATATAACAGACACCTTGATGATCCCTTTCGATCAGAATTTTTTTGTAAAATATTCTTCTCTCATGTAACTGCTGACCCAACAAAATCTCTCCTATTGTAGATCCAAGTTCCAATTTCTCACTTATACGAGTACACGTAAACAGCAGTCGGTTGTTTATATAAGCATAACTGTTTGAGTACCGCTTGAGGTTACTCAACTTCGACCCACCACAAACCATCTCAATAAACTTAAATAATCTTCGACGAGACTAGGATAGACATGAAAAGACTTGGGTAGACTTGGGTAGACTTGCGTAGACTTGCGTAGACTTGCGTAGACTTGCGTAGACTTGCGTAGACTTGCGTAGACTTGGATAGACTTGGATAGGCTTGGATAGGCTTGGATAGGCTTGGATAGACTTGCGTAGACTTGCGTAGACTTGCGTAGACTTGCGTAGACTTGCGTAGACTTGCGTAGACTTGCGTAGACTTGCGTAGACTTGGATAGACTTGGATAGGCTTGGATAGGCTTGGATAGGCTTGGATAGGCTTGGATAGACTTGGATAGACTTGGATAGGCTTGGGTAGACTTGGATAGGCTTGGATAGGCTTGGATAGGCTTGGATAGGCTTGGATAGGCTTGGATAGGCTTGGATAGGCTTGGATAAACTTGGATAAACTTGGATAAACTTGGATAAACTTGGATAAACTTGGATAAACTTGGATAAACTTGGATAAACTTGGATAAACTTGGATAAACTTGGATAAACTTGGATAAACTTGGATAAACTTGGATAAACTTGGATAAACTTGGATAAACTTGGATAAACTTCGACGGACTTCGACGGACTTCGACGGACTTCGATGGACTTCGATGGACTTCGATGGACTTCGATGGACTTCGATGGACTTCGATGGACTTCGATGGACTTCGATGGACTTCGATGGACTTCGATGGACTTCGATGGACTTCGATGGACTTCGATGGACTTCGATGGACTTCGATGGACTTCGATGGACTTCGATGGACTTCGATGGACTTCGATGGACTTCGATGGACTTCGATGGACTTCGATGGACTTCGATGGACTTCGATGGACTTCGATGGACTTCGATGGACTTCGATGGACTTCGATGGACTTCGATGGACTTCGATGGACTTCGATGGACTTCGATGGACTTCGATGGACTTCGATGGACTTCGATGGACTTCGATGGACTTCGATGGACTTCGATGGACTTCGATGGACTTCGATGGACTTCGATGGACTTCGATGGACTTCGTTGGACTTCGCTAATAATCGGTACACTCCGTTACATTTCCGTGCACCCCCGTACACTTCGGTACTCTCCCATACTCTTCTGTACACTTCGGTACGCTTCTGTACACTTCTGTACCCGAATGTACACGGCTGTACATGGCTGAACAATGCTGAACAATGATGTACACTGCATTCCGAGCATTCCGAGCAATCCGAGCAATCCGAGCATTCCGAGCATTCCGAGCATTCCGAGCATTCCGAGTATTCCGAGCATTCCGAGTATTCCGAGTATTCCGAGTATTCCGAGTATTCCGAGTATTCCGAGTATTCCGAGTATTCCGAGTATTCCGAGTATTCCGAGTATTCCGAGTATTCCGAGTATTCCGAGTATTCCGAGTATTCCGAGTATTCCGAGTATTCCGAGTATTCCGAGTATTCCGAGTATTCCGAGTATTCCGAGTATCCCGAGTATCCCGAGTATCCCGAGCATCCCGAGCATTCCGAGCATTCCGAGCATTCCGAGCATTCCGAGCATTCCGAGCATTCCGAGCATTCCGAGTATTCCGAGTATTCTGGATTTTCTGGGCATTGTCGTTTTCGGAGTATTCGACGCTCACGACGCACACGACGCTCACGACGCACCACGACGAACACGACACCCATGACGCACACGGTGAACACGGCGCACACGACGAACACGGCGCACATGACGGACACGACACCCACGACGCACACGGTGGACACGACGCACACGACGAACACGACACCCATGACGCACACGGTGAACACGGCGCACACGACGAACACGGCGCACACGACGAACACGACACCCACGACGCACACGGTGAACACGACACCCACGACGCACACGGTGAACACGGCGCACACGACGCGCTCGTTACACTTGACTTGCTCGATACGTTCGAAATTTTCGACACCTTTGTAAATTTTGAAAACGTGAAGCATCTTCTGTTTTTAAAAATAAATGGTATATCTCCTTATCATCATACTATACCATCATACCGTAATGACATAGTATAGTTCCGTTACTCTATAACTTTCGACTTTCGAAATTTTATTTGTTGAAGTAAATTGTTCCTCGATAGTACTTTTATGTGTCAGACTGTTTTGTTTTCGTTCATTGATACGGATAAGGCGCCTTACACACGTACGAATATGTATGGTATACGTTTACATGTCGCCCTTTTTTTGTTACTGCATTTTCACTTGACGTTCACCTGTCCTGTAACATGTGACGATAAGGACGTTGGTTAGTAAGGCCATGGATAATAGAATCTTAGACCTCCCGACTGTATCCAAGTATGTAATCACGGAGGTTGTCATTATCTCCCAAATCATCCGTTGTATCTTGATAAATGAGAAATCACTGGAAACCTCGTGCTCCTATGCAGTCTTCAATCTATATGACGACACATAAAATTCAACATGTGGCGGTTTGTAGGTGAAGCACAGTCTAACAACAAATACCTCGTGTTTGGTATCAAATGGAAGGTCCCGGCAAGAACGTAGTCAAAACCGCAGTAAAAAGTATTTCTCAGTATATCGAGGCTATTTGACTTAATTATTTCATTGCTTGTAATTTTACATAAGCCAGAACCTTTATACTTATATGATACAGACACATAAATTGGGCAAGTGAGTGTGCCGCGGTAACGACCAGCGAGTGCCAGAACCAAACTGTGTTAAGCCAACATATTTAAGCCGTTTAGCTTAAGCATTATCTTCAATTATCACTTTTATTATGATTCTATTTTGGTCGTGAAAAGCAAAACGTTACAATTATATGGAATTTATTAACTTTGTTTAACCACAAAGTTTCTAAATCGTATACCCAGAAAACTTGATCTCTTTCCATTCCACGGCAGCAAATTGTAGGCCATTGGCCTACTTCCCTACTTACACTTCAAACTTTCATTCAAACACCTTTTTCTATCCACATAATTCTGATCCTGGTCACGGCACCAAATTGTAACGATCCGACCCGTAAACGTAATAAAACGCTTAAAATCATCATTTTAGACACTGTCTCAAACCGACGTTAAAGAAGCTCTAAAGATTATTATGTGATTTTGTAAATATTTGAAAGTTTGAATATTATTGGCTCGTGATGTCTAGTAGTTTATTAGGACCCAGCGTAGTAACCATTCCAGATTCTTTTAAGAGAAGAACAAGTTTTCTAGAAGTTTAGTGATTACAGAATACCTAAGGAAATAGAAATTAGAGTTCAAAATACAATACATACTGAACACTAATGTTAGGTAACAACTAGTTGAAGGTCATTCGCTAAAACAATCGGAACAAGAGGTAATAGAACAATAATATAAGACTTGAACACTAAATTTACATAAAACAAGGAAAACAAGGATTTTTATTCATATCTAAGTGTTATTTTGAGGGGATACAGGAACAGAGCTCCGCCTCCGCTCTACCCAGCGCATTATCTCTTTCCCTTCCTAATCTTAAAGGGGGCATTGGACGGTTTCGTCCTGCCTTTAAATTTGAAGCTAAAACGATCGCCTCCAGAACTTGATGCCAAAACGGTACCTCCATGTCACTACACTTCTTTGGCGGTCTTAGACCCAAGGAAAAAGTGCAAGGTGCGTAACTCAGCAGTTCCAGAGCTTTGTGTTCTCAAAACACCCGGCGCGTGACTCTAATAAAGACAGAAGGTCTTCCAAAAGGGAGAAGGGACAAGGAACCAAGCTTTCCTCGTCTGGTTCATCCATAGACTACCTAAACCAGCCCGTTTTAGCAAAGAGACAGGGTATGTATCGGAATGCCCAATATAATTGTTTCTGTAAACAGCAGGATAGAATGACGACATCAGTGAATAAAGGTTGAACTGAATTAAATCAATTCAAACGTGAAGATTCTCGATGCTCTTAAAATATGTTACACATAGCAAAAGAGCAACGTATTTAGGGGCTTGTTTCCTACGTCCGAACCATACCGGTAGTGAAAGCCAAAAGGGGGTGAAGATGAACGTGAGGATGATTAAAGGAATAGTTCTGTAGATGGAACGTGAGATATAAACAAAGCCTCAATTAGTTTATAATCCTTAGTAATTATTTATAAATTATAAGAACCAGAAACCGCATTGAGTCATGTTCATTCGAATCAAATATCGGCAAGTTAAAGTATTAAATCAGTTTTATAGCATTGTTCAAGTAAAATTAAAGAAAATATTATTTTCTTCATAATTGGTACACAAATAAATTAAATAAGAATATCAACTAGGGTTCAAATTCATCAAATTAGTACCTTCGACGAGTCATTATCAAGTATCTAACTCAATATGCAACAAACTACTAATAATGAGTTAAAACTACTAAAACTACTTCTTGGGTTTAAGGTTTTGACATAACTAGTTTGCTTGTAGATCGACGGCGAATAGGTAAAGAAGCATTAGAAGCGTTGTTGTATCAACAATTTCTAATAAAGAATTATTTTTATGACATCAATAATTTTATTTATATTTATTTAGGTTGTTTTCCCCCTTTATAAACAATGTAGAGCATTTAAAACGGTTTAACAGTTATTCATACAAAGTTGCAACTTTGTTCGCAATAAAATATTTCATCCCAAAATCGCCCGTGTGTAGCAACCATTATTTTTGTATCGAAATTTTATATGAAATTTGTCGTATTGTAATTTAATCCGAATACGCCGCGCGCGTGAAACCATCCGATAAATACGTACGTACGGACGGACGGACCTTTCCGTACCAGATAACCACCTACTCAATACAAACAACTGTCTAGTTGATTTAGTCTGTCGTGTGGTAATAAGAAATCAAAAGCACTTCCCAGCCATTATCCAGTTTGCCAAGGTCATCTCTCATCTTCATCATCAGACATTGTTCCAGGACAGAGTTGGCCATTCTATCGCTCGTTCAAAGCGCCGCTCACTGCTCGTATGGTGGCCACCATTATTACACCATGCGCAATATCGTTTCAATTATTTTCTCCAAATCTTTTATCAAAATATTATAATTAAAATAATTTCAATAAATTTCGTGACTTTTCTTTCTGACATTTTCTTTTCTCCTCCTTTTTCAAAACCTAAAATTATCTATTCTCAACTCAAACGTCATTGCCAGTGTTTTTCGGGCAATTCCTCCAAAAAGTTTGCATTAATTTATTTTAAAGACATTATATGTAATCATGATCTGTATTTCGATAAATGTAATATTTTGCTAGGGTAAGTTGGGACCGTTACAACCGCTAATCATTAAGCAATCAAACTGAGACATATATACCAAAAATTAAAAGGAAAACTATCACGACTAAGTTGGGTTTACAAGTTAACTAGTATTACACATTATTAGCTTTAGACCGTGAACTGTGCATGGCCCGACACGCACTTGGCTGCTTTTGCTTGTTCAGTTCAATCTCTACCGTGTCCAACACTTTCTACGTTCACCAAGTAGTGTGGATTTTTTTATTATTAAAGATAGACCAACACTTGACCTCAATCTCACCTGATGGTAAGTGACGATGAGGTCGACGATGTTACGTGTTGGTCTAGAAGGTGCCTATTTACTCTTCTTTTGAAGATTCCAAAGTTGTAATTTTCGGGGAACACGGAAACCGGTAGTGTATTCCATATTTTTGCAGTACGCACGATAAATGTGGAAGCGAAACGCTTGGTGCGAGCTGTAGGAATATCTACAGTGTACGGGTGAAGGTCTGCCGTTCTTCTGTTTGACCGGTACTTGAACGGCGAAGGTGGAATCAACAAAAATAGCTCTTGCGCACACTCTCCAAAATGTATCCTGTAAAATACCGAAAGGCAGGCAACCTGACGCCTATGTTCGAGGCTTTGGCTCGAGATTCTGCAGAGAATCTGACTCTAGCTGACCGAAGAAAAATAGAATTGCTTTGCCAACCTAGTAACACAATTTACTGATCCCTGGTGGCTTCTTAGTTTGGTTTTCACATGAAATCTTCAAACCTGCGTATTCGTCTACTTTCTCGCCTAATACTCTGAAGCAAACTGGACCGTCACTAAAAACCCTCACGTCAAAAAGGTTTCCGCAAACGATAGTTTACAAAGAAAGTTACCCATCATTTTCGTGTGGCATAATATTGTTACTCTGTCCTAAATCAACAGTCTCAGGAATAGATGAGTTGGATTTCTTTGGGGCCCTTCGCAGAATTGCCAATAAGGAAATTTTTCGTTCGGAAATATCTATGTCATCGTTATTTAAAATAGGAGAAGGTAGACTTTCAATTATTCATTCCAAATTGTGAATATAAAAATAATATTCCTAAGTGGAATAAATCTATAACTCTTATCCAACAACGGAAAAGTGTGGGTGTGATCAGATTGGACACTGCAGGGGCTCAGGCCTACTCTCCTACAGAGAGTGTATGGGACATAGTCCACCACGCGGGCCCAGTTAGGATTGGCGGACTTCAAATGCCTGTTCAATACATGCAGGTTTCCTTACGATGTTTTCCTTCACCGTTAAGAAATCGGATAATGTACTTGAATTGAAAAACAACTCATAGGTACACGTCTGGGTTCGATCCCGAAACCCTCAGATTGAGAGTCCGCGCCTTATCCACTACGCCACCGACGCTTCAAGTGGGACTGGAAGGTGCTTACTTACTCCCAAGTAATTACAACGCATTGCTTGGTGGTGATTCGACGTTCTTATGTTTATCTGGTAATTGTAGTACATTAGAATTTGATATGGAAAACTTGATTAGACTAGCAACAAATTTAATTCAGTTTTGGATCAAAATATGATATGACCCAAAACCACAGGAATGATGTTGCAGAAGTACTAAACCTAAAGGAGTGTTGGTAAATAAAAATTTTCGTAACCTTTTAAATTCAAAATTATTTATTTGTCCGAAATAGGTTTTACAAATACACATGTGAAGTTCAAATTAATATTGATTCACAGCTACATCTCGTCTGAGACACACAAATATACATTACGGTCAATTTAAGTTTGGGTTATTGGGTGCTATTGGTTGGTATTGGTCGGTATTGGTCGGTATTGGTCGGTATTGGTCGGTATTGGTCGGTATTGGGTGGTATCGGGTTAAAAGATCAGTTAACCGTAACTACTTAGTTACAACTTCTCATGTTAATGAAATTTCAATAGTAATACACTATTTGAATCTGTGTGTTTTCATTTTGCCTTCGGTACGTGAAATAAAGATAAATAATGTGCGTACTAAGTTTTAATAATCTAAAATCTGGCAAGTTTTATAAATATTTTCTCTAATAGTTGGATTTTACACAATGTTGGAGTGTGATGGGGCTTCATAAACTACTCTGTGTGAGACCCTACTTTAGAGCACTTCTTAATATCGTGGTCTTGTCTAAAATAATTGCAAACACTATATATAAACAGCAGAATTATAAAAGTCATAGAAGCGTGAAGCATTTAAAATACAACAAAGTGCGATCAAAAAAGTAGCAAGTCAATTGGCGTGTAAATTATAATAATAAAAAGTAAAAAAAAACACAGAAAACGATCCTGGACGAAAACGCAATCGATTCCGAGCACCCATGAAAGTCAAAGCGATCGGGTGAAGGCGTTGTAATTGGCAATGTTTATTTATCGCTTCACAAAACACACAATATAATCGCTTTGGAAGCTTCTTATTTCTATTCTGATCATGTACGAGGGCTTGGAACGAAAGGCCCGCCTCGAAAGACTGTCAACGGACGCCCTATGGGGTAATAGCCATCGTAAATCTCATACATTTTTATGACTTAATTCGAAACAATTTCGGGGTTAATATTACAGTGTAGCGAGTGTAGTAGGGGATTAGGTTATGAGGAAGGCCAGTGGGAATGGGGAACATTTACAAAACTATTTCCAGAATTTTGTTCTAACAAATGATATCCTCCATACGTGTTCAATTAAGAAACAAGAAATCGTTGGTTATATATACAAGTAGACATAGTTTTTCTTGGTCCCAGACGCCTGAATACACCAGTCATTTCTTGGTCAGCTATTATCATTCAGAGTTTATATAAATATTAGTTACGGTCTTATCTGATGTTTTAATAAATCGTACAGTTACAAAATGGTTGGTGCATTTTTTAGCCGTATTTAAATTTTTTACTGCATGATGTAATTAATAAGTATTTTACATACACTTTCTGTAGTCCGACAGTATTTCATTGCTGGACAGCTTCTAATCTTAGACCAAGCTCAAATCAAATTAGTACTGTTGCCACCTATAGGATGGGTCTGCCTGCCTCTGATAAAAAAAAGCTACAAGTAAAAGAGCCACCGATTTTGTACAGGCATTTCAAAGTGTGCAGTTGAATTACACGTCCAAATTCCACCATCCGATTTATACAATCGACCAACCAGAAGAAAGGCTGGGTTCCACCTCTACTTTGTTGATATTCCACCATTTCGCACGAAGCGTTTCGTTTCTTCATTTATTATGCATACAGCTAAGAAGTGGAATTGCCCGACTGCTGTGTTTCCCGCTACAACTTCGATGTCTTCAAGGTCAGAGTGAATAGGTTATTTCTAGGCAACCGTTAACTGTGCTAGGCCACATTTGCGCTTTAAATGAAGTGAGATTCTGGCCAAACGAAAGGTTATCTAATATTTTAAAAAATCTTGGGAATTTCTGGGATTTTTTGTGTGATTTTATATACGACAGTATTATATTAGTCTGTAATTGTATTCGATTCCGTATAAAATCGTGAGTAGTCCAAATATAACAATAAATATTTTATTCAACTTAAAGAATAACTGTGTTGTCATATCATATCTTATTCTATTCTACCTTTTACTAGGATTGTCCAATTTCTGTCATTTCAATCGAATTTTTCATTTTTATTTGGAAAGAATTTACGATCACGTGAGATTGTGACCGATAAAGCAACATACATCAAGTACGAAGTAATTAACTGTTTTCGAATTCGAAATTAAATTTTAACCTAAACTTTTTAAATTTGGAATATTGACATAATTTATCGGGGTATCTATCTGATATTCGGTTTGGTTGGTCGACATACTTCTGATGTCAGAATATAAATTCCACTCTGTAAAAAATATTAGCTTTTTAATTAATTTTGATCACAGTCTGAATATTAATGTTTGAGCCACGTCTTGACTCCAGGGCAAATCGATGTAGATTTGTAGAATGCGCTCGCTTGATTTCACGTTCGCCGCCACCAAGAAGGATGCTCGGAGTGGAGACAACCAGTTACTAGGGAGTGCCACATAGTGCACCTATTGGGGAGACATCGGCCCAGGTTGCATGACGTCATCTTGAAAACGCATAATTTGTTGTAAGTGCTGAAATTTCCGAAACCTAACATGATGCCGATGTCGTGGGTTCGATTATTAACGGGGTACCTATCTAGTATTCGTTTTGGTTGGTTGACACTGGAAAGAGTACCACCATATTGTCTTGTTATCTAAGATTGCCGCCAAAATGAAAAACAATACAGAAAAAGCCTTATTAACCCAAAGGTAATGTATGATGCCATCATATGAGATGAAGTACAACGAACCAATTGTCTATAAGGATTAATATTGTATTAATTTTTGAATCTATACATATGAACAACAGCTTTCACCCTGTCGTTCTTGATGTGATTAATTTGAATGTGTTCTGTGTGCCTGACGTTAGACATACCCAATTAAAGATACCCCATCATACCTCTCAGCCTATTTGATAGAGAAACCCCAATAGCAATCAAACATCGATATAAAGAGGTAGCTACAACATCAAATATTGACAACTAACAAATTTCGGATCGGGAGGTGCCTGGGTACGCAAATTGTGTTTGTACTGGCAATGTCGTCAAGTCAACGTCAACATGGCTGAATTGCAGAGGTGATTGAACGTACCAAAAAGCATAGGAGAGTAAATTTGGAACGTGTGAAGTGTTTTTCGGACAATACTGTGCTGAAGAGTGTTCAGTGTTTTACTGCCACTAAGTTAATCAATAATAATAATAATAATAATCAACAGTTATATTTCAGTATTTGCAAGTACTCGTAGTCTGATCTCAAAATCACAAATTTCACTGTGCAAAATAAACTCAAAAGTATATCGGACGCAAAATAAATCAAGATTCACTACTGTCAGTCAAAACCAGCTTACAAATAATTAAAAGTGGTCTGTGTTTGTCCGGAATACTTGCTAGTTCAACTGCGTGGACTCTAGAAATTATCGCTATTTAAAAACGATTTTATGATTTTTGGGCCTATCTATCCCTGTACCAAAAATCACGGCCGTTCAGTTACCTCGCTTTCACACTAATAATAACACGTATGGGTGAAAGGGCAAGAAACAGCGCGCCACATCGACTCTCGTCTCGATTTTCGTAGCTTTTTGTCTAAATTAATTTATTATAAAATATTGGTATAAATATAAAATTCTAAAGCTTTCAAATTATTACTAAACTTATGATTGATTTTTCAACTTAGTTTCATAAAGTTTAATTTAGTGTAAACAAAGTAAAGTTTTATTTAAAACCGACATATTATCGTTTTGGAGGTTACTTTAGGATTTAAGTATTATGAACCGCGTTTCGACGTCTGTCTTAACACAGATAATATCCTTAACATTCATATGTATTTTTCTTACGTCTACAAATATCAGAATTTCTCTTAAAAGTATGATAAGTCTGTCTGGGTCACGGAACCACTTTAAATCATTATGGTACTCGAAGATGTAAGAACAAACATATCCACTTGCACTTAAATATTAGTTTATCGTTTATTGCACATAATAATAATTACAAAGTCAATTATAACTATTAGAGTGGCCTATCCCTAACAAGAGATGTCTACCGGCACTCACACTGGAGCTTTCAAAAAATAAATATACTGCAAGTAGACCTACATACATTAGTATGCATATCTCTCGATACAAATTTAGTATAAATGGAGACTAGGTCGATTTAAGAGGACTGTCTGTTTAGAGCACGTGGCCGCGTTCAAGGTTGCATTGTTTTGTAGCTGTCCCTATCCGAGCCCTATCCTACCCGAGCGCGTACGGTGAGACAGCATACATTACGCCATCCACCCGTTATTTGGATGTTTCGTAGTCCAGGGATCATTTGAAGGATACAGTATATTATGTATCCATTTTTTTAATACAGTATACTAATGAAATTTCAGATGTCGGTGGTTTTTCCAAATTGTTCTGAATTGATTCATACTCTTGTAAATCAGGTTCAAAGTTGGGGCTTTTTACTACCGTAAAATACAATTCTTTGACGCCCTGTAACTCTGGAAGTATATATTTAAACGAAAATCTGACTCACCACCGACACAGATATATGTTTCTAGATTGTGTCTTGAAAATTTCATAGATTTTCATAGCTTAATACTCAAAGTATGACTGGACTACGTTTGTATGGGCGCTTTGACACCAGCATACCCTCTTAAGGGGTTATCTTTCAGCATTAATAGAACAAGCCACGTTCACGTACAGCCAGTCTCGAACTGAGCTATCTTACAGTTTTACAGCTCCACTCGCCCACAAATTTTATCGACAGCACTAACCTAACTTTCAGCAACAGTACACGAAAGAGGAATAAGACTCGTGGTGGTTATCCCGACCATGTGCTGCGAATGGCCGCCAAGATAAGGCTAATTTATAGCGATTCAATACCTCGCGTACAGAATTATGATTACTAGAAGTGTCTTCACCAAGTGTATTTCACCATCAGCCAGGATAACATTTTTTGTTGGTTTGACTAGGGGTCGACAAAGAATCTTTGATAGACACATGACACGGAACATGTGAAAATATTTTCCGATTGATTTTATGCTTAAATAATGATATTTTTAATTATTTTTGGTTGAATTTGGTTTTAGGATTTCAGCCTAAAATATTAAAATTAATATAAAAAATTTCATAAAGAAGCTTTTATTTAAATGCTCTAAAAAGAAGAAAAAGGATTGAAAGTGGACTGTATTATTTTTGGGGGATTTGTGAGAAATTAAAAACGTGCGTCTCATACGATTTCTTTACTGAGACTAAATTCACATTGGTTGTTTACAATAGCCTGAATGCACTCAACAATAACCATGAAGGATTTTCTAGCTTTTCTAGCAGCTTTAAGCCTTCGTGTACGCTTTTCTCAAAGGCCAGCAGATGTCGAGAGTTTAGTTTGGCTCACGTGTTGTGCTAGCACGAGTTATTTGTTTCTTGTACCGGACATCCGGCTCGGGTGTCCGGCTATTTTTATTTTACGGCCAATTCCTTGTAACTATGGAAGAATTCCGTTTATGTAGGTCATGACATGTTTACTTATCACTCTGTGAAGGACCGGACTGACAGGCGCGAGGGTTCTTTAGCCTTTGTTGCCTTCTTATTTCTTGCTGTGTACTCTTATTTGGGGTGCGAGATTGTAGCCGTAATTAAGTTCTGTTTGCTGTGAGGTGGAGTAAAGAAATAGAGGCACTGGTAATACGTATACATCTGTTTATTTGCGTTATTCGTCTATTTTCTTCAATCAGTAGCTGTTATAGTTCCCTATAAGCAACCCTACAAAGTTACGTTTAGAAATGTTATGGTTGGTGTTCCAAGCTGAATTATATCAACGATTTGCGAAGTAGATTCAAGATTCACTTTATTGACCTAGTAATATGAACATTACACTCGGCAAGTCAAAATATTTCATATTTTCATATTAAAACTATACTTAATTATCCTAATTATATTAACCTTAACATTTAAATAGAAATGAACATTTCATTAGTCAGACGCAATTCTATGAATTCGTTAATAGAGTAGAAGGGACTGATTTCGAAAAATGATTTAAGTTTTTTCTTGAATTCGCTAAAAGGCAATCGGCAAATGTCAAGTGGGAGTTTATTGTACATTATTATTTTTAAGTGGCAACCTTGTTTTAATACTTTATTTAATTTAGTTCTAGGGTGTTGAATTCTTTCTTTGTTTCTGAGGTTGTATTGATGGGTGTTCATTTTGATTGTTAATTTGTCCTTTACAGTACACAAACAGCCATCAATGTTTCCATCAAAGCAAGGTGGTGTAGCGAAGCGGATAAGGCGTGTAATGAAGATGCGCTTTGCTGAGTGAAGTACCTACGAGCCCTAACAATATTCACATCGTCGATTCACTCCCTCACGTAGCTATAGGTTGCTAATAGACAGTTTTGTTACATCCGAATGAAATATGTGATTAATAAAGAAAGGGCCGCTAACCGGCGGGGAGTAAAAGCTCTTAAGTAGCGACCACGTACCGGGAAGCGTCTACCGGGCCGTCCCCCTACTAGATGGACCGACGACCTGGTTAAGGTCTCGGGGAGTCGCTGGATGCAAGGACCGGTCAATGTGGCATACCATGAAGGAGACTTATGTCCAGCAGTGGATGTTTCCCGGTTGCTGATGATGAAAGAAAGAAAGAGTACAATGCACATAATTTTATTGAGGTAGCAGAAATAATTTAATTGACAAAATATGGGTATATGTTAAAATAAAACAACATATTTTCTATATACAAGCAGCATTAATCAAAAAGTTACAAGTGACTTAAAACGAATTGTTAAAAAGTTTGGGATCAAAATTTTGGTTTGCTTTGCCTGGACTGTTACCAGCAATGTTAAAAGTCTTTGGCTGTGCGAACCACGCCTTCCTAAACACAGCAACGAATATCACCTGTCTCCCATGTTGACTACAGTTATTCCCTACGTAATCCCAGTTTAGTGGCTGTAAAGCCCGTCTCCAGAACAATGCTGGGAACCCGTCCAGGTGCTATAAATTCGAAGCTAATCCAACATGGCCGGGTTAGGTCATAAAGATTACGAGAGACGCCCCATGATGCATGATATACAACCGTTAAATGCTAGTTTTATTGTGTCGTACATTACAAAATGTGGTTTAATAGTGCCAAGTGTGTACTTACTTGATAGTACGTGGATTAAGGCCGTTCAGTGATCCACAGGAAATTAAATTTTTTGTATCACTTCCACACTAATCATAACACATGGTGCGCCATATCGATTCTCGTCTCGATTTCAATAGCTTTATGTCTCTTTTAAAAGAGACACAAATTCTAAAATTGACAAATTAATATTGAAATGAAATGAAAATCATTTAATCCAGACTATCAGTCCATATTTTTTTAAATTACAATTACGAATGATGTCGAATTTCTAAGTTGAAATAGTATGTCAAATTAAATTAGTATGTCAAATATTAATTAATATTAAACTTATGATTAGTTTCTGAACTTAACAAACAAAGGTAATATGCGAGAAGTAAATTTATCTTAAATTCAAATTATTTTAACACCAATGTTTTGATAAAACTCACTTCATACATTCTTCGATCTCTTGTAGTGTTTTATTTCTTGTTTCTGGTAGATATTTATACAAAATCATTGTCCAAATAATTGTTAATATGCCGTAGCATAGGAAAGCTCCATGCATTTCTAACACCCTAAATATGAATGGCCCAATCTTAATAAAAACAGCAAATATAAGAACTCCTAGAGTACCTACCCCGAATAGACTGGTTGTTCGATATGTAACTGGCAACAGTTCTGCACAAATACCTGTATTTAAAACTACAGGGCCACAACAAACACTAAAAGAAAATGCAATTAAAAGAAATATAGACACGTAATGATTTTCCGTTATAACAGACGTCTTGATCAAGTAGCAGTAAAGTGACATTAAAAGTAAGAACAAAACTGCGATTCCAGTAAACAAGAACAGCTGTGTTCGCTTTTGGATTTTTTTTGATATGTAAACACCAACATATGCCGCTAATATTGTGATACCGTCTAGTATAAGCATTCCAGCATAAGCTGCTGACTCGCTGGCTGTCATTCTCTTGATGACATCGATAGCGTACACACTGCAAACCATTTTACCCGTTGAATTGAATTGCAAGTGTGTTACTAAACACAGCAGTAACGGCTTGTAATACGTTTTACTTGTTATCATAGTCTTCAATCTCGTTAACCAACGCTCTTTAACTTTACTTTCGCTTTTGGCTTTTATCAGACCGTTAAGTTCTTTTTCAGAATCTTCGCTCATACCTTTTAAATAGTGATGGACAGTTGCGCATTCATCGAAACGTTGTTTTGCGGCTAGCCAGTACGGTGATTCTTTATAAACGAATAACGCTATATATAAAGCATATATGCCAGCAACGGTAGCTATTGCTGGTATATACCGCCAGTTGAAGTATGTACCGATTGCGTTAGATACCCACATGCCCCAGAAACAGCATCCTATCACCATATTGAAGAATATACCTCGGTAAACTGGTGAAGTATATTCCGAGAGCAACATCAGAGTTACATTCAAGGCGGCACCGTTAAATGCTCCTATCAAGAATTGAACGACCAGTAACTCTGTAACAGTCGTGCTGACATACATGTAAATGAGCGGCATAATGGTAACGAGATTAAGAAGTATGTAGATCTTCTTTCTTCCAAAATAATCAGCCAGGAATGGGAATGTGAGAGCCCATGGTACGGATCCAATTAGACTTGCTGAAGCTGAAAATAAATGAAGAATTCACTTATATGATACAGAATGAATCCGACAAATGATATTGATATTCTAGCTTAGGATTCGAATTAGATCTATATACCGATGTCCATATCCATGTCTGTGTGTCATGAGGAAGGCTCTATTTAACAACGGACCTGTGAGACCGATTATGACAGATTATTCGACGCAAAAAAATGGTGTAGTTCGGTAATGAATGGAATCCCATAGTTAATAGAGATAGATGAATTGGTGTCCCTTTCGCACTTGACAATCCTTATGCGAGTATTCGAGAGCTTTAGACGCTACTCATTTGACACGAAGGGGATAGATGGATCCGCCTCTCTCTTTTCTTTATCTCTGGACTTTTCGAGAAGCTCCGTGACAATGTCCGATACGAAGGGGATAGATGGATACGCCCCTCTCTTTTCTTTACCTCTAGACTTTTCAAGAAGCTCCGTGACAATAGGAACCCTTATACGATCACTTTGTCGTCCGTGTGTCTGTCAAACACTTTTTTTTCAGGAACGCGTGGAGATAGCACGTTTAAATTAATCTAGAATACTCAAGTCTACCACCCTTTGGATCTGTGAAAAAAGATATAACTGTATACTGTATTAAACATTTTCATACACAATCCAAGGAACCAAAACCTACTATAGGGCTTCCCGTTGACCTAGAATCCTGAAATTTGTCAAGAAGCAAGCTCTTACAGCACAACCATAGGAGTAAATCTGAAAACCAGGATTTTTAATTATAAAATAGCAAAAGTAACTTTTTTATGTTGTTGAAAGTCATACATCGGGTTTGTAATTTAGCTGCAAAGTTAAGTTGGTTTTTCAATCAGAATTATATTTTCAGTAGAGCATTGTTGGTTGCATATTACCATACCTATTATATGTGATTATCAGTGCCGATCCAAGTGCAGAAAGGTGTAAGACAGGGTGACGTTATATACCGAAACTCTTCACCACTGCTCTGGAAGATGTTTTCAAGATTCTTAACTACTGGGTATCAATGGCGACTTCATCACTCACCTTCGATAAGCTGATGACATAGTCATAACGACAGAATCCTTGAAGGATCTGAAAGCAATGCTCAAAGACCTCAACAGAGTTTCCCAACAGGAAATCAGTGAACCTTGTACTTGTTTGTTTCTAATCTAACCACTTATAAATGTTCATGGCATTATCTTTAAAAATGGAACGAACGAACTTAAATTTAAATTTGAATCCCTCATTTTACACTCTAAGGCTAGATAAATTATAGAATCAAATCATTAATTAAAATTTGTTATAAAAACACTTTAATCCCGATCTGATTTTGCATCATTGTGTCAATAACCCAATTATAACGAGTTATTTGAATGATAAATGAACTTAGACATAAAATCATCATAGTCGACCACGCGGGCCCAGTGCGGATTGGCGGACTTCACATGCCTGTTCAAGACATGCAGATGTTTGCTCACGATGTTTTCCTTCACCGTTAAGCAATCGGATAATTTACTTGAATTGAAAAACAACTCATAGGCACACAGCTGGATTCGAACCCTGAACACTCAGATTGAGAGTCCGCGTCTTATCCATTACGCCACCGACGCTTACTAACATATAATGGATGGACATACAATGTATTTTTCTAATTATTTCATTTATTTTACGTATCAATGTAAAATTGGGTATGTCCCAAACTGAAATTGATCAAAATACCCATTTAGAAAACTGTTCTGTTTTCACAGGTACATACTCACAAGCTGACATTGTCGAATTGTTTCTTACTAGTAATGCCAGTGCATTAGTACTGCTTGCCTACGTTGAGTGGATGTGATGTTTACTGACAATGACAATTATCATTCTTTTGTGCAAAACACCTGAAATATGTTACGAAAGTGCGTAGGTAATATTAATGTGTATGTAATGATAAATAATGTTATATAATTATACACATACTCTTCTTCAAAGATTGTATGGGCCTTAGTCTACCATTCGGGTCCTGTGCCGATTGGTAGACTTCACACAAACCTTTGAATTTGTTCCCAGGAGTGTGCAGGTTTCTACACGATGTTTTCCTACATCGTAAAGCCAATGGTAATGATTTTTATCATTGTGTACCATTGAAATCGAGGAAGCAGACATCCATATCTACATGTGAACCATTGAAATGGAGGAGATAGGCAGCCATATCCACTGTGTACCATTGACATAGAAGAGATAAGAAGAAATATCCACTTGTCTGTACTAACTTTTGTGCCATGTCATTTCTCAACACACTGCATCATTTGAACCAGAATGTATCATGTTACGTGACACAAGAGCGATGACTTTGATCATTGATGATTAGGTGAGATAGGTTGATAACAAAAAGTCTAACTTGGTTTTTGAAATAAGAACTGAATTAGGTCGCCACTGTCGCTCTATGGAGTTATAACATCGGCAATGACATCAGGAGAGACTGAGGTCAAGCGTTGATCTATCTTTTATATAAAAAATTAACATTGCCTTCATAGTATTAAGTGTGAGTTTAACTTTTCCCATTCACCTTTTGAAATAAGAATTATTTATAAATATTGACAAATATTTTGAATTTTTACAGTATATAGGTAATCAAAAGTGTATGTAATGATTGAATAAAATTTGTAATAATACACAACTGATACAATTAGTTATATAATTATCATGATTTATAGAAAAGTTAATCGTATAGTCTTCTTCTAATTCCGGTGTATTAACAATATTTGTTTCACTTTATCAACGATATTTCTATTTCATGAGTAGCCTTATCTTTAGTTTCTGGTAAATATTTGTATAATATAGAAGATGAAATAGTCGTTAATATACCATAATAAAGGAAAGCTCCATGCATTTGGAATACTCTAAAAATAAATGGAGCAAACTTTAAAAAAATACCTGACGTTGTAAGACCAATAACACTTAGTATCAATAGAAAAGTAGATCTATGGCATAAAGGTATCAGTTCTCCGCAGAGACATACACCTAAAATCATCGGCCCACAAGATAAACTAGATGAATAAACTATTAATACAATAATCGAAACATAATGGTTTTCTTGTAAGACAGACAGCTTAATGAGATACATGTAAAGAGAAAGAATGCACAAGCATATTACAGCAATGGCAGTAGTTATAAAAAGTTGTGGTCGTCTATTACAAATCTTGGATATGTAAGTACCAATGTAAGTTGACATTATTGTAAAGACGTCTAAAAGAAGCATTCCTGCATATGCTGCCTGTTCACTTTCTGTTACCTTTTTTATTACGTCTACAGCGTAAATGCTGCAAACAAATTTACCAGTAGAATTGAATTGTACATGCAGTAGTGCACCAAGAAGCACAGGCTTGTAATAAGTTTTAGAAGTGACAATCATTACTAAAAACTGTTTCCAATCTTCACGTTCTCTTTTATTCTTGTTTTCTTTGTATGTGTTTGTCAGGATGCTTAGCTCTTTTTTAGAATCTTCATTAACACCGTTCAAATAGTAATACACTTCGGCACACTCGTCGAAGCGCTGTTGTGCTGCTAACCAGTAAGGCGACTCGCTTAATAAACATATTGACACGCACAAAATAAATATACTGATAACTGCGGCCAAAGCATAAATATACCTCCAGTGGAAATACGTCCCAATTGTATTTGAAATAAACATACCCCAAAACAAACACCCTGTCAGCATATTGAAAAAAAGCCCTCTGTTTTTTGTTGAGCTATATTCTGAGAGAATCAATAAGGTCAGTATCATATACACACCACTTCCTACACCACCTATGATCGAACCAATCAATAAATCCGTTGTGGTTTTACTGAAGTATAAATACGCGATCGATATGAAACAGATGATATTAGCAAATATATAAGTCTTCTTTCGTCCAAAACCGTCAGCGAAGAACGGCATGACCAGTGTCCACGGTATTCCCACGATTGACGTTAGTGATGCTGAAAAGGAAAAAGAATTCCTCAGTAAAACATTGCTATAAAAGCACATTATAACTTTTGACTGCAATTTAAATTTGATTTCAGACGGGTCTGTGTGCTGAATTGGCAATGAAACACATTGCTAGAAAGACTGACTGAAAGAAATAGAAGAAAATGGGAAGCATCAGTGGCGAACAGGTGCCAGGAAACAACATCCGGCAACTATCTCCTAAATGAACCGACGACATGGCAAAAGTTTCGAGGAGACGCAGCTGGAGTCGTATTCAGTTTACTGTTAAGTAGTGAATGTTTTCCAGCTTATGGTGCTGATTAGAGTAATGTGGACTACAATTAAATATTTCTATAATATGTTTGTGAAATGACACCTGCTGACGCATCCTAAAGCCAAGAAAACACGTCAAAATTGCTATTTAACAAAAACGTATTATGGCAATTCTTCTGTGTAAAAGAACGCTGTGGCGATTTAGGACGGAATATCATGTCCAACAATTGGCTGATTGGTAATGAATAGAAAAATAACAATTGAATAATATCGAGGGAATGTTTTTGAAGACAATATTGGACATGGATTATTCAATAATAATAAATAAATGATATATTTAAGTATGAATATTCACAATGATGTTTGTGGGTTCTATTAACCACAAAAGAAAATGATTGATTACAAGAACCAAGTCAAGCTAACCCAGAGTCTCGCGTTCGATTTCCAGTGAGGGTACCTACTGGTACTATAGTTGCCAGTAGTGCATTTCATATGTCCGTTTGGCTATCTACCACCATGTTACTTTAGTATGCCGAAAAATAGCTGTGCTAAGAAGGGTAGCAGAGCCAGCTCCTCATTAAATTAAAGCGCCTGTCCTGGTTTTAGGCATTAACATAAAAAAACTAACATAACCAAGATGTCATTTCTTCACTGACAGCATCAGTAGAGTTGGCTTCTTTTCTGAGTTGTGGAATGTATACCGTTGGTGCGCCCATACAGAGTCCGGATTGAAAGAATAATGCCCAGACGGTACTGGCGATAAGTAACTGAAATGTTTGTCACAAAATAATAGATCAATATGCGTAGAACAGAAATATATAAGATAAAATATGATATGAGATTAAATGCCCCTGAAGTGAAGAACCTCTACAATATAGGAGTTAGATACAGACAAAGCTATCTTTACAATGATTGGGTGCGAAACGTTTGCATGCCTCTGTAAAATAAATACATTAATCACCTGTCTCATAAATAGTTTTGTTGAACTGTATCCTTGTTCGTTAACATTATTAGCACCAAGTTCTGTTTTAACAGGCTCATATTGACACGATTCCATATCCGCTTTACGTCGTTCTCAGTCTATATGAACTGAAAATTTAAATATTGTTAAAAATTATTTACATACAGTTTAAATAATACGTTATATCGCCTTGGCGCACGCCACCGACTAAAGACTAAAGTTAAAGAATGACGCAGTGGCATCAAAGCAGTTCGGCTGCAGCGTACACTTGTTGAGTGAACTCGGAATTTTATATCGATGCATCTCAGTGAGGTGTGGACATTGGTCATGTGTATCCATATTTAGTTTATTAAAATGTTTTATGTAAATCGTCGTCATCACCATCAGCCAGGAAACGTCCACTGCTGGACATAGGCCTCCTTCATGGTACATGGTTTTATTTATATGTGGCTTTAACTATTAGCACCTAGACTTATGTAGCTATAGACCGACCGTTTTAATGAGCCCTCGCCCGTGCGGTACAGGGGCGCGGGGGTACGTAGACAAAGGGGAGTGAGAGAGACACTATGAGCGCCTGCCGCCCGCCCCTCTCCCCCGTCGCGCGCCTCGTACCGAGTGGGCGAGGGCTCATTTAAGCGGTCTACCTGTAAGTGATTGTGTTTATGAATGTTTTAAAAATAAATCACGAAATATTAGTGCTGTAGCGTAAAATTAATTCTTGAACAAATTTTAACACACTAATAAAATAAAATACTTACTCTTAAGGTACAGCTGTTTCAGAAAGTCATACGATAACAACGATTTAGCCGTATTTTATTGTTTTATTGCTAGTAATAGAATGCAAAGATGGTACATAATTTAAAAGAATTGTTTTAATTTCATACAAATTCCAATTACTTGACGATGTTAAATATCAAATCACCTGTATGACGTCAATGTTATTACAACGTAGAGAATAAGTCGAAATAGTCGCTTCAGGCGGCACAATAACATATTTTAGGTTTAGTTTGGCTTTATGGGTACAATACAATAAAATTAAATAAAAGAAATTAAAAATTAATAATGGCAACACATGATGTAAAGGACACAATGCAAGACAATAATGTTAATTACATAAATAAACAGAAAAGTAAATAATGACAAGACATTCAAAGTCAAGCGTAGAATACAAAAGTACTAGGGGCCTATATGTTCAGGGTGTTGCAGTCGTTCCAGTTAATCGTAATGCATTGTTTTTTAGGGTTCAATACCTCAAAAGGAAAAAAAGGATCCTTATAGGATCAATTTGTCGTCTGTGTGTCTGTCAAGACCCCTTTTGTCAGCAAAGCGTGGAGATAGCACGTTAAAATTAATAAAGGATACTCAAGTATACCGCCCCTTGGATTTGTGAAAAAAGGTATAACTGTATACTGTATTAAACATTTTCATACACAATGCAAGGGAACCAAAACCTACTTTAGGGCTTCCCGTTGACCTAGAATACTGAAATTTGTTAAGAAGCAAGCTCTTAGAGCACAACCATAATAGTAAATCTGAAAACCAGGATTTTAAATTATAACATAGTAAAAATAGCTTTTTCATGTTTACAAACTTTGTTGTTGAAAGCCATACATCGGGTATGTAATTTAGCTGCAAAGTTAAGTTAGCTTTTCAATCATAATTATATTTTCAGTAGAGCATTGTTGGTTGCATATTACCGTACCTATTATATGTGATTATCAGTGTTTTAATTATTCATATTCTGTACGGAATTCTTGCGCGAGTCCGACTTGCACTTGAGCGTTTTTATATTGATTGGTTTATTGTTGGACGTGTATAGGCATTGTGCATTTGTCAGAGACGATAAGATTTACTTTATGAATTTTATCACATAATCACTCCTACCCTAATTTCTGTCTCTCTCCCAATACACGATAAAATATCTTACTTTTAAGTCTATAAAATTTGACAATATCACGTACTGTAACGTACATGTTAAAGTTAAAGTTATAATTTTGGCACTTGGCACACAGGTTAAATTTCAATAGTTGTTTAACTTTAAATTTAAGTAACTACTTAAATATAAATTCTTAGATATAGGTATTATCTGCACAACAATAATCTGTATACACTATAGAAGAGCGGGGTCTCATAATATAAGCTATCTTTAGCTTAAAAGGAGTACTCAAAAATCTGTAAATTTATTGTAGTAGATGATGCTATAATAAACATTTATTCATTTTTTTTTCAATTTCATTGTTACTCGTATTTGCTAATGAGCCATTTTTTTAAATTATCCTCTATAAGTAAATGGAAGACCGAAAACCTCTACAGGCATTGACATCTGCTGCAAATAAATTTTGGGGATATAATAAAAACTATTTCATATATTTAAATCCTGGTACTACGTCACTCGGTTACGCGATTATTTCGACAGAGAAGTAAAAAGTCAAAAGGATCTAACAAAAATAAATGAAAATGAAAAAATATTTTATTCAATAAACTTAAAAATTTCAAAACTATAAGTTGCACTGGGTATTCTTGTTTAAGCATACCAGTATAAATGCCTGTGGAAGGAGGTTCCGCTCCTCCGCATTACACATTATTTTAAGTTTATGACACATTTTACAGTTTTTACACAGAAATTATAACAGTATTTTATGTGTTTGTGTGTGGTGGGTGAAAGTGTGTAGTGTGAAGGTGTAAGAGTGAGAGGGAATGTGTGTGTGTATTTGTGGATGAATCATCGTGTTGTTTTGTTAAATCGGAACATTAGGTTACTAGTTACTACTACGTTACGAACTCCATAATACGTTCTGTTTCTTTGTAGTCAAGGATCTTTAATCAGGTTTTTAACAAACACACAAACATATTTTACCATGCCTAAATAAAATATTTATCTGACATGTAATTCAGAATTATTTCGGTAAAACTGCGCATTGCCATGGCGCACATGTCGAGGTGTATGTAAATATTATATTTACACGTGGCACCTGCACGGTATGGCGTCAACTCCGGCGTACGTGAGCGTCACCATTCTCGGGCCATAGTCTACCACGCGGGACACTTTGAATTACAAACCCTAGTGTTTGAGTTGTTTAGCCGCTGTAGGCCTCTGACAAGACTCATGGTTTTCTAATGAAGGTATGGTGGGTTTGCATATCACCTGAAGGTAAGTGACAAAAAGGACGTTGGATTGAAATCATGTAAATAGAATCAACGACCTTCCGAAGCAAAATAAACTAACTTCTCATTTCATTGATTTGATGACATTGATTGAATAATTGAGGTTGATTTATAATTTTGACAATGTCCCCACCGGGAATTGAACCCGGGACCTGTGCGCGGGTTGCGCGTCTGAGATAAATGCAAAGCTCAGAGAATTTATCCACGAAGGCCGTTATTTTCGTGTAAGTTTGAAAAAATTAGATGTTTGGCATTGGAGCCAGTATCGAGCCAGACCGCGATGACTTGAGGTCGAGGATCACATAATAAGATACAAATATAATCAATCTATCATTCACATCTCAAATTGTACACAAATATTATATAATATTATCAATTAAATATCACTGCTAAATCTCACTTTAGGACATGAGACTGCCTAATCACGTCGGACTTCCTACACATTCCACCTGCGTGCGAAAGCGTGGAACAAGCGATAGGGAGGCATGATCGGCCTAAAGCCTAAGCGTTCCGATTGAGATAGCATTTCATCAATGTTTTCTTGTGTCGTCCGAGTCCAGGATGAATGCACGAAGCCGATCCAAGTGCAGAAAGGTGTAAGACAGGATGACGTTATATCCCCGAAACTCTTCACCACTGCACTGGAAGATTTTTTCAAGATTCTTAACTACTGGGTATCAATATCAACGGCGACTTCATCACTCACCTTCGCGTTGCCGATGACATAGTCATAACGGCAGAATTCTTCTTCAACAGAGTTTCCCAACAGGTAGGTTTAAAAATGAACATGGACAAGACGAAAATCACGTCAAATGTCCATGTTGCACCTATGCCCGTAGTACTCGTAGTTGGGAACACTAAGATCGAAGTTATAAACGATTATGTATACCTGGGATAGATCGTTCAACTAGGTAGGTCCATTGTCGACAAATAGGTCAACCAAAGAATACAACTCGGTTGGGCAGCGTTCGGGAAATTACGGCATATCTTCTCGTCCAAAATACCTTAGCGTCTAAAGACAAAAGTATTTAATCAGTGCGTGTTGCCAGTGATGACATATGGAACCGAAACGTGATCCGTTACTGTGGGCCGAATAAACAAGCTCAAAGTCACTCAGCGAGCAATGGAACGAGCTATGCTCGGAATTTCTGTACGCGATAAGTTCCGGAAATTAATTAGAGTAAATATCAAGCCGAAATTTATACAAACTTATAAACCTAAAATTATATTTTCATTTCATTGAATCTTCTATATCTTGAAGTATTTTATCTCTTGTTTCAGGCATATATTTGTATAACACTATAGTACACATTAAAGTAAGTAGACCATAGAAAAGGAAAGCTCCATGGATATGAAATAGTCGAAATATAAACGGGGCAGTTTGAATGTATACTGCTAGGAGAGCTACACCAAGAGTACCAAGCAAGATAATTGATGCAGTTCTATACTTAACGGATGCTAATTCACCGATAAGTGTTGTACATAATGTGATTGGTCCCACACAAACGATTACAGAAAATAATAATAATAACGTTATCGATAAATACGGATTTTCTTGAATGATTGACAATTTAATAAGGTATAAATAAGCTGATAGTACAAACAGGAGTGTAATAGCCATTGAAGAACTAATGAACAGTATAGTTCTTCGGTTGAAATATTTGGACAACATACTTCCTGCATACATTCCCATAATAGTTATTCCGTCTAAGATAAGCATTCCTGCGTAGGCAGTACTTTCATTATTAGTAACTTTCCTAATAATGTCAATAGCATACACTGTATAAACAAATTTACCTGTACTGTTATATTGTATTAAAAGTACTGTACAAATCCACAACGGTTTGGTAAATTCTTTTGATTTTATCATGGTCATCACACTTGAACTCGAATTGCCTATTACTTCCTTGTTTTTAGAAAGTAAACATTTTAATTCATTCTCTGAATCAACGCCAGTTCCTTTTAAGTAATTTTGTGCCTTAACACAAACATCAAATCTTCCTTTACTTGCTAACCAATACGGTGATTCTGGTAATATAAATATAATTACAAGGAATATATAAAGGCTCACAACTAGGGCAAAAATTGGAATATTGCTCCAATGGAAATAAGTGCCAATGAGGTTTGAAGCTAAAATGCCCCAATAGAAACTAGCTCCTTTAATATTAAGGAAAAGTCCTCTGTGTTTTGGCGAAGTATACTCCGAAACTATTGCTATGCTGACAGCTAGCGCGGCCATTAATGTTCCTATAAGTAATTGGCTAATAAGCAAGTGATAGACTTCTGTGGAAAAGTACATATACCCGAAAGCTGCTACTGTAAATAAGATAACGAATAAGAAGGCTTTCTTGCGACCAAAGTATTCTGCTACGATTGGTATGATGACGGACTGCGGTAGGGCACCGATGTAAAAAGCTGACGCTGAAATAAAATTATTAAACATATAATTTGTGCATTTTTGACTTCACTGTCGATAATTTGATTTGGAAGGATATGTCGTTAAATAGTGTAAATAAATTTTTCCCATCATATACTTGTTGTTACTGAATAACTAACCTTAGAGGTCTATGGAGAAACTAGACAGGTAAAAATATTTCATGAATAACAAAATGTATCACTGACTGAAATAATCATAAACTCACATATCCAAGAGGCCATGTCAGTGCTTACTGCTGCACTTGAGTTAGCTTCTCTTCTCAGCTGTGGAATGAAAACTGTAGGAGCACCTACACCCATCCCAGCTTGAAAATACAAGGCCCATACTGCACTGCAGATAATAAGCTGAAAGCATAAAATAACAATGTATTTTGAAATTCTAGAATGTTATTAAACGAAACCGAATCTAAATAAGATGCCAAACCTTTTATAAACCACCTACGTGGCATAATGTATAAATTTTGGACTAACAATCAAGAGGTGCCGGGTACCTATCGGAACTCGGTTCGGATGCTAGCATATGTCCGCCTGACTTGCGTGCCGGTACTAATGGTAGCAGGATAAACCGTAAACCATCAAAAGTCCGACTTGGTTTTTGAAATTGTTTTATAATGCAGAGAAATGTAGAAAACGGCAAATGAGGGCCCCACTGTCGCACTAAGGCCCTTGTTTGGCGCATATTTTACATTCAATTAAATTAAAATAAATAAAAACCCTTCAATACCTGTCTTATGATGTACGTGTGAGATTCTTCTTTTATGTTATTGACAACTTCTGGTTGCATTTCTTTATTTTGAACGACTTCATAGCGACAAGTCTCCATAGTAGTAGTTAAACGATAAAAATTGTGATTTGCATTGATTATTGTTACAATAGCTGTAATGATTGAGAATCAGAATCAACTGTTCAAATTCAGACAACAATAATTTGTAATCAATTGTCTGTTACTTCCTTATGTAATCAATTTCAAAGATTAAAACTGCGTCCGAACATTCAACATCAGGTTCAAAATGTTAAGCAATAAAGAAATGGTTATAATTTTTGAATGTTTTGTTTGGTTATTTGGCCAGAGACTGGATCTTAAAGCATTTCATACAGAAAATAAATTTTAAATAGACTTCAATATAAAATTGGGTATTTCACAAAAACATATTTTTGTCTAAATCCATAGTCCATGTAAAAAGGAAAAGTTTTTCTGGGTACGACTTATACTTTTTAAAAGCTTTTATTAAAATTAAAAGCTTTTATTTAACTTGCAATGTTTGTATGTATGTATGTATGTATGTTCGGGTCAAATCTTGCAAGTTGAATTAAAAGCACTTCCTCTTATCCTAGGGAGTTGAAATTTTGTACGTTGGTTCAGTTCCGATGACAATGCGTTTTTCTGGTACTATCGAGCTGGTCTGATGCTGGAGTCAGGAGGAATAAAGAGAAACTCTTCAATAGGCCCCTCGAATTCGGGCTCATCTCAAAATCAGAATACCAGGCTGACATAAGTGCAAGGGAGCGTGCTATATCGTTTCTATATATCGTATCGTAGATTGATTCCTAACAAACTACTTAAAATCATTTGAAGTACCAGGTTAGCAGAAACAGAAGTAGTTTTGATTTAGCTCACATGTCATATTACGCGCGGTTTATTATACTAATGAGAACGCGTAGCTTCTGTCACTTCTTTTTTTTAAATCTAAATAGATTCATTAACTTTAGACTTTAGTTGAAGTGTTTTAGATTCAAAATGCTATTTGTCTCTTTTTGGCCCAAGGGAATGAAAGAGTAACCACATAATCAAATCAAGTCGTGATTGTGCATTATATCAGTACCTAGTCTGTGCAAAGTCTGTGATTATATCCTCTGTCTAAATGCTGAATGTCATGCATAAATGCCAAAAATACAACTAAAAAGCGTGTGTTTATGTTAGTTTGGCAATGGTTTTCTAAATAAATTTAAGACAAGATAGTGTCACTCAATTGAGGCTGGACAAGGCAGCGTATGCAATAATCATCGTCCACTGTTGGACATGAGTCTCCCTGTTATGGCGCGCCCACACATGCACGGTGATAGGGCCGAGCCACTTGCATCCAGTGACTACTCGCGAGCTTAACTAGGTCATCGGTCCTGGTCTGATGCTGGAGCCAGGAGAAATAAAGAAGAACTTTTCAATGGTCCCCCAAATACGGGCTCACCTTAATTCCAGAATACCACGTTGACATAAGTGCAGTGCGGAGCGTGCAATATCGTTTTTGTAGCGCAGGTTAATTTCCTACCAAACTATTGAAAAATCATTTGAACTACCAGGTTATCAGAAACAGAAGAAGTTAATGACATATTCCGCGCGGGTTTGAGTAAAACTTATATTTTGAAATGAGAACGCTCAACTTCTGTCACTTCTGTTTTTAGGGTTCCGCAGTAAAACTACGAACCCTTTTAGTTTCGCTCTGTTAGTCGGTCCGTCTGTCAGTCCGCGGCTTTGCTTAGAGACCCTTACTACTAGAAAGGTGTAATTTAGTACGGGTATACATATTAATCACGCCGACAAAGTAGTAGAATAAAATCTTGCAAAACATATTTTTAAGGGTGGCTCCCATACACGTAACTTGGGAATAATATATATAGTTTTTCTAATACTTGTGCTCAGAAAGGGATACGTTTTGTAGCTGTTTGGCGTGCTAAAAGTTCGTGATTTCAGAAGCTTGTCTTAAAAACGCAAGGCAAGCGTGCGTTTTTCTTATTAACTAGTTATAAAGCCAAAAGCACTAGTACTTTTTTTCTTATTAACTGAAGGAATGTTTTTCATTCAAAAATCAATACTAGTATTTTTGCCGAGTCACTGGGCAGTATTTGCAACATACTCTTGGCCACAATCTCAATAATAGACTACCAGGTTGACATAAGTGTCAGAGAGCGTGTAAGACAACTGTTCCGCACTAACCTCCGAAAAAAGATCGGGGTCTGTTTAATTAGATACTTTTTGCTGCATTGATATGTTCCAAGAGGATTGGCTTCAGTTCGAGTTTTTTTTTAATAGAACGCGGGCCTTCGCTTTTTAAATATACATATGTAAATTCGAATGTTGATAATGATTTAATTTAATCTTATGGGGATGACAGAGACCTTATGCCAAGATATTATATATCTCTTTTTCTCTCTTTGAAGTTGTAGTTAGACTCCACTTTAGGTATGAGGTCCTGGTACTTTCGTCTTCATATTATCCGATGTTAAGTGATTAGAGCTGACAAATGGAAGCGTGCTCATCTAGAAACGTTACTTTGCTTTCTGTGCTAACCGGAACACAATCATCTTGATCATAATTTTACTATTTGTTATATTTTAAAAGCTTTTATTTAACTTGCAATGTTTGTATGTATGTATGTATGTTCGGGTCAAATCTTGCAAGCTGAATTAGAAGCACTTCCTCTTATCCTAGGGAGTTGAAATTTTGTACGTTGGTTCAGTTCCGATGACAATGCGTTTTTCTGGTACAATCAAGCTGGTCTGATGCTGGAGTCAGGAGGAATAAAGAGAAACTCTTCAATAGGCCCCTCGAATTCGGGCTCATCTCAAAATCAGAATACCAGGCTAACATAAGTGCAAGGGAGCGTGCTATATCGTTTCTATATATCGTATCGTAGCGCAGGTTGATTCCTAACAAACTACTTAAAATCATTTGAAGTACCAGGTTAGCAGAAACAGAAGTAGTTTTGATTTAGCTCACATGACATATTACGCGCGGTTTATTTTACTAATGAGAACGCGTAGCTTCTGTCACTTCTTTTTTTTTTAATCTAAAAAAAAATAGATTCATTAACTTTAGACTTTTTAGTCGAAGTGTTTTAGATTCAAAATGCTATTTGTCTCTTTTTGGCCCAAGAGAATGAAAAGTAACCACATAATCAAATCAAGTCGTGATTGTGCATTATATCAGTACCTAGTCTGTGCAAAGTCTGTGATTATATCCTCTGTCTAAATGCTGAATGTCATGCATAAATGCCAAAAATACAACTAAAAAGCGTGTGTTTATGTTAGTTTGGCAATGGTTTTCTAAATAAATTTAAGACAAGATAGTGTCACTCAATTGAGGCTGGACAAGGCAGCGTATGCAATAATCATCGTCCACTGTTGGACATGAGTCTCCCTGTTATGGCGCGCCCACACATGCACGGTGATAGGGCCGAGCCACTTGCATCCAGTGACTACTCGCGAGCTTAACTAGGTCATCGGTCCTGGTCTGATGCTGGAGCCAGGAGAAATAAAGAAGAACTTTTCAATGGTCCCTCAAATACGGGCTCATCTTAATTCCAGAATACCACGTTGACATAAGTGCACCGGAGCGTGCAATATCGTTTTTGTAGCGCAGGTTAATTTCCTACCAAACTATTGAAAAATCATTTGAACTACCAGGTTATCAGAAACAGAAGAAGTTAATGACATATTCCGCGCGGGTTTGAGTAAAACTTATATTTTGAAATGAGAACGCTCAACTTCTGTCACTTCTGTTTTTAGGGTTCCGCAGTAAAACTACGAACCCTTTTAATTTCGCTCTGTTAGTCGGTCCGTCTGTCAGTCCGCGGCTTTGCTTAGAGACCCTTACTACTAGAAAGGTGTAATTTAGTACGGGTATACATATTAATCACGCCGACAAAGTAGTAGAATAAAATCTTGCAAAACATATTTTTAAGGGTGGCTCCCATACACGTAACTTGGGAATAATATATATAGTTTTTCTAATACTTGTGCTCAGAAAGTGAAACGTTTTGTAGCTGTTTGGCGCCCTAAAAGTTCGTGATTTCAGAAGCTTGTCTTAAAAACGCAAGGCAAACGTGCGTTTTTCTTATTAACTAGTTATAAAGTCAAAAGCACTAGTACTTTTTTTTCTTATTAACTGAAGGAATGTTTTTCATTCAAAAATCAATACTAGTATTTTTGCCGAGTCACTGGGCAGTATTTGCAACATACTCTTGGCCACAATCTCAATAATAGACTACCAGGTTGACATAAGTGTCAGAGAGCGTGTAAGACAACTGTTCCGCACTAACCTCCGAAAAAAGATCGGGGTCTGTTTAATTAGATTTTTGCTGCATTGACATGTTCCAAGAGGATTGGCTTCAGTTCGAGTTTTTTTTTAATAGAACGCGGGCCTTCGCTTTTTAAATATACATATGTAAATTCGAATGTTGATAATGATTTAATTTAATCTTATGGGGATGACAGAGACCTTATGCCAAGATATTATATATCTCTTTTTCTCTCTTTGAAGTTGTAGTTAGACTCCACTTTAGGTATGAGGTCCTGGTACTTTCGTCTTCATATTATCCGATGTTAAGTGATTAGAGCTGACAAATGGAAGCGTGCTCATCTAGAAACGTTACTTTGCTTTCTGTGCTAACCGGAACACAATCATCTTGATCATAATTTTACTATTTGTTATATTTTAAAAGCTTTTATTTAACTTGCAATGTTTGTATGTATGTATGTATGTTCGGGTCAAATCTTGCAAGCTGAATTAGAAGCACTTCCTCTTATCCTAGGGAGTTGAAATTTTGTACGTTGGTTCAGTTCCGATGACAATGCGTTTTTCTGGTACAATCAAGCTGGTCTGATGCTGGAGTCAGGAGGAATAAAGAGAAACTCTTCAATAGGCCCCTCGAATTCGGGCTCATCTCAAAATCAGAATACCAGGCTAACATAAGTGCAAGGGAGCGTGCTATATCGTTTCTATATATCGTATCGTAGCGCAGGTTGATTCCTAACAAACTACTTAAAATCATTTGAAGTACCAGGTTAGCAGAAACAGAAGTAGTTTTGATTTAGCTCACATGACATATTACGCGCGGTTTATTTTACTAATGAGAACGCGTAGCTTCTGTCACTTCTTTTTTTTTTAATCTAAAAAAAAATAGATTCATTAACTTTAGACTTTTTAGTCGAAGTGTTTTAGATTCAAAATGCTATTTGTCTCTTTTTGGCCCAAGAGAATGAAAAGTAACCACATAATCAAATCAAGTCGTGATTGTGCATTATATCAGTACCTAGTCTGTGCAAAGTCTGTGATTATATCCTCTGTCTAAATGCTGAATGTCATGCATAAATGCCAAAAATACAACTAAAAAGCGTGTGTTTATGTTAGTTTGGCAATGGTTTTCTAAATAAATTTAAGACAAGATAGTGTCACTCAATTGAGGCTGGACAAGGCAGCGTATGCAATAATCATCGTCCACTGTTGGACATGAGTCTCCCTGTTATGGCGCGCCCACACATGCACGGTGATAGGGCCGAGCCACTTGCATCCAGTGACTACTCGCGAGCTTAACTAGGTCATCGGTCCTGGTCTGATGCTGGAGCCAGGAGAAATAAAGAAGAACTTTTCAATGGTCCCTCAAATACGGGCTCATCTTAATTCCAGAATACCACGTTGACATAAGTGCACCGGAGCGTGCAATATCGTTTTTGTAGCGCAGGTTAATTTCCTACCAAACTATTGAAAAATCATTTGAACTACCAGGTTATCAGAAACAGAAGAAGTTAATGACATATTCCGCGCGGGTTTGAGTAAAACTTATATTTTGAAATGAGAACGCTCAACTTCTGTCACTTCTGTTTTTAGGGTTCCGCAGTAAAACTACGAACCCTTTTAATTTCGCTCTGTTAGTCGGTCCGTCTGTCAGTCCGCGGCTTTGCTTAGAGACCCTTACTACTAGAAAGGTGTAATTTAGTACGGGTATACATATTAATCACGCCGACAAAGTAGTAGAATAAAATCTTGCAAAACATATTTTTAAGGGTGGCTCCCATACACGTAACTTGGGAATAATATATATAGTTTTTCTAATACTTGTGCTCAGAAAGTGAAACGTTTTGTAGCTGTTTGGCGCCCTAAAAGTTCGTGATTTCAGAAGCTTGTCTTAAAAACGCAAGGCAAACGTGCGTTTTTCTTATTAACTAGTTATAAAGTCAAAAGCACTAGTACTTTTTTTTCTTATTAACTGAAGGAATGTTTTTCATTCAAAAATCAATACTAGTATTTTTGCCGAGTCACTGGGCAGTATTTGCAACATACTCTTGGCCACAATCTCAATAATAGACTACCAGGTTGACATAAGTGTCAGAGAGCGTGTAAGACAACTGTTCCGCACTAACCTCCGAAAAAAGATCGGGGTCTGTTTAATTAGATTTTTGCTGCATTGACATGTTCCAAGAGGATTGGCTTCAGTTCGAGTTTTTTTTTAATAGAACGCGGGCCTTCGCTTTTTAAATATACATATGTAAATTCGAATGTTGATAATGATTTAATTTAATCTTATGGGGATGACAGAGACCTTATGCCAAGATATTATATATCTCTTTTTCTCTCTTTGAAGTTGTAGTTAGACTCCACTTTAGGTATGAGGTCCTGGTACTTTCGTCTTCATATTATCCGATGTTAAGTGATTAGAGCTGACAAATGGAAGCGTGCTCATCTAGAAACGTTACTTTGCTTTCTGTGCTAATCGGAACACAATCATCTTCATCATAATTTTACTATTTGTTATATTTTTTAGCAAATGTATTAAGAAATGTCGTTCAAAACTAGTTTCGAAATGTATTTACTATTTTCGCGTTTCCCCCCGTATATCTTCTAAACTATTGCTTTTAAAAATCTGAATACTTCACAGTGGTATGTACACTGAACTTAAAAGAAAAACTATCATGACTAAGCTGGCTTTGCAGGTGAACGAGTAATAGTCGTCCAAATTATAAAAAAATAGACTTCGAGATGCCATAATGAAAGTTTCGTACAAATTCCAATCAAAATTACTTTACATCGTCCTGCGTGGGACCTAACTTGGATACTTTTTAAAATTGAAATAGATTCAGTAATTTAACTAGACTTTTTTAGTCTTAAGAAACATTTACACGATAACTAAAAAATAAAAAATAAATTAATATAAAAAAATTTCATAAAGAAGCTTTTATTTAAATGCTCTAAAAAGAAGAAAATAAACTTTAAATTAAATCAAACCCATCAATTGATTACATTGAACAATTTATATGCTATAAAAGCTTGTCGCGTGATTTACTAGTGTAGATGTATGTAGATTTATCTATTTTATACAATACATACTTTTTCTCTAGATCAGTTTACATAATTCTTGTATTCTAGTTCATCGACACATAGGCCTCCTTCATGGTACGCCACATCGACATCAATACAATTAAAATCACGCGACAAGCTTTTATAGCATATAAATTGTTCAATGTAATCAATTGATGGGTTTGATTTAATTTAAAGTTTATTTTCTTCTTTTTAGAGCATTTAAATAAAAGCTTCTTTATGAAATTTTTTTATATTAATTTATTATTTAGCAAATGTATTAAGAAATGTCGTTCAAAACTAGTTTCGAAATGTATTTACTATTTTCGCGTTTCCCCCCGTATATCTTCTAAACTATTGCTTTTAAAAATCTGACTACTTCACAGTGGTATGTATACTGAACTTAAAAGAAAAACTATCATGACTAAGCTGGCTTTGCAGGTGAACGAGTAATAGTCGACCAAATTATAAAAATAGACTTCGAGATGCCATAATGAAAGTTTCGTACAAATTCCAATCAAAATGACTTCACATCGTCCTGCGTGGGACCTAACTTGGATACTTCTTAAAATTGAAATAGATTCAGTAATTTAACTAGACTTTTTTAGTCTTAAGAAACATTTACACGATAACTAAAAAATAAAAAATAAACTAATATAAAAAATTTCATAAAGAAGCTTTTATTTAAATGCTCTAAAAAGAAGAAAATAAACTTTAAATTAAATCAAACCCATCAATTGATTACATTGAACAAATTATATGCTATAAAAGCTTGTCGCGTGATTTACTAGTGTAGATGTATGTAGATTTATCTATTTTATACAATACATACTTTTTCTTTAGATCAGTTTACATAATTCTTGTATTCTAGTTCATTGACACATAGGCCTCCTTCATGGTACGCCACATCGACATCAATACAATTAAAATCACGCGACAAGCTTTTATAGCATATAATTTGTTCAATGTAATCAATTGATGGGTTTGATTTAATTAAAAGTTTATTTTCTTCTTTTTAGAGCATTTAAATAAAAGCTTCTTTATGAAATTTTTTTATATTAATTTATTTTAGTACAACCCGCCAAAAAGTGCTTCAAGACACGCGGTGCTAAAACGCTCCATATAAATCGGGTGACATTGTTTTGTTGGATTTTGTTACATCACATACCAGTAATTGGAGCGTTAAATGTATGAAACTAGTGCGATATTTTGAGTTATCTCGTGATTTTATGTGTTATATACCCCTATAATAAAATGTTCAAAATTTAATGAGAAAACTAAGTCTATAAACTTTTTTTTCAGAATTTTTGAGACACTATAAATTCTTGCCAAATCCAAATAAAAAATTAAAATTGTTTGTTTGTATTTTCATTTTGGGGGCTTTCTTTTAATGTCTGTTACGGTATAAAATACAGTTCAACCCCAAAGTAATTCGGTGTCAAGAACCTTATTGTGAAACAAGAATGTATAGTATACATTATCGGCAATCTGCATATTAATAACTCTACAGAGTCACTCGTCATTCTGCAGAATGCCTACAGCGTTAAGGCAGTGTATCATTTATTCAGTACTTTTATATAAGAGTTACATACAATACCCAACAGTTAAATCAGGATAAAATAACATGTAAATCGAAATGTTCCCGAACAGCAGTTCCTCTCGTCGGCTCGCGAGAGAGCAACAGCGATACTTACTTCCTTGGCGGCAGAAAGAGATATGCATAGCATGACATTGTCTCAAGAAAATCAACGTAAGCGACAAATCATTCATTGCTTGTAAACTAGAAGATAAATTTAAAAATCTTTTGTGCTAAAACTAGGAGCCATTTCCTTCATAATTGTATAAAAATAAGCTGATAATCTTAAGTAGATTCCTAAAATAAACAATTAAACTGCTTTAGAAGAACAGACTTTGAAAAATAAATCTATCGAGAAAATTTATACAGATCGTGTTTCTGGTTGTGCTATGAGTATTCCTTGCAGATGTCCTCGAGATATCATTGATATAATATCAAGTCTCTATCTGCTACCGTGCGTGAGAAAAATAACCCGCCAAACAGCAGTGCTACTTTCAACCGACTTCAAAAAAAGGAGGAGATTCTCAATTCGACGGGTATGTTTTTTTATGTTTGTTACCTCAGAACTTTCGACTGGGTGAACCGATTTTGATGATTCTTTTTTATTTGAAAGATGGTGCAGTTTTGACAATGTCATCCATGAGAAAACCATACTGTTAGGGCAGTTGAAGTTTGTTTCTGTGTGGTCCTATAAGGGTTCTTTTTTTCCTGTTGAGGTACGCAACCCTAAAAATAGGGAAGCACAAATCCAGAGAAACACACACAGGTGCACGCACAATCCAGAGATCCCAGATTCGATTTCTATCAGGGTACCTAAACGTACTCAGTTTGGTTGGCGGTAGGAATTTGACGCTTGTCTAGCTACAACCATTTCAAAATTCCTAGCAATTTTTGTTGGAAAGTTTGCATAGGAAGAGGTTCAGCTTTAGGCTACTGGGCGAGCATGTTTTCTATTCAATGGCCATATCATCACTTATCAAAAGGCACCATTACATAATTATATAAAGTGATATTGTGAAACATAAAATTCTGGCGCACTATGAAGGAGGAGTTTGTAGTGTGTACAGAAAGTGGACATTGCCCAGCTGATGGTGATGTGAAAAATATTCTTCATCATCAACAGCCTATAATATGTCCTATGTATCAGGCTGACTCTTCTACACAGAGTGTATTTGCCATAGTACACCACGCGGGACCAGTGCGGATTGGTAGACTTCGCACACACCTTTGAATTTCTTCTCAGGAGTGTGCAAGTTTCCTCACGAAGTTTCCCTCACCGAAAAGCCAATGGTAATGATTTTTATCATTCGTACATGAATTCCAAATAACATAAACGAACTTATTGGTACGAGCCAGGATCGAACGCAGACCGCGATTGTTCAAGGACAGGCGCTCTACCCAACTGAGCTAACATGGCTCTTAAATATATTAGACACTCATTACTCACGGCATCAGTACTTCTATGAGGAATATCGTTAATGAGTGTAAATGTGTGTTTACAAAATTAAGTGATACAATAATACAATTGAATCGGTTGTGGTATTTATTGTTCTACCGAAGAGATTTGAATTTTTATGTTAGCATCCGTTCGTAAGTTTAATTGCTGGTATTTTTTTCATTTTATTCTTTACTAGCTTCCGCCCGCGACCTTGTCCGCGTGTACTTCAAGATATTATACAGCATAAGGTACATAATAGTGTTTATTCTGTTACGTAGTCTAATAATTTAAAGAAAGAAAATAAAATTCAATATCTGACGTAGTACATTCAAATAGTCTTCACACCAATATTATAAACGCGAAAGTTTTTATATACGATTTACATATTCTATGGTCGGTTGCTAGGCAACGCGTTTTTGTTATGCCAAAATTGCCCGTGTAATCCCACTAATATTATAAGTGAGATTTTGGACAATTTACACAATATGTCTTTAGAAATTATACCCTATATGTTATTTTGATGTATAAGCTATATTATTGTAAAGTTTCATTCAAATCCATTCAGTAGTTTTTCCGTGAAAGCGTCACAAACATCCAAACATCCAAACATCCAAACTTTCACATTTATAATATTAGTAGGATAACATACACAGTATCATCTTTACATTTACCGATTATAATACTCTGTGACATTACCACATGGTATCTTCAATTTTGGGAAAATTTTCTCCCGAAATTATTTTATCAACACATTTGCATGCAAAATGCATTTACGAATCCTGTATTACATTGTGAGAAAGGTGAAAGTTACGCACCTTACAACGGAACAAGCGGTAAAATAGGTACTCCACCAAGGAGTTTATCTTTCGAGAATTAATTAGGCTGCATGATCGAACATTTTGCTCTATACCTTTGTCCCACTTTAATACTAAAAACAATAAGAGATGAAAGACGTTCTACTTTTTATAAATTGAAAAGTTTGTTTCATTATACCTATGCATCATGCTGTTTTCTCGCAAATGTGTTGAAAAACGGTGCATGGTATTTGTGCGAAATTGGTATTTACTAACTCGTGACTATAGAAAGCCCTCGACTTCGTCTCGGGCTTACATTCGTCTACTCGATTGTGGAACTTTCTAGACAATGAACTGTTTCTTTTGTCGAGTTGGTTTAGAATAGCTCAGCGCTTAACTAATACTCGAACATTAGTGTTTAGTCTGTGAACAATGAACATACCACAGCTTTGTTTCGATTATTTATTTTTATTATTCTATCATCGGCTTTGATGCGGTATACGACTTGTGTTTTAACACAAATTGTAACGTATTCGTTACCCACGTTATTATATTTCATATTTACATGTATAAATTAAATTATTTCATGGAATCTTCTATTTCTTGGAGTATTTTGTCTTTTGTTTCCGGCAAATATTTATACAATAGCACTGTACATAGTAATGTTAGAAGGCCGTAGTACAGAAACGCCCCATGCATTTGTAACGACTTGAAAACAAATGGTGCCGTTTTTATGAATACCGCTAAAAGAACGATACCAATAAACCCAAGACAAACCACCGATTGAGTCCTATACTTCACTGACGCTAATTCACCGGTAATTGTTGTGCATAACGTAATAGGCCCAACGCAGACAGTTAGAGAAAATAATAATAGTATAATTATTGATACGTAACTGTTTTCATGTATAACTGATAATTTTATAAGGTATAAATAAGCTGATAGTACAAACAATAATACTATACTGATTGAAGAACAAATAAATAAAATAGTGCGTCTTTTAAAACCCTTTGATATAACGCTGCCTGAATACATTCCCAATATGGTTATTCCATCTAAAGTAAGCATTCCTACATATGCCGTTGTTTCGTCGTTAGTTATTCTCTTTATTATATCAATGGCGTAAATTGTGCAAACCATCTTTCCTGTACAATTATATTGTATCAAAAGAAGAGAACATATCAACATGGGTTTGTAAAATTCCTTTGCCTTGATCATAGTTGAAAAATTCCAATTTGCCCGAGTTTTTCCTTCTTCATTTCTTAAAACCATGCTGTCCAATTCCTTTTGAGACACAGCACCAAAGCCTTTCAAGTAATGATGAGCATTTGCACATTCATGTATTCTGCCCTTTGCTGCTAACCAATATGGAGATTCAGGAAACATAATTAATATAACAAGGCATATGTAAATGCTGACAATTATTGCAAAAATCGGAATGTTTCTCCAATGAAAGTAAGTGCCAATTGTATTTGAGGCCCAAACTCCCCAATAAAAACTAGCTCCTTTTATATTCATGAAAACTCCTCGGTTTTTTGGAGAAGTGTATTCTGATACTATCATAAGAGTGATGGTTAGAATAAAGGCCATTGATATTCCCAGAAGTAATTGACAGATCAACAGCTGATATGCTTCTGTACAAAAGAACATGATTGAGTTAAACAATATTGAAAGTAGTGCCACGAACAAGAAAGTTCTCCTTCGACCGATGTACCCAGCTATAATTGGTAGTACTATAGTCACTGGAGCTCCTCCAATATAGAATGCAGATGCTGAAATGAATAAAAGTCAAAATTAGTAACGGAAGAAGGTTATTTCATCATCTTTGGCAAATCTTTGGAGCATAAGTGACGACGATAACAAGGAAAGAGTTGCTTTTGTTTTCCTGCACTTGCAATACATGCCAAATAATAGAGTGTTAAAACCAGTAATAGACAACAAAGTAATCTTTAAGCGCTTGTCAGAAAGTTGACTTAGATATTTAGATGACAGGTGGACATATACAATAACCTACAAGCAACCAGTTTGTACTGGTAAGAACTGATCACGGAATAAATAAATATCATTATCATCATTCCACCATCCTTCCCTAACCAGTATGCCACCGTTAAGATCACAGCGACAAGCAACTACTACTGTGCAATTAATCGCCTCCATGGCTTAACAGTTAAATATTTGACTAACAATCCGAAGGTACCTTGTTGGATTACCAGTGGGAGAACCTATCGGTACTCAGTTTGGTTGTCGACATTTTCTATGTCTGGCTGGCTAGCAACCACCACGTTACCGAGCATTGTTGTTTTTGAAGATAAATGGTAGCAAAGCCAGCACCTCATTGACTTGAGGCTTATCCAATGGCCTTATCGTCACTTACCGTCAGGTGAGATGAAACCCAAGTGTAAACCCATCGTACATAAGAAAAAAGTATCAATTTTTCGTGCAATGCATGCTAGCTTGTTTACTACAGTTGGTGTCGCTGAGATGCCATCATCATCAACAGCCTATATACGTCCCCACTGCAAGGGCTCAAGCCTACTCTCCTACAGAGAGTGTATGGGCCATAGTCCACCACGCGGGCCCAGTGCGGATTGGCGGACTTCACATGCCTATTCAAGACATGCAGGTTTCCTCACGATGTTTTCCTTCACCGTTAAGCAATCGGATAATGTACTTGAATTGAAAAACAACTGCCTGAGATGCCAAGAGGACTCTCACATTTGCATTTAAAATAATAAAATTGTTTGACGCATCGAAATTCAAAGATAATAGCCGTTAAAAACGAGCTCTATTAGTTTAGTCCAAACTATTCATCATAACCCAATTTTCGTCAAAGGTGCGTTTTATCAAATGCTTATTGAGATGAAGGATAAAAGCAAAAACGTACACGTCCAAGACGCCATTTCAATGGTGACTGCTGAGCTAGAATTTGCCTCTTGTCTCAGCTGTGGGACGAACACTGTCGGAGCTCCCATTCCCATCCCAGCTTGAAAATACATTGCCCATACTGCACTGCAGATTATAAGCTAAAAAATATCAAAATAAAAATATGTTAGACAGTTAAGTTGTCAAAGTATTTACTTTCGCTGCGGTTCCCAAATCAGAATTCATTATTGTAGAATGAGGGTTTTTATGAAAATTGTCCCCAATAGGCACAAGTATTGTCATAGTTAAAAGGAGATTCCAGCCCTGTATGCTGTTTTAAGGAATAAAATTATTTTTCATGTGATGGAACCTTTTAACAAAAGGAAACAGACACATTTTCTGGGATGGATGACCTCTTGCCAAAGTGGTGCTAGCTAGTGGCGACAATATTCGTTAAAACCTTTAGTGAGTAGTATATAGGTATTTCAAGGACTTCTGCTTTCACAGTCAAGTAATGAATCCGATTGATTCTGTCATTTGAACTTACATCCAAAGTAGACGCACGGACGGCATCTTCATGATATGGCTAAATTTGAATCATAGAATAGTTAGATGGTCTAGTGACAGAGGCGCTGACATCTTTGCACCTTATAACAAACAATTTTGCTATAAAAGCGTAATGTAATTAAGTGCTAGTTAAAGAAGAATGTGTAGTAAAATAACATAAATGAAGAAGTTCATAATATGATTCCAGTTTACGCCACATCGACCGGTCCCGAGCCACCTGCATCCAGCGACTCTCTGCGACTCTAACCAGGTCGTCGGTCCATCTAGTAGAGGGACGGCCTGGTATACGTGGTTGCCACTCGAGAAACTTTACTCCCCACCGGTTATCGGCTTTTCGAGCGATGTGGCCTGCCCATTGCCACTTCAGCTCACTGACTCAAGCTATGTCGGTGACCTTCGTTCGTCTACGGATTTCCTCACTCTAGACCTTATCACGTAGAGAAATTCCGAGGATAGCTCGTTCCATCGCTCGCTTAGTGACTTTGAGCTTGTTTATTCGGTTCACAGTAAAATAGAATAACATAATTCACATAAAATATTGATTTGGCCTGTTTACCTACCTTATTTTGCACACCATTCATTATCATTACTAACCTGTCTTATGAAACTTTTATCAGTTTCTCTCGGTGTCGTTTTAACAACCTCTTCACGCACTTCTGTAGTTTCAACGGGTTCATATTGACAAGATTCCATTTAAATTAAATAGTCAAAGTCGCACTTGATTGTAATACATTTAATTATACGTGAATACAGAATGCAATCGTTCTTTAGTGTCAAGTATTATTTTATCTGGCCACTTATAGACCCTGCCACTCAACTGTGTAAATAACGTTCAATGAAGTTGTGAGACATAGTGTAGAAATATATTGAAATTGCAGAGGTAGATAATTTATGCCACCGATATAATTACTATAAATAAAAAATAAAAATAAAAAATGTTTTTATGTGTGTGATCAAGTTACATTTTAATAATACAAGTAATAATATAGTAGTTGTGAGAGAACTGGTTCCCAGACTAAGCTCGAGGCCTGTGCTATGGGTAACCAGGTCTCCCCGCACGGAATTCTTGTCTATATATATATATATATATACACAAGTACGTGGAGTGTGTGTGTGTGTGTGTGTGTGTGTGTGTGTGTGTGTGTGTGTGTGTGTGTGTGTGTGTGTGTGTGTGTGTGTGTGTGTGTGTGTGTGTGTGTGTGTGTGTGTGTGTGTGTGTGTGTGTGTGTGTGTGTGTGTGTGTGTGTGTGTGTGTGTGTGTGTGTGTGTGTGTGTGTGTGTGTGTGTGTGTGTGTGTGTGTGTGTGTGTGTGTGTGTGTGTGTGTGTGTGTGTGTGTGTGTGTGTGTGTGTGTGTGTGTGTGTGTGTGTGTGTGTGTGTGTGTGTGTGTGTGTGTGTGTGTGTGTGTGTGTGTGTGTGTGTGTGTGTGTGTGTGTGTGTGTGTGTGTGTGTGTGTGTGTGTGTGTGTGTGTGTGTGTGTGTGTGTGTGTGTGTGTGTGTGTGTGTGTGTGTGTGTGTGTGTGTGTGTGTGTGTGTGTGTGTGTGTGTGTGTGTGTGTGTGTGTGTGTGTGTGTGTGTGTGTGTGTGTGTGTGTGTGTGTGTGTGTGTGTGTGTGTGTGTGTGTGTGTGTGTGTGTGTGTGTGTGTGTGTGTGTGTGTGTGTGTGTGTGTGTGTGTGTGTGTGTGTGTGTGTGTGTGTGTGTGTGTGTGTGTGTGTGTGTGTGTGTGTGTGTGTGTGTGTGTGTGTGTGTGTGTGTGTGTGTGTGTGTGTGTGTGTGTGTGTGTGTGTGTGTGTGTGTGTGTGTGTGTGTGTGTGTGTGTGTGTGTGTGTGTGTGTGTGTGTGTGTGTGTGTGTGTGTGTGTGTGTGTGTGTGTGTGTGTGTGTGTGTGTGTGTGTGTGTGTGTGTGTGTGTGTGTGTGTGTGTGTGTGTGTGTGTGTGTGTGTGTGTGTGTGTGTGTGTGTGTGTGTGTGTGTGTGTGTGTGTGTGTGTGTGTGTGTGTGTGTGTGTGTGTGTGTGTGTGTGTGTGTGTGTGTGTGTGTGTGTGTGTGTGTGTGTGTGTGTGTGTGTGTGTGTGTGTGTGTGTGTGTGTGTGTGTGTGTGTGTGTGTGTGTGTGTGTGTGTGTGTGTGTGTGTGTGTGTGTGTGTGTGTGTGTGTGTGTGTGTGTGTGTGTGTGTGTGTCTGTCTGTATGTCTGTCTGAAATGGCCATAGACTTACTTTACGGGATGTAATAAGTCTTCTGCTTCACCGTAACCAAGAGCAAGTAACCATTGGGAGACGAGTTTTTTACACTCATACTTTGTTTTAGTGTGTAGATACAGTTTAAGGTTCTGGTACACTCTATTGTATAAAAAGCTGCCCAGAAAGCAATAAAATCTGCGTGAAAAGGTGGTCTTGGGGTGTATATCAGGGGGAACAAAGCACCTACGTTGACTTGTTGGGATCGGGTTAAGCTTTTCAGCGTGTTTTTGAAGAATGGTTTGAAGAATAAATAGTTTTCTGACAGACAAGACTTCACAAAAAGTATATAATTCTTTAGTTGGATAACGGTATGGCTTGAATGTGCAGACCTTTAGTACAGCCCGTTGCGATCGTTCTAGTTTAATAAGATAGCTTTTATATGTACCACCCCAAGAGGTAATGCAATATGTTAGAAGGGATTGACAAAGAGAGTAGTAAACCTGTTTTATGGTAATGTTGTCAGCTATGTCCTTAGGTGCTTAAAAGTATAAATTAGTTTCCTAGTACGGCCTGATAGAAGTTCGACATGGTATCGGAAGATCAACTTATTATCGATTATAACACCTAAGTACTTGTATGTATCCGTTTTTTCCAGGTTAGGACAGTGACAAATTAAAGTTCCCGTGGGATAACAACGATGAGCCTGAATGTTGTATTTATGTTCAGATGGTAAGTTTCGACTGGTTAAAGAAAATGTCATGTACTTAGTTTTGCCAATGTTTAGCGTCAGTCCATTTCCCGAAAGAGCTTGAAAGATTTTATTAAAGCCTTTTTGTGCTTGTCTAAATGCGCTATCCCAGTTTTCTGCAGAAAACACTAATGCAGTGTCATCAGCATAGGCAAAGAGTTTACCAGAGTCTATTTCCGTGTTACAAATGTCGTTGATGTAGGTCAGAAATAGCGTTGGCCCAAGAATGCTTCCCTGAGGGACACCAAACTCTATTTGTAGCGGGGGACTGATGTGATCCCCAATCTTGACTTGCTGGGTTCTGTTTTGGAGGTAATCGCTGAATAATGCCAGTTGGGTGCCCCTAATACCTATCGCTTCTAGTTTTGAGATTAGTCTAGGTATCGGGATCGAATCGAAAGCTTTCGCAAGATCTAAGAAGATTGCTAACGATTTTTTACCTTTATCTAGAGATTTAACAACTGTTTCAACTGGGTTATTAACTGCATCGTTTGTGGATCTGCCAGTGCGAAAACCGTATTGATTATCGGAGAGAATGTTTTTACTTTCTAGAAATTTCGTTAAACGGTTGTTCATTATTCTTTCTAAGATTTTGGACAATGATGTAAGTACCGAGATGGGGCGATAGTTATTGGCACGGTCCTTATCCCCAGCTTTGTATATGGGATGGATGATCGCTTTTTTAAATGCGTCTGGGAAAATACCAGTCTTAAGGCATAGGTTAAAAATGTAAGTGAGAGGTGGAACAAGGGATGTTTTACTTTGTTTAATGATACTGGCGGAGAGTCTGTCAATGCCAATAGCACAATCAGTCCTTAAAGATGAGATTATTCGCTCCACTTCTGCTTCCTCTGTATCAAGTAGCACAAAAGATTCTGGGGTAATCGGAAAAAGATTAGTGCTGGTACATACACTGCTGCATGCACTTTCAGCAAGTGATTTGCCTACACTGATAAAATAATTATTGACAATGTTCACTGACTCCGTAGGTGATTCAGAAAGGGTTAAAAGTTCTAAGGACGACTCCTTTGGTTTTTGGGTATTTGTGACATCCTTTACAACTTCCCATAGACGTTTCAGGTTGTTTCCTGCCTTTTTAGTTCATCTCTTTCGTATTGCCGTTTTAATTTTTTTAGAAGCTTGTTGCAAAAGTTCCTATATCTCCTGTATGTAGTTTTATCAATTAAGTTATTTGGATTTTGTCGGAGTTTCATATGCATTCTGTCCCTGTTTCGCATGCATCGCAGGAGACCTGCTGTGATCCAAGGTTTTTTAATTACTATAACTAGTATACTTATTTGAAGGCACCCGGTTGTGGCACTTCGTTGCCGATAAAGTTAGAAGCCTAAATTTTGGTCAAGAGTACACAATGTAAGTAACTGTACCACATTTTTTTTTTCGTTGCCGATAAAGTTAGAAGCCTAAATTTTGGTCAAGAGTACACAATGTAAGTAACTGTACCACATTTTTTTTCAACAGGCTTTGAAATAAGACCACCCGATGTTAAAGGCGACTTAGCAAAAAATATTCAGCATATCGCCAGTAGTCCTAATTATGTAGCAACATTTTACGGTGGTCATCAATCAGCCAAGCGTAATGATTATAGCATTTCCCTTCATGGACAGTCAGATGCGGCAATCTGTGAGCGAGGATCATGTCCAGCTGTTGACTTATGCAGCAGATTATGTTTAACCTATGATAATAAAGATGTCTATTGTCTGTATGCATATGTCTAATTGTCTGAGTACTTAAGACTACGGCATTTCTGTTGTTAGTAGGGACCTTAAGGGCCGTTTTTTTCAACGCCCATTCTGTTTATAAACACAAGTTAATTACAAGGATACTACATTTACTAGTAAGAAAAATTATAGTGATAAATCGTTTATTGCCTTTATATATGAAACCATTGAAACAGCTGCGCCAAGCGCCTTGTTTTAAACTGCGTAATGTACGGTATCTTTTGTGTTTGAAGACTTTATCGCCAATTCGTTTGTATGACTTGGAATTTTTCCACAGACGAGAATATCGCCGCGCTTCTACATTTTATGAACTAAGTAGAAATCCTTTTTTACTAAGCTCAACTTCTTTTCGTAACATTATTCAGTTATTCTTAAAACAATGATTACTTATTAAGACTAACGAACTCGCACAAAATATAAACGTTGATAGACTTAGCCTATTTAGGTTCCGTTCCATATCTTAAAAAGAAAAAAAAACATATTTGTATAATCACAATTCCTACACTGCATAGGTAGCACAAAAGCAAAAAGAAGACAAGTGTTTACCCTAAACCATCCTTAATCTACTGTCTTGGAAATGACGTCATAACACCTTTTGTAAAACCTGTCTCTGTGCTAGTAACAAAATTATACATACGAGTACTTGAAAAAACTGTCTTTCGCTATGGTTTTACCTGACTACAGTCAAGCCAAAGGAGGGTTATGATTTTATTAACGTTTGTATGAATATTTGTCTGTTCCCTCATATCTTCTAAACCACTCATTGTCTTTTGATAAATGAAGTGTATAAAAGACGCACAAACTTTTGGCCGCGCACAAGGCGCTCATACTAGTACGCTTATATACTGCAATATGGGGTCACTTTGGTAGCAATAAAGAGTTTAAATATATACATCGCGTGGAGCATATGATCAGTATTCTTGAAATTGTGTTTTACAAATTAAAGCTAAATAAAAAAAAATATTGTTAAAATATTCAAAACTATATCAATCAATCAATCATTTTATTTAATCAGACTCAAATAATTCCATAATTTGTTAGTATAGTTTTAGCCTAAGTTAGTAGTACATTTTAAAAATAAGAGTTATCAAAGTTATATATAATAATATGATGTATTTTGTGTGTGTGCGAATGTCGTGACTGTGTGTGTTGTGTGTGATCCTAAAAAGCAATATTTAAATTTGGAAGAGAACTGAGAAGATGAGAATCATACCCAATAAAGGAGTAAACGTGAGTTTTGGTCTTTCGTGGCAAAGCTTATCTGTGTAAAAGTGAAATAATACAATAAGAAACTAGAACGCTATTTCATACATACTTCTATTTCGTGGAGTGTTTTATCTTTTGTTTCAGGTAAATATTTAAACAATAAAGAACTTACTATTGACAACAACACACCATAAAACAAGAAAGCACCATAAGAGTTTAATACCTTAAATATAAATGGCGCAACTTTTATAAATATAGCAACGATTATGTTACCGTAAATACATATGATACTAATTGAAAAACTTCTTGATTTCACAGGTAACACTTCACAGCTTACAGTCGTACTTAAGATCATTGGCCCTATACTTATAGCTAAAGAAAATACTATTAACAAAGTGATAGATACGTAAGTGTTCTCGGGTAATATTGATGAGTTTATCAGATAGAAGTAAAGAGACAATAAAAATAAAAATGCTGCACTTATCGCGGCAGTTGTGAAAAGTAACAATCGTCTCGCAAAGTACTTTGATAAAGCACAACCCACGTACATGCCTAGTATCGTGATGATATCCACAATCAGCATTCCAGTGTATGCTGCCGATTCACTGTTAATCATCTTCTTGATAATTTCAATAGCGTATACGCTAAAAACTAATTTACCAGAAGAATGATACTGTGTATTCAGCAGAGTAGCAAGCAAAACAGGTTTCGAGTAAAACAACTTGAGTCTTTCTGTATACTGGATCTTCTTTTCACTCTTTACTTTCGATTGCTGGTGTTCAATTATCTTATCTAGTTCTCTTGAAGACGACGGGTGTGTGCCTTTTAGCCAGCGATGTGACGCTATGCATTCGTCGATTCTTCCTTTGCTCGCTAGCCAGTAAGGTGATTCCGGCCAAAAAAATGTAGTGCCCAAAATATATACGGAGCACAAAATGCCAAAACCCCCGATCCATCTCCAGTGGAAAAAGGTACCAATGACGTTTGAACCCCATATACCCCAGGCTAGACTTCCTGATTTGATTGTGAGGAACAGGCCGCGGTATTCAGGAGATGTATATTCTGTGATCACGACTGCCATGACACTTATTGCACTAGAACATACCATACCTTGCATGATTTGTGCGATCAGCAGTTGAGTTACATTGGTGGAAAAACAAAAGACTAGGTACCACACTAGTGTGTTGAGTGAAACTATTATAAACGTTTTCTTTCGACCAATCCATCGAATCAAAATCGGCAACGGGATTGTCCAAGGTATTCCACCGAAGAAGAAAGCTGATGCTGAAAAAGAAAATTAACTTATTAGAAAAGATATCGAAAGTTTCCTTCGAGTATGTTCATTCGTTTAAGAGAAACCTTGAATTTTTATAGACAGTATTAAATTGTTGACCGTCATACTCCGCCTTTGTTGCAGCGAACGTATTTTGTCTTCTAGTATTTATAAATAGATAGATACTTCTAGTTTCCTAGGCAACAAGGTTCAATATCGAATGAGGTGAGCAAATACCATTTCGTGCCTTGCGGATGCAAGAATATTTGTTATTTTGCACCTCCTGAGTTTCTTTCGCCTATAATTGACTGAACATCATCCAGGCCAGTAAACGTCCACTGCTGGTCATTGGCCACCTTCATTGTACGCCACATCGACCAGTCCCGAGCCACCTGCATCCAGCAACTCCCCGAGACTCTTACCAGGTTGTCAGTCCATCTAGTAAGGGGATGGCTTAGTAGACGTTTCCCGGTACATGGTCGCCACTCGAGAACTTATACTCTCCACCGGTTCTTCGAGCGATGTGGCCTGCCCATTGCCACTCCAGCTTACTGCCTCGTCAAGCTATGTCGGTGACCTTAGTTCGTCTACGGATTTCCGATTCCAGATTTTATCACGTAGATGAAATTCCGATATGTCATCACTGGCAACACGCACTGATTAAATACTTTTGTCTTTAGACGCTGAGGTATTTTGGATGAGAAGATATGCTGTAACTTCCCGAATGCTGCCGAGCAGCGTTGGATTCTTCGGTTGACCTCTTTGTAGAAAATGGATCTACCTAGTTGAACGATCTGTCCCAGGTATACATAATCGTCGACAACTTCGACCGTAGTGTTCCAACTACTTATAGCCTAGGGCATAGGTGTAACATTTGACATGCTTTTTGTCTTGTACATGTTCATTTTTAAACCTGCTGTTGGGAAACTTGTTGAGGTCTTTGGTCATTGCGTTCAAATCCTCCAAGGATTCTGCCGTTATGACTATATCATCGGCAAATCGAAGGTGAGTGATGTAGTCGCCGTTAATGTTGATGACCAGTCCTTCCCAGTTCAGAATCTTGAAGCTGAACATATTTTCCCGTAATTATTAGAAGTTCACGACATGCCTTGGTGATATTGCTGAGGCTCTAGTAACGTTATTTAAAGACTAATCAAGAAACTCACGTTTGTATTTACCAGTAAACTAGCTGATAAGATGTATTTGAATACTTACATAACCATGAAGCCATGCTATCGCTGACTGCTGCTGTTGAATTCGCTTCTCTCCTGATTTGTGGGATGGTGACAGTTGGTGATCCAAGGCATAGCCCAGCTTGCAGGTAAGAGGCCCATATTGCACTGCTAATGATTACCTGAATACAACATGTTATTCATTAGATTGTTACTGAGTGGCTCGGCTAGTGTTAGCGTTTTAAATGATTTCATACGCTCAATGAAGAAACGTAACCCTTATCATCATTCGCCTATCTGTCTTTTTGAGCTGAGCTGCTGAGCAACTGCCTTTTCTATAATGCTTACTAAATTTTGTTGAAGATGAATAAATTAAAAAAATGATTTTATTATTAGAGGATTGAAAGGGGTTGCCTGGGTTATGAGTGAGCTAAATAATCTATGAATAGGAACATCAACTAAAGATGATACAATGTTTTTACTTGGCACTGCTACATTTCTAGCTACGGGATTGATGATTTATCAGCAAGTTTTAGCTACCGCATTTAGGTTGAAATATCTCAATGACCACTAAATCCCCAGCTGACAGTTCTCTCATTGTAGATAAATTCGTCCGCAACACACTCTAAATTTATGATACCTTCCGCATTTATCTCTATGCCTACGTACTATCACAAATGGAGCTTAAGGCATGTTTCAAGAGGCAATTTTATTCAAATACTATTAGTTTTAGGCACTTTTTATTTATTATTGTATTTGTCTACCTACATTGCTGGAGGTACTGTGGATCACTCCAATTACCTGTCTGATGATGTACTTGCGTGGGTTTTCTCTGGTTTTCTCGACGACTTCTGGAAGTATTTCTTTATTTGCCACGGCTTCATAGCGACATGATTCCATAGCAATAATTACACGATAAAATTTGTTATTAAAATTAATTTCTTTAATAGTTGTAATTACAATAACTTTGTGTAGCTCATGACAAATGTAGGTTCGAAATGAATCAATTGTTCAAATATCGTTCACAATGTGTTTTTTTTTGTATATAGATACTAGCTTCTGCCCGCGGCCTCTGACGTGACAATTCCCGTCAATAAATAAATATTCGGATATTATTCATACTACAATTCTAAAATCGATATTAAAATATGGAGCTGGGGGTAAGAGGGTGCAACATTCTCTTACCTACCAAGTACATAACGAACACATATAAAATTGGTCAAGCCGCTTCGCAGGAGTGCGACCACAAAAACCGTGACACGAAATTTTTATATATTAGATTGTGCCATTGTGTGTGAAACTACGTCACTGTTAATTTTTATCAGTAAGGCTAACTATCGATTTCCATGGTACTGACTTCAAAAAAACAAAAACAGAGAGTATATATATATATATATATATATACGTGTTTCCGCATACTTTTGATGGGGGATTTGAAAGTTTGTATGGGAACTCTGTTTTTGTTTTTTTGAAGTCAGTACCATGGAAATCGATAGTTAGCCTTACTGATAAAAATTAACATATATATAGTTTGCACTCTCTAACCACTTAACCTTGAATGATCACAGTGTGACCTCATTAATTCACGGTTACAAATATGGTGTTTAAATGTATGATTGGAAAATAATTGGTTGCGAAGCATGAGGGCTGATAGTCAGTAGCAGAAGTCAACTCGCGAATTGAACTTCACACGATAGTGTAGCTTGTAAGGTCAATGATCAAGCTCGCAAACCCCAGTGTCAATTGTTGAGCCACAATTAGGCCTTTTTCATTTCTCATGTAGCTACATCCTGTCGTAAATAATAACCGGGGCCTTAAAAGCCCAGAATCATCTCACTTTTTTACCTAGGAACCTAAAAAAGAGGAGGCTATCAATTCGACAGGTATGTTTTTATTAATGTTTGTAACCTCAGAACTTTTGACTGGGTAAACCTATTTAGATGATTCTTTTTTTATTCAAAAGGTGGTGCTTCCCGTGTGGTCCCATTTCAATTTGGTCTAGGTCTGACAATGGCATCCATGGGAAAACGATATAAATCTAAATTTTCTTTAGTAAAAGTAGACTTTTAGGGCAATTGAAGTCGGTTTCACGATCGAATACGTAAATAATTTCTACAAAACCTATCATAAATGACACGTTGCGAGAATGTATGAAGCCCCGTCTTTTGATTTGTACACTACTTATTTAAAAAGGTCATTATAAAATAAGGGTGATTTAATCATTCAATATTTTGGTCAAGTTTATTTGTACAAAAACAACAAAATAAAAACTAAGATGGTGTCAATGACGAATGACAAAAATGTAATCGTAACAATATTTTTGAATACATGCGTAAGTATAAGCGTACGAGTATGATTTTTATTTTTGAAAACATCTGAATGATAAATAATTTCTAATGTCTATTATTATAATTAATAAATCTAACATACAGGGTTCTCAAACCAAAGGAGGTTCAATTTATCATCGTACTAAATACTGACAGGGCAAATATCATATGCACAGATATACGTTTTTTACTGCGTGAAGCAATAGCAGTAAACGGTGTTATAATTGATATTTTTCTCTATACTCGTGCTTTTAGTGCGTTTACTCTTCTTTTTTGTATTTGTAGTATTATACTGGTAACAACATGATTATCTTTTATCACACACACACCACACCACACACACTCCACGTACTTGTGTATATATATATATATAGACAAGAATTCCGTGCGGGGAGACCTGGTTACCCATAGCACAGGCCTCGAGCTTAGTCTGGGAACCAGTTCTCTCACAACTACTATATTACTTGTATTATTAAAATGTAACTTGATATATGACGTTGTGGAGAGAAGAAATAAAAACATATTTTTTTTATCTATCTACCCATCTATCTAGATATGAAATTATATGCAGCCCAATATTTTGATCACAAGAGGCCCTTTTTTTAAATGACGGTCATATAAAGTCTTCATTGCAGCTGGTGATAATTATGATAAAATCTAATCGAAAAGATCAAATATTAAAATATTATCACTGTTTCTAGAAACGTTCATACGCATATTTTCATTTGGCACATTTTCGATGATTGTATTATTTTCTCTCTGTCGCTCGCTTGTTTGCTGTTGGTATTAAAATCTATTGATACACAACCAGGCAATAGCAGATTTATTTTACTTTACGATGTTGATAGTCTCATACCGATCTTCAAAAATAGATAATGATAAATATAAAATAATAGATAAATGAAAAATAATACAGAATAAACCTAGACTGCAACATATATAACAGAATGCGGTACCAGCTTTCATAACTAGTTGGCTTTTAAAAGAATGAAAAGTCATTTCATAGCATTTTCTATTTCAAGGATGGACTTATCTTTGGTTTCTGGTAAATATTTGTACAGCACAGAGCTTATTATTGACAACAATATTCCGTAAAACAAGAAAGCACCGTGAGAGTTTAATACTTTAAATATAAATGGTGCAACCTTTATGAAAAAAGCTACAACTATGTTACCGTATATACATATAATACTTATTGCAAAACTTCTTGACTTCACAGGTAACACTTCACCGCATATAGACGTACATAAGATCATTGGCCCTATACTTATAGCTAAAGAAAATGCTATTAACAAAGAGATAGACACATAACTATTCTCTGTTAATATAGATAAGTTTATGAGATAGAAGTACAGAGACAATGTAAACAAAAATGCTGCACTCATCGCAGCAGTTGTGAAAAGCAACAATCGTCTCGCAAAGTACTTTGATAAAGCACATCCCACGTACATGCCTAGTATCGTGATGATATCCACAATCAGCATTCCAGTGTATGCTGCCGATTCACTGTTAGTCATCTTCTTGATAATTTCGATTGCATATACGCTTAGAACCAATTTGCCCGAAGAATTGTACTGTATATTCAGTAACGTAGCAAGCAAAACAGGTTTCGAGTAAAAAAACTTTAGTTTTTCTGTATACTGGATCTTCTTTTCCCTCTTTACTTTCGATTGCTGGTGTTCAATTATATTTTCTAGTTCTCTTGAAGACGACGGGTGTGTGCCTTTTAGCCAGCGATGTGACGCTATGCATTCGTCGATTCTTCCTTTGCTAGCTAGCCAGTAAGGTGATTCCGGCCAAAAAAATGTAGTGCCCAAAATATATACGGAGCACAAAATGCCAAAACCCCCGATCCATCTCCAGTGAAAAAAGGTACCAATGACGTTCGAACCCCATATACCCCAGGCTAGACTTCCTGATTTGATTGTGAGGAACAGGCCGCGGTATTCAGGAGATGTATATTCTGTGATCACGACTACCATGACACTTATTGAACTAGAACATACCACACCTTGCATGATTTGTGCGATCAGCAGTTGAGTTACATTGGTGGAAAAACAAAAGACTAGGTACCACACTAGTGTGTTGAGTGAAACTATTATAAAAGTTTTCTTTCGACCAATCCATCGTATAAGAATCGGCAATGGGATAGTCCAAGGTATTCCACCGAAGAAGAAAGCTGATGCTGAAATAGAAAATTAATTTATTAGAATAATTATCAAAAGAGTTCTTTGGAGTATGATCTGCGATGATGGGTACGATAGTTCTGTCATATATATAGCATAAAAATCCAGGAATAAATAGGTTGAGAAAAAAAGTGATAATGCGATTATTGTTTGAATTTCACATTTGAATTTGTTTGATTTGTGTTTCTTTGTTGATAATAAACTGTCTCCAGTAACTAAAAGTGAACTTTAAGAGCTAATAATACGATATTAATGATAAAGGTTGTGGCTTGTGGGTAGATGAATACCTCAGACGACTTGCTTGACGAATGTCTAGAGGGACATGAAGGAACTGGGCCTGAAGAAAGAGGACGTACAGTGACGGACCACGTGGCGTCGCATGATTGGAAAAGCTGACCCTTTATAGCGGGAAAAGGCGAGGCCAAAGAAGAAAGAGTAGTAGTTGTGGCTTTATTGACGCCAAAACAATTTACATTAGTTTAGAATATGATTTCTACAAACATGAATCTGATTATTGTACAATAAAATAATGTAACCTTTTACCAATAATAATCACTTTCATGTTTTTTTTAAAGAATCATCTCGTGTACGAGTATAAATGAAAATTACATCAAGTATCCAAAAGAAATGTTAAATAGTTTGAATACTTACATAACCATGAAGCCATACTATCGCTGACTGCTGCTGTTGAATTCGCTTCTCTCCTGATTTGTGGGATGGTGACAGTTGGTGATCCAAGGCATAGCCCAGCTTGCAGGTAAGAAACCCATATTGCACTGCTAATGATTACCTAAATAATATTTTCGGATTAATACATTTTTAAAATAATACTTCAAGGACGTGATAACTTTAGAAATGCTGTATATTTGTTATTTGTTTTAACTAAAATACTTCGCGTAACAGAGATGAGGATGTTGAGATTGTACGAGCAGCAATAATAAAGGATACATTCAGGAACGGACATGTTCGAGAAACGTTTCAACTAACTAAAATCACATGTTATACACCAGGGAAAAGATCCCAAGATGATAACTGTTATGGAAATAGAAGAGCCTTAAAGAGTGCGCGGTTGACCAAGAAGACGAATGATATTGTAAGACTAGAAAGACCAACAAATAGACATGGAATATGACTGCGCGGAGAAAGAAGACTTAATCCAGATTAAAATCAGTACTGCTGACGTTGACACATTTGTAAAATAAAATACTTGCCACATTTACGCTGACTTGATATGGATAAAACAGTAACATATTGTGGTTGCTTTAATGTTATTATATTGTTTTATAATAACGAATTTCAATGCCACTTAATCCTTGTTTAACTACATGGGAAGTTTTGTAAGCTATGAAAAATAATAGACCTTATGATTTGTTCCTTCTTATAAATTCTTGATTTTAAACCAACTTTTGATGTCAAATTTTGCACATTGCTTAACTATAATTACTATATGATTTGGTTTTGAATTTATAATTATTTAATATATACCTACTTGTCTCAGAAAGTATTTCCACGATACTTTTCCATTAGTGTGTTCATCAACATTTTCGGTAGTATTTACTTCTGTGTACTGACAAGTATCCATTTCAACTGTATCCGAACAAATGGTATTAACAAAATAACATTTAAATGAAACATTAAGCCTTGCAAGCTCTTGCAATTGTCTGTCATATACATGATTGTGTTCGTGTCGATCACGTGTACTTTGTGAACAAAAATTAATAAATCGTGTCGAAAAAATAATCAAACTAGTTTTGTGTAAAGACGTGTTACTTATGCTGTCATACATATTTATGACTCTGTTGAAACATGAGTTGAGAAAGGCAGGGTTTACAAATTTCGTTTTTAATTTTTTGTTGTTGTTGTTCTTATTTATAAATCCTGACCTTAATAATATATTTCCTGTAGGTAAGAGTGTGATGGGAGTACGCTACAATATGCACGGTTACTATCGGATAATTTCTGAAGTACGCAGATGAAGTCGCGGGTAAATATCGTTAGCAGTAATTGATATTTTTCGGTACCCGCGAGGTTTCCTGCCTTAGACATTCTGGTAGATATCTACACGACGGTGTAGACCAGGATTTGCGACTTACTCCAGTGGGAGAGAGTCGTCTCGGAAAGGCAGACGTGGATCTCAGGCGAATAACGTGAGTGACTGCTTGAGCCACAAAGTACGGAACAGTGCGTTGTGATCCTTCCATGCTTTCAGGCTTGCTGGGTCGTGAGAGACGCGTCACCTACCGATTGTTTCGGTGCCTAAGGGCTGGAAGGAAGAAGACAGCACAGTGTCACCGTTGTGGGACCAATCACGGCTCCTCTCGCTCAGGTACACGCTTTAGCAGTGCCCAGCGCGAACACTGAGTAGGTTCCGGTAGTTTGAATCAGGACTTGCTGCAAGTCCTGATCCAAATTACCGGAAGACCGGACCAAGCGGCGTGACCGCAAGCGTTCCAATCGCATGACAACTAGAAGGAAACGCGAAAAAATCCAACCTTATCGTCTTTGTATGGAACTTGATATCAGCGTCATCATTTCGTCAGTCCACTGCTGGACATAGGCCTTTCCGAGAGTGCGCCACTTGATCAGTCGTAATTCGGATATTATTATGCAAAAACAATTATTTATAAGAATTTTTCCGCGTCAGCCCTAATGTTTAGTAAAATTGAAGACGTGCGTGTCGGATATGCATATTAAGATATTTGTGAGTAATGTGTCTCCAAATATGTTGGCATGCAACTATTTTGTCATAATAATATTATATATACATTAACAACACATACATTAACACAGGCAATAAAAATTGACTTAAAAATTGAGACGTTATTTATTGACATTTCATCCTATACTCTACCTTAACACAAAATGATTTTACATTTTTCAAATTTTAAAATTATTAATTTTTGGCGCTTTGTTGAAATAGCACTCAAGCATAGCACTGAGGATGACAAAAACTTTTTGATTTTTTAAATTAATTTTTTGCTATTAATCATAACTTAGCAAAATTGTGACGTACAAGTGATAAAATTGTGTCAATTGTCATGGCTATAAATCATCACATTTCTTTAGAAATCTCCAGAAACATTGACAAACAAACTTAACTAATCTTATTTAGATGTAATAATGAAATGAAATGAAAATCATTTAATCCAGACCATCAGTCCATATTTTTGAAAAATTATAATTACAATTATTAATGATGTCAAATTTGTAACTTAAAATTGTATGTCAAAATTAAAATTTAAAATAGTATGTCAAATCTAAAATTTAAAATATTAAGTCAAATTTAAAATAGTATGTCAAATATTAAAATAATCGAATAATAATATCTGTTTGCTTATATTTATCGTTCAAAACCAGCACTTGTCTGTTTTTCTTATGTAAATGTTCATACATGTTGCATAGTGGCATCCTGGTACATGTAAGTCGTTATACTGCAGTTTGGCTGTAATACGCTACAGTTTTATTTCATTGAATTTTCTATTTCAAGAAGGGTTTTATCTTTTGTTTCAGGTAAATACTTGTATAACACTGAGCTAAATATTGACAGCATTGTACCATAAAACAAGAAAGCACCATGTGAGTTTAAAACTTTGAATATGACAGGTGCAAATTTGATGTAAAAAGCTACGACTGCATTACCATATAAAGATATAATACAAATTGAGAAGCTTCTTGATTGAACTGGTAACACCTCACCACTTATAGACGTACATAGTATCATTGGCCCTATACTTATAGATAAGGAAAATGCAATTAGCAAAGAGATAGATACAAAATTATTCCCTGTTAATATAGATAAGTTTATGAGATAGAAGTATAGAGACAGTGTAAACAAAAATGCCGCACTTATAGCGGCAGTTGTGAAAAGTAACAATCGTCTCGCAAAGTACTTTGATAAAGCACAACCCACGTACATGCCTAGTATCGTGATGATATCCACAATCAGCATTCCAGTGTATGCTGCCGATTCACTGTTAGTCATCTTCTTGATAATTTCAATAGCGTATACGCTAAAAACTATTTTACCAGAAGAATTGTTTTGTGCGTGCAGCAGGGTAGCAAGCAAAACAGGTTTCGAGTAAATTAACTTTAGTTTTTCTGTAAACTTGATTTTCTTTTCCCTCTTTACTTTCGATTGCTGGTGTTCAATTATCTTATCTAGTTCTCTTGAAGACGACGGGTGTGTGCCTTTTAGCCAGCGATGTGACGCTATGCATTCGTCGATTCTTCCTTTGCTCGCTAGCCAGTAAGGTGATTCCGGCCAAAAAAATGTAGTGCCCAAAATATATACGGAGCACAAAATGCCAAAACCCCCGATCCATCTCCAGTGGAAAAAGGTACCAATGACATTTGAACCCCATATACCCCAGGCTAGACTTCCTGATTTGATTGTGAGGAACAAGCCGCGGTATTCAGGAGATGTATATTCAGTGATCACGAATACCATAATACTTATTGCACTGGAAAATATTAAGCCTTGCATTAGTTGTGCGATCAGCAGTTGAGTTACATTTGTGGAATAAGAAAAGACTAGGTACCACACAGGTGTGTTTAGGGATACTAATATGAAAGATTTCTTTCTACCAATCCATCGTATCAAAATCGGCAACAGGACGGTCCAAGGTATTCCTCCCAGGAAGAAAGCTGACGCTGGAAAGTAAAATGATATTTAATTAGGATATAAACGTAATTTACTTATGATATAAGATGTAAGATTATGAGGACATGGTAATAATAAATAATAATGAATTATTTTTGTAGAGAACGTCGCCTTCTCCTGAACATAGATAACCTATACCTTGTTAGCCCTTTTTAAAGAACGCTTTTTCTGTATTACCTATCCTTCAGTCAAAAATGCTAGTTAATATAGTTCTCATTAGAAAAATCGAAACACCTTGGTAGTTTATGTTTTGTAAGGATTATCAGAAAAATGTGAACATTTAGGAATATACGTCAAATGTCAGATAATAGTGAATAACATGAAGTTTTTAATCCTAATGTTAATGTTCTAAATTCAAATTAAATTTTCATAGTTTTTTTGATTATTCTTACAACACATAAACATGCAAGGTGTTTCGATTTTTCTGATGAGAAGTTTCCGCGACTATGTTTCATTAGAGCATTATTGGTTGCTTATTGCATGAAATATTATTTATATTTTCAGTATGTAAATTACTCATATTCTGTACGGAACCGCCAGTGCGTCATTCCGATTCGCACTTGGCCGGTTTTTAATTATAATTCTTACATAACCAAGAAGCCATTTCTTCGGTCACTGCTTCAGTAGAATTCAATTCTCTTCTTATTTGTGGAATTGTGACAGTTGGTGATCCAAAGCATAGTCCAGCTTGGACGAACGAAGTCCACACTGCACTGCATATGATAACCTGAAAACAACAAAATATCCAGTTCATCATTTTGTCAAGTTGCCTTTTAGTCACCAGCATGTATGAGGATTATATTTGTCTACTTTATTCATCCACTTCCTCAATTCAATATTTTTGCCTTGCCCTTAAATAAATCACAAACTTTAATGCATTTTATCTATAAAATATTATTCAAATTGTCATAAAAATCGTGATGATCCCGACGGTCATAACGGCAGAATCCTTGAAGGATCTGAACGCAATGCTCAATGACCTCAACAGAGTTTCCCAACAGGTAGGTTTAAAAATGAACATGGACATGTCAAATGTCCATGTTGCACCTATGCCGGTAGTGGTTGGGAACACTACAATCGAAGTTGTGGACGAATATGTATACCTGGGACAGATCGTTCAACTAGGTAGGTCCAACTTCGACAAAGAGGTCAACCGAAGAATCCAACTCGGCTGGGCAGCGTTCGGGAAGTTACGGTATATCTTCTCGTCCAAAATACCTCAGCGTCTAAAGACAAACGTCTTTGATCAGTGCATGTTGACAGTGATGACATACGGAACCGAAACGTGGTCTTTTACTGTGGGCCAAATAAACAAGCTTAAAATCACTTAACGACCAGTGGCTTGTCCTATGCTTGGAATTCTGTATGAAATACAATGCAGAATAAGGAAAACGTAGATGACGGTCACCGACCGACATAGCTATACGTGTCAGTGAGCTGAAGTGGCAGTGAGAACGGATAACCGATGGGGAGTTAGAGTTACTTAGACAGGCCTACTCTCCTACAGAGAGTGTATGGGTCATAGTCCACCAGGCGGGCCCAATACGGATTGGCGGACTTCACATGCCTGTTCAAGACATGCAGGTTTCCTCACGATGTTTTCCTTCGCCGTTAAGTAATCGGATAATGTACTTGAATTGAAAAACAACTTATATTTACACGGCTGAATTCGAACCCGGAACCCTCAAATTGAGAATCCGCGCCTTATCCACTGCGCCACCGACACTTTTTGACACCATAAAAATATATTCTTAGTAAATTTTAAACATAGTTTAATAATATTCACATGTTTCAACCTTTCATTTCTCTCTGATGGGGTTTCAACCGAGAGTTTTGTTTGTATCTGGGATCACCTGGTCAGACTGAAAAAATGTATTCATAAAATATTACCTGTCTGACAAAATGTTTCCAAGATATTTTTCCACCATCTTCTGGAACCCCATCAACATTGTCTCTAGTATCTACTGCTGCGTACTCACAATATTCCATATCACCGTATCAAGAAACAAACGATCGACGTGCTTACTTTAAAATCGAATCTGTAATAATTATAAGCGAGGTCATCACGCACCAATTTTACAGATGTATGGGTTGGTAGAAAACAATGCAAATTAATTGTATTGAAAAAATTAAACATAACTTGTATAAGTATGCATTCGTGTATGCGAACACATATTATTTACTTTGTTACCTTATAAAACGTAAAAATAAATAAAAAAATATTATTAATTTTTTGCCGTTAAAAGATTCATACTAAATTTCTTTTAACATAACCTCTTAAAATAGAATAACTACCTTTGTGCAGTAATTATCTAAAACCATCGGATGTCGAAACGAGTATCATTAACATACAACTTCATAGTGAATTTCAATTTTCATTTTTACTCTATTTTTCGATTATGTTCAAAACGCCATCTAGGGACCATTAGCTGCGTAACGGCTACTGTAGCTGATAAAAAAGTTGTACGTTAATGATATTCATTTCGTGACACTAGTGGTATAATCCGGTCTCGTATTTTTATTTATGAAAAGTAGCAACCGTCTTGCAAAGTTGTTTCTATAGTTAGCATATCTTCGTCATTATGAAAACCAGGCACCGACCCTACATAAAAGATTTACCACTTGACATAAAGAGAGTCGTGTGAAAAGAACTTTCATACAAGTATGGCTCTTGAAGAAAACATAAAACTGAGAAATCAAACAAAGAAGTGGCTTATTGTTGGAAAACAGATTGACATGAAGCAGAAACACACAAAAAATAAAAAAAACCAGGTGAAGCACTTTGAACCTAAAGGCCTCTACGGTATTACACATTGACAGGTTCTTGACAGTAAGTAAAGTACGCAAATAAAAAATCTCAAAAATGCCAAAATGTTTTGCCGACACACATCTGACGCGGCTATAACACGGTAAGTACCTCAAAGCTCCATATAATCTCTTTGAAAGTTACCTAACACCAAGGCAAAGGAAAGATCGATAATGCAAATTTTATGTAAAGCGACTGAGAGAGGGCAAATTTTGGAAGGGAGGCCTCCGCAGATCCAATCAGCGAGTCTTAATAATATGTATCGAATGTTTAGTTTACGCAGGTTTGCGTTTCCCTTACTGCTGGCTAGGAGTGACTCGAATCTTTAGATTTTCTATTGCGTTATAGCGGATTATATTCCGTTCACATTAGAGACCAACGACACGACTATCTTGACAAAAACATAACTGTCTCTGTCAGACCGGGTGAACCTGAAAAAAAAAGTAAATTCGTTTCGCTCTATTAAACTGTTTCACTTAATCACGTCATAGTTTCGCTGTCGATAGCAATTGCGACTAGCTATAAAGTCGGTCATGATAGTTCCCCAAAGGCTAACTTTAATGAATTTCCATATTCTTTTGTCATAGCCCATTTTCGCTCCTCCTAAACTATTTTCACTCGTCATTTCAAAGGGAAGTGACAGTCAAGTCAGAGTCAAGATACATACAAAAATATTACGTTGTTTGCGAAATATAACGCATGTAGTATGTCAAAAATTAGATTTTCTCGTTAACATTTTCGAGTATTCAAAATTGAGCTAGGTATTTTTTGTTGATTCTGCATTCTCCATCTAAATCTAATACAAACAGGTTTCTGTTGGTTCAGAGATACATCGCATTTGACATGTAAAGTGTATCACTTCATCGTCTATACTGTAAATCTATATTGCGACGATCTGATCTGATCTGATCAGACGGATGAAGTTGTAGACGAAGTTGTAGACGAAGTTGTAGACGAAGTTGTAGACGAAGTTGTAGACGAAGTTGTAGACGAAGTTGTAGACGAAGTTGTAGACGAAGTTGTAGACGAAGTTGTAGACGAAGTTGTAGACGAAGTTTTTACCATTTTGTTTTAGAACCTCGAGTATCGAGAACCAGTGGTACAGAATTGATTATTAAACGTGTAAACGCGTGGATAAAGCTGACTAATGTTTGGACTACGTTGTTTGTTTCAAGGTATCTATATCCAGCTTCAGGCAGATTTGGCCAGCTAATACAGAATCGTAACTGTGCTGCCAGAATGCCTGATAACAGGAGATTGGATACTGGTTGCCTTTAGATGAGGTTTGCTGGAGATCATGCAATAATAAAATAAACAAATGCAGTGGAACTCTCTATCTGGTCAGAATCAAAGTCACTAGCAGTCTTTAAAAAATCATTAAAGTGTTATTTAGGTATTCAAAGACTAAATAAAATGTAAAAGATAAATAAAATAAGTAGTTGTGTGTACTCAGCTTTACCACACATGAAACCAGTTTGCTAATGACCGGCCGCCGTTGCCGCGCCGACGCTGATCAACAAACTGCAATTTTTTTAGATTTACCTACACTGTGTTTATGTTCGCGCTTATATTTACTACATAGTCATATCTGTATTTCTTGTAAGTGATTTGTAATCTTTTAAGAAATAAATAAATTTCAAACCAAAAAAAATCTGTAAGAAGGTGGAAGGTACATTTGTTTGTTTGTTTAGATTGTCATAGCAAATGTCTTGACCGTGTGGTTTCAACTTTAGCATAAGGTGATGCCAATGTCTTAAGAATATGATAGGATAAAGCAATGCCATCACGCAGGTCTTGTTAAAGGCGATTAAGGAGACCACTAAAGCATTTGACGCCATAACTACATAGTTTAAAATACATAAACAATATACTTTATTAGCAATTATCAATAATCCGACTTTTAAGGGTGATGATTATGGCAATCATTTACGACCTCCGTGATGCAGTTATCTGAGCGTTAGACTCAGACGTGGTACACATACGGAAGGTCCCGGGTTTGATGCCCGGTGGCGGTATTGTCAAAAATAACTTGATGAGATTTTCAGTTTGGTTTAGACATAGCAGGCTGCATCACCTGATTGTCTGAAAAATAAGATGGTTGGTCCCGGTTACTATCTACGACAGGTAGAAGCTAGATAAGCCATGTCAGAGGCCTATGGTGCATCAACAATTCTGACAACTAGGTTTTGTGAGGTGGGTATTCCTATTTGCAACCTACAGGATAAGAAGGACGATAGTACAATGTAGCGATCTGGCTAATTCGTCATTTGTGGTGATTTTAAGATGATCTATATACTATGAGACAGGATAATCAATAAAATAATTCACCTGAAAAATTACGTGAAAAAGCGACGTTGTCGCAGCGAGCGCGTAACAGCCTTAAGAGGCTATGTTGGTAAGACCACGTGGTCGGTTTCAAGGTCAAATTGTTTTGTAGCTGTCCCTCTCCGAGCCCTATCCTACCCGAGCGCGTACGGTGAGACAGCATACATTATGCGATGTTATCCACCCGTTATTTGGATGTTTCGTAGTCCAGGGATCATTTGAAGGATACAGTATATTATGTAACCATTTTTTCAATACAGTATACTAATGAAATTTCAGATGTCGGTGGTTTTTCCAAATCGTTCTAAATTGATTCATACTCTTGTAAATCAGGTTCAAAGTTGGGGCTTTTTACTACCGAAAAATACAATACTTTGACGCCCTGTAACTCTGGAAGTATATATTTAAACGAAAATCTGACTCACAACCGACACAGATATTTGTTTCTAGATTGTGTCTTGAAAATTTCATAGATTTTCATAGCTTAATACTCAAAATATGGCTGGACTACGTTTGTATGGGCGCTTTGACAACAGCATACCCTCTTAAAACCCTCGAGCAATGCAAGAAGCTGTAATTGAGTTAGGATGTGTCAAATGTCATCGCCCGGGAACAAACTTGGTGCCGGCGTATTGACTACCAACTAGATTAGTCACTGTCCGCGTCTCGTCCCCGCGGGCCTCTGAATATGAGATGATTGTGTATGGACTCCAATACGAGACTCGATTTTATTGCAAGGTTCTGTACTAGATTTTTTTTACAAAACTTTAAACAATCTAAGATTTGATGATATTGATGTAAACCTAGCATGCGTGTTTGGACAGAAATTAATCTAAGGTAATAATAATAAATATACATAATTTAAGAGAAGTTGTTGTGTACAAAAACAAAAAATAAAATAAGATTAGAATTAAGCTAAGGGGTAAGCAGCTTGTAAAGCTCAACTCAGCTCAACTGCTCCAGGATCCCATCATCAGATCCAAACTGGGTGACAATGGGACCAACTTGCAAGTATACTCTACCAATCAAAAGAGAAAAACATTAAAATCGGTGAACATACATTTAAAAAATGTACCGTAGAACATCCTCCTTTTTTTAGTCGGTTAAAAATGTTTAATGATGAAAACTTTTATCCGTTTATCGTCACACACTTTAGTAACTAACTATTATTTTCGATTTTCAGTATGATAATTATTCATATTCTGTACAGAACTCTCGGTGCGCGAGTCTGACTTGCACTTGGCCGATTTTTAAGAGGTAAAGTGGCACAAGAACGTCTGTAAGTAAATAATTGAATTGCTAGCATATGAACTATGTTTCAGCTGACTTGCCGTCGAAATGCATACCGTCTGTAACGACCCTAAAATGAAGCCAGAAAACGTAAAAGTCGTAAACAAATAAGAAACACTTATTTACGATCTACATCGTATGTCGCAATATGCACTGACGGGTTGATAGATGAATTGAGCCTAAATTGCTTGATTTTACTTGATTCGCTTATGCGCTGTACAAAAAGAATGATTTTGTGCAATTAAAATAAATGTAAAAACTGAATTCTAGTATTTTTCTACATATTTGGATTATTACTTGGTATTTTAAATAGTGTACAAGTGCAGGCCGATTTTGAAGCATCTCTTTTACCAGCGTCTGTACGCCGCAGTCGGCATCCTTTAATTTCCTTTGATTAGAGGCGGTATTTTACGAAAGTAACACTATCTAGCAAATGGACATCACATAATGATCTCCGTTTTTTTACAATATGTATTTATAAATTACATTATGTATGTATGTATTACAATATATATTTGGCTCTATTACAATATGTATTTAATTTATGAAATCTCTTAAGAGTTAATGCGGTTCCTAGAGCATAGTAAGCCCCCTATAAAATGGGAGTTATATAAACTTCAAATAATGAACGTCTCAATCCATCGTCGAACAATAACCCCTCTCATCATCATTTATCATACGTTAACGGGAAATAGATAATAATGACGAGTTCTCGTTTCCTATTAATTTTATTACGTTGGTTTACTTCGGGCCTTTGTGGGTTCGGTTTAAAAAAATGAGGGTGGAAAAATCATTGTTTGCAGAAAGGCGATAAGGAAAAATTCCCTTCAAATTAGCCCGTGTTTTTCAAGATAATTAATGGCCTGACTTTTATAGAGGGAATAACAGTCTCCGAAAATTTTTGTTATACGCCAGTGGTATGACCGCGGGTTTACTCGGTGCCACGAGATCCTACTCAATGGGTATAAATATGATTTTTACGAATACAATGGAAGTAAATAGCCATAGTTTAGAGATGAATTTATTTTGAAAGTGGCAAATTTAATTAATATTTAATTTTAATCTAATTTAAATTTAATTAATTAAAAATAAGTTAATTAATTAATTTCTTTAAAAAATATGCCCGTGTTTGCCTGCGATTCTATCGGCTAGGACTTTAGAATTTATTACACGAAAATACTAGATCAATCGGAATAAAAAGCTCATATTCTTGTCCTACCCTTCATCTCTATTCAAAAATGAAATCATTTACGGTACTACTATTGATGGAGAGTTTTTTGTCTGCAATGTCATATCCGTGGTATCCACAGTCATTCCTGTGGGATCGGTACAAAACGTAGGCTATATATTTTTCTGACCCTCCAACTTCATTGTCGCTTTTCCCCCCAAAAATAACCTTATAACTTTTCGTGACGACGTAAAGGAAGGACAAACAATCAGTCATACACATAAACATCATATATAAATGTGAATTGTAGAATGTTTGTAAATAAACTGAACGAATGTTCTTGAAATGCGAGACAGGCAATTCAAATATCGTTCGAGGTTAAAATTATTTTTGGATCGATGCACTAGTATGATTTACGTATTATTGAGAATTAGCCGTGGTAGATCATTTGGGTAGAGTGTCAGTCCTTGAACAATCGAGGTCTCGGTCCGATCCTGGCTCGTACAAATGAGTTCCAATTTGTTACTTGGAATTATGTATGAATGATAAAAATCATTATCATTGTCTTTTCGGTGAAGTATAACACTGTGAGGAAGCCTACACACTCCTGAGGAATTCAAAAAGTGTATGTGAAGTCTACCAATCCGCACTGGGCCCGCGTGGTAGACTATGGTCTATACACACTGTAGGAGAGTAGGCCTGAGCCCCTGCAGTGGGGACATACATATATAGGCTGTTGATGATGATGATTGTTGAGATAAACTTTATTTCATTTGCGTTGATAGACATGCTTTGTGAAATAGTGTGACCAAGAAAAAGGAAAATAATTGCTCCAGGAAAAAGAGCCTGAAGAAAATTTTATAGCAAGAACTTTGAAGTCCATATTACTGTAAGAAAATTAACAATCAAAATTTCCTTAATAGGTTTAGACCTACAAAGTACCTGGGGCTGTAAAATGGATGCATGCCCACCCAAAGTCCTCAGGTTAATGAGGTATTTTCACTACCGAAAACAACAATGGTTTTATGTTTTGTAATGAGCACCTTCTACAAGATTTGTTTCTTTTCGGATTTCTTTCGTATTGGACGCAAATTGTATGTATCCGAAATTCACATTTTGAGCGGATTTCAATCGGTCAGATCTTGAAGTAGGTGCCCAGACTCAGTTTAGCCGATTTGGAAACAGTAAATTGCCTTTTGCCAACAATGAATCTAGAGGTAATTTAAATCTACTACCTTTTAGGAAAGCGTTTGTTTTTAAAGAATTGCGCAGAGATGAAAGGGCGAAAGAAACTCAACAGCTATCGCTTATTTTAGAAAATGAATATTGATATGTCGGGGTAACCACATTTGATGAATCTGTCACACTTTGATCAAATCCAAATGAATCAATAATATCGGATTGAGTATCACTGTTTTTATTGATAGTTACTGTCAGCATCGAACTAGTTCGAAAAAGTGTATCTTCTGTCCATAATCTATCTAAAATTGAATATTGTTAAGTTAGTTAGAATATGTACCCCAAAATATTACTAATGAGTTTATACCTAGGCTTTAATAATCCTCAAACCAGTTTAAACCTTTCCCTGTAGTACTATGAATATGAAAATTTGTGAGTTTGGATGTTTGTTACTCTTACGAACTAACGGCTGAAAAGAAAAGGACTACATTTAACACATAATTTTACATATTATTTATCAACATACAGATCAACTTTTTACTCATGTTTTTCCCGAATAATATTTCGTCCACAAGCTCAAATCTTTCGAAGGGATCTCCAAAAAGTCAACAGCCAACACAAGGGCCCTGATTCCGCTACACGGGAACTTCTCGATTTAATTTATAAACTTGTTTGGTTTCACTCTTATCGAATGCGGGGACCAAGTTTCGAAAAGTCATACGGAATTACAGCCCCGATTGTGTGCTCCGGAGGAAAGTTTCGCGAGTTCGAATCATGGAATTTCGATATTGCTTTGTTAGGGCCTTTTTATAGATTTTTTCATGAGAAATTCATACCTATGTTGCATATTTACGTTTGTGAATATTAACTCGTGACCTAACTCCAAAGGCTCGATTATACAATATTATCAAATTAAAAATAACGTAATTAATTAAAATTTCATCACAAAATACAAACTTCTAGTGCGTGAAATCAAATACAGTTTCACTTTTGAGTTAATTAAAGTCATTATCCACAAAGAATAACAAGACCACCCCAGATCCAACCGCCACTATTCGCCGAGCTCCAAATAGTTTCATACCGAAACTTTACACTAACAAAACTCAAAATGTTCTGCTTTAGCATTAAAGTGGAAACCCGAAATCCCTTAAGCCGCCGTTAGAATAAACAAATTTCCATTTACAAACAGAAAATCGTCGTCCCCTTCGAATGCTCATGAGAAACGGAGTTATTCGACTGTAAATTTAAATTGGTTTTCAAGTTAATGGGCGTAGACTGGCAACTGTCAACTTTTCGTAAGCGACAATTGGCAACTGTTTCAGCAACTAATTGTAGAGATTAAAGTTTGGCTTTGTAACTTTGTATTTGAATTCCAAGACTGACTGTGCCCTGTACAATCTAATTGCATCTCTTGATTGTTGGGTTTATGAGATTCTAGTACTAGATCACCAGTATCTGAGATCATTTACATATCTTCACGCTGGATCGCAGATATTCTTGGTAAATTGGCCATCCGGATTTTTCACTTAGTTGCAAATGGAACGAAATGGAGTGAGCCTATTTTAATGCCAAGACCATACGATACGAACCGTATCAATTACTATAAACTTAGGTATTGCGAAATATTTTAAGTAGCCTTAATTGAAAGAAGAATTTTGTTTAATGATTTTGTCTTCGCAGGTATCACAAACACCTGTGCCTGAATTTGTTAATTTTAGATAACGAACTGAAAACGATTTGGACCTAAAATTTGAGCCAGGTGTGCCCTGTTCTCCTTCAAAGGTTTGCACTCATAACATTTGTACGAGTATATTGCTTCTTTGAAAACGTAAGTGAAGTTTAAGGGAGAATTAATTTGATACTTATTGTTCTCATATTAGTTAATAGTTAACATACAAAGTTAACACATGTCAATATAAACATTACCAAAAGAAGCACCAGCTAACCCGACAAAAGTTACACTGACCTAACACACACACACACACACACTTCCTCACACACACATACTTCTTCATTCATCATATAGACTACATATAGAGGTATTATACAAACATATATATATATAAGTTATTTTGTATTTCTTAGCTGTAATCTGTTTATACCATAATCAACTAAGAAAATCCACCAGTGGACTCGTTTATACGTAGCTCTAAAGCGCCGTGGGTGAGAGGCTGGTGTCCTGTAACACAGGGTCACACCTATCTCAGGCACCAGTCTCTCACAGGTACACCTACCTTGTAGGACTTATGTTGTTTATTGTTTATACTATATATAAGGTGTAACTCTGTGAGATAATTATTATATTAATAACTATGTTATGTTGAAACAAATAAACCTTAGCTTTAAGTCCGTAAAGCAGTTTTTATGTATTGTTTTGGAGTTGGCCGTCTCGCCTGATGGTAAGTGACGATAAAGGCGTTGGATTAAATGAGGCGCTGGTTCTGCCACCTTCTATACCGGTACACATAAGTGCTAGCAACATTGCTGTTTGGCAGCAGACTTAGGTAACATGCCAGCTAGCCAGGCAGACATAGAAAATCCATAGAGCGATAGCGGCGCCCTCATTCGCTCTTTTCTACATTTCTCCGCAATTATACAATCAATCAATCCAACCAAGCCGGACTTTTTGTAGTCATTGCTGGTGTACGGTTTATCGATACATTATGGATTCATGTTTAGTTTCTGTATCGATATACTAAAACTAGAACTTAAAACGACTTCAATTGCCTTAAAAATGTTTTTTGTTGATTTTCTTAAAGAGCGATCAATCAATTTCGCTAAAGTTTATATGAGACCACCTATGAACTTTGTTCTACCAAACAAACAAAAAAGAATTATCAAAATCGGTTCTACTATTGACGGAGTTATCGGGTAACACACATTAAAAAAACATACCTACGCGTCGAATTAAGAACCTCCTTTTGTTTTGAAGTCGGTTAAAAATGTAAACCAGCAATACGTACAATAAGTCCGGCTTGGTTTTTGAAATTATTGTATAATAGCGGAGAAATGTAGAAACTAGAGAATTAGGTCGGTCGCCTCTCTCGCTCTTGTTACGAAAAGAATCGTGATCACCTCGCAGATTTGCAGAACATAAATCCTCTGCTCTCCTGGTAATCTTCTTAACTAGCAATTATAATTTTGATTATCGGGATGTTTAATGCTGTTACGGTTAATTTGAAATTCATGATCGCGCGCCTAATCATACGTAGTCGAAAAAGTACAGGAGATGGTGGACGATATTATTATAATAATAACAGACTTCATTTCCATACTAATTATAACTTATAATATGAATAATAAACATACTTAAAACGTTGCTCTACCGAAAATATAAGTTCGATTAAAGAAACAACTTTACGGTTACATTACATACCCAATGTATGACTTCCAACTACAAAGATAAGTTTGTAAAAATAAAAAGCTATTAATCCTTGTTTTCAGATTTATTCCTATGGTAAGACCCTGATTCTTGCTTTTCAGGATTCTAGATCAACGAGAAGTACCCTATAGGTATTGGTTCCCTTGAATTTTGTATGGTCTAAAATGCAGCTATATCTTTTTATTGCTTTGACCTATAAGTTTGATTTTTCACATTCCAAGGGAAAGTAGACTTGAGTATACGATATTAATTTCAACTTGGTACCTCCACGCGTTCCTGAGAAAAAGGGTCTTGACAGACAGACAGACGGACAACAAAGTGATCCTATAAGGGTTTCTTTTTTCTTTTGAGCTAGCGTTTTGCTCGCTACTTAAAAAGCAAAATACCCCAAGGGAATTGAAAAAGTCGCTTATGTCTATTCCGCTATAAAAACTATCAAGTCATTGTGGCTCTCCGTTGTGATGTAAAGGAAAGAACAAAGAAACAATCAAGCAAACTCACTTTCGCCTTTATAGAGGTATAATGGATATGATTAGTGGCCTTGGCTTAAGAGTAAAAGGACGCCATGCCGTCTCGTCTCGTGAAAGGCGCCTAAGAGAAAATATCTCACTCTTACCGCTCTCTCGCGTCACAAGCTACGCCCGCTGATGTGTCTATCTCTTGTTCAATACGATCATCCAAGGAGTATGGCGCTCATCAAACGCCCCTCTATCTCCTGGTCTATCCTTATTCCAAGCTGGATAGAGCAAAGAGATTGAATCTATTAGCGGAACACGGAATTAATTACTGGAAGTGAGGTTGGATGTACAATTAGACGGATTGCTTTTAGGATGTTACAGCATCTTAAAGTGAGGTAAGAATACTTGATTTCCTTGCAAACGATGACTTCCGTAGTGCTCCATTTGATAATACGTATTCGTCCAGGCGATATTACCCATTGGTTGATTTAAAGGTTATTTCGTGTCTGCATTTGGCCTTCATCTAACCTGATGGTTACGTTAAGGTCGTGCTCACTCAAAAGCCAACTTATGCTCTGCTACCTTTTAAACTTTATCAACGTCTTATTTTGTGGGTTGTAAGTTCCATAACCGACCTCAAAAATCGTAGTTGTCAGAGTTATTGAGCTGCCATAGGCCATATAACTGTCTGAATCTAAATCTTTCATACCGAAACACAACAATGCTAGCAACACTGCTGTTTGGCAGCATGGTGGCTGATAGCCATGCGGATATCCTAAATGACTTAACACCACCCAAACCGGGTACCGATACCGCTGGGAATCGACTCCAGGACCTTCGGATATTACACTGCTGACCAGATCATGGTATGCCTTGGTCAGATCAATGAATAGATATCATTTTTCAATTTGGTTAATTATACGCACGGCGACATCATGATGTCCAATTAAAAAAAATCGTATCCCAAAAAAGTTTCACTTTCTACCGTCAAAGGCACTAAGAGAAACTTTGTTTATGCAATCCATCATGGCGTCAGCGCTGAACAATTAATTAAAGAAGAAAGCGCAGATAAATAACATAGTTTTAAGTGTTGTTACGTCATAAAAGTTCGTAATGTATTTAGAATTGAATAGAATAACATTTTACGTACATTATGATACGGCATTCGACGAACTTTGAAGTTCAAATGATATGGCTAGCAATAGTAAGGCACATCATTCTGGCATGTCTTGGCATGGGCAATTTGAAGATCACGCAATCTGCTCAACTGGGAGCTGATTAAAATTGATGTTGATATACGTGGTCTAGGATATAGCATTATAGTTCGCAAAGACAGGCGAGACGGTGGAAGTACGTAGGTTCAGTGACGTCAAAAACGATTTGTATAAGTCAATTTTGACATGAAGATTCGTATCAGTGTAGTGTCAAGGTATTCTTGCTTTCCAATGTTGATTCATCATTAGAGCAGAACAACCCCATGTGTTCAAGTGAGTGCCATATATACCACTAAAACCATACGACGATCATCCAACCTCTGCTGACAATGGATAATTAAAGCGTTCAAACCGACTTCAATTGCCTTAAAAATGTTCACCCTTAGAGGTAGAATGATCTGGGTAGGCATTTGGTTTTTGCTGATTTTCTCAAAATGAACTTAATTAATTTCTATAAAATTTATATGGGACAATTTCCGAAGTATGCTCTACAAAAAAAAAAAAAGAATAATCAAAATCGGTTCACAATAGGCGGAGTTATCGCGTAACATATAAACAAAAAAGAAAAAAACATACAATCGAATTGAGAACCTAATCATTTTTAAAAATCTGTTGAAAATAACTTTGCACTACATGTTGATCTGTGACAGAATTGAATTACTGTAGATGGTCCAGCTTACAAAAACAAAACAGTTATATATATTGATGACAACCTACTAGAAGCGTCTGCATGACGAAAGCATTAACGTCTTGGATGTATAGCTCCATTAACAGCTATCTTCAAGGCTATCAATTAATTAGATACAAAGGTAGCATCAATGCAAACACCTGCACAGACACAAAAAGACAAACATAGTTAAGGTAATCAGCTGGCGCTGAACAAATGGCATTGTTCTATACTTTTTCGTTTTAACCCCAACGTTTTCCGATATAAGCCGTCGCCGCTTGAGGTAATCTCTACTGTAATCAAGATCGACAACACATGACATGGGGTCCGAGAGTTCCAGTGTGGTTTTATTAATGTGCTTTTGTTTCGGGTGCGCTCTTTCACAGGACTATTATGAACGTGAGTTTACTTAATATTTACTTGTTGGTCCAACGTCTAGATGATCAAAGACCTGAGAAAGGTCGCAAGGAGCCGCTGGATGAAAGAGGCTCGGGACTCATAGTGCTTACCATGAGGCAAGCCTTTGTTTAGTAGACTAATAGGTCGTCTGAATTGCTATTTTAAGTACTTTCTTTCGAAGGGGAAAACTTTTAAAAATATCAGACACCTTAGGAGACGACAAATAGCCTCGGTGGATAAAGAGGAAAATTAGGCAATCAATGATAACAAATCGAGGTCTATTATATAGCTTGTTGGCCAAAATTTGCAATACTTAAAAATATTTTAGTTAAAATTTACAAAAAATTGTTTTAGGATAATTCAAAGATAATTTGCATTTGGTTTTAGAACGTCACACGCAGCTGATGAGAACTCGAGACACACAGCACCATTTTAAAGAAATCCCAAGGCATTTTGAAATATCAGGCGATCACATCGAGCTCAAATTTCAAAAGTACATTCGTGACATCCAAACACTGGCGAGAAACGACAATATGACCGTAGTGTACAAAGTCAAAGTGGAAACGACGAAGATACCGACGACCAACACGAAGAAGACTCACTTTAGAAAGAAATCAAAGAAATACAACGTGCCTTTGAAGAAAAACAGCATGAAACTGTCGAACTTAGAAGTGCTGATGAGGAAACTGGCAGATTCTAACACAGAGATGAAGCCAGAGTCAGAAAAGACAACAACTGAAGCCAGCAAACTCAAAGTTGTTGGCACTACCAGGGTTCCCGTTAGAAAGTACATACCAGTGAAAACGAAGACCAGAAATTATGCGAAAATAGTAAAACCTGTAAAATCTAAGACAATAACATTAAGGCAAAAAAGAAATTCGTTCGCTTAGGATTATCAGTACTAAAAAAATTTAAAATAAGATTTTTTTATAAATTTAATTTTTACCGTTACTTAATAAAAGATTAAGATGCATTTTTAGGTTGTGTTTCATTTGAATAATATAATAAGCACTCTCAGAGGTATCGTAGAAATGTGTCCAGTGCCTGTATTGTTTATAATTGCCTAATGAGAATCATAACAAAAGAGCTCTTCTACAGACATCTGGTAATATGACAGCTGTCAACCACTAGGTATACCTCTAACGAACAGAGACCTGATACATGAGTTCTTAGCCAACAAAGGTCATAGTCATATCGTTTATTGCTCTCCATGAGTTTGATTGAGGTGTTACATTTAGGTGTGCACATCATGGAACCCAGGCAGGGTATTGCAACAGTGCACGCTGTACTTAAAATTATACATAATATTCACTTAAAATAATATAATTTCATTTTCAAACTGACAATAATTAATATTAATCTAATAGTCAAATAGTCCTCCGCTGCCAACTAGCTCAATTCAAACCTGCTAAATGCCGAGAAATCGAATTCTATTCTCTCTCTTCAGTCTCGACTGCCTCGTGCAGGTCAGCAGCATGGCCGACTACAACTACCTCGACTACATACTCAGGGCTCTCGGTCTAGTACGTCATGAGTATTCGTTTACCTTACGTTATGTACCTCTAAACGAACAGAGACTTGATACATGAGTTTTGTAGCCAACAAGGGTCTCTATAAATATAATCCATAACTTGCAGATAATAAATTCATCAACGTCGCCACTACGAAGGTAGTGCAAACAGACAAATTCCTTTCATGAAATTTTACATTATATGAGTCAAAATAAACTTCACAAACTGCAATGTGCATCCCTGGTGATACTACACGACAGGCGGCTAGAGCAATAAAACCTTCGTGTATCAGTTTTGTTTTTCTCACCACAAGGCTGGCGCTCCGCTTATGAAACATATTTCAGCCAAATTGCTGGTTAGAGAGCCTCGAAGAATGTTTGGATGCGTACTACATTTGCTGACCCATTATTTCCTGGATTCTGGTACAATTGAACCTACTAATACGACTATATAAAAATGTACCAGTAAATGTATGAGGTGTGATTTGGTGAAGATTTTTATATAAACCTCAGTAAATGTTTTTGTTGACTGCATTTCAGTCATCAACATGTCTGTTAGTACAGAAACTCGAAATTGTTCAGTGCGGTACCTTTGCACCCAGGATTTCAATTCTTCATAGTCTTAATTTAAAGAGGTTCCCAAATAGTTCATTCTAGACGCAATGCAAATATGGCGACTCTTGGCTGCGAATATCTTCAAAAATTCAGCCCAGGATTTTTTTCAATATTGCAAATCAAAACACCCATGCCCATCCACCTGATGGTATAAAGTGAGCATGTGCCTAGAAACAGAACAGCGTTTTGCTAGATCTAGAAGATCTCTGTTTGTTCAGTATCGACTTAAAGATTCTCAGGAAAATACAGGCACCGGAAGAGTGAATTTCAATACCTAGCTGTACACATCATAATATATCGAAAAGATAAAAATGTCAACCATCTACTGATATTGCCTTTATTCTTTCATGTATTTGAATGACAAAGACATAATCAACATGAAAAGCCAATCACGTTTCTAGGCTCACATAATGGTAACGAATTCCTGAATGCCTGATCCATGTCCCCATCATACCTCGACGTCCTAGTAGCCTGTTTCTATTCCTCTCACACACTGATTCACATTCCGCGGTGTCGTGCGAACGGAAAGCTACATAAAGCGCCCCGGGGCGACGCAACTGCACAAAATTAAATATCGCCCCTTTTATGCCGGGGCGCAATGTCCCCGATTACGGGTGTGGTGAGAAACCCTTTACGCTATAAGGAGTTGAAGTGAATTACGGTTCAGTCGATTGGTGATTGAAATTGAAAAGGACAGGCCTTTTAAGGTTTACATACTGATTGAAAAGGTGGATTGTGAGGTTGGAACTTGTCCTAGAATTTCATGATAGGGATATAGACATTTGAAAACCTCAACTTTTGAATTACGTCCTTCTTTATTCTGCGCAGGTTAATGTGAATGTTTGAACCAATAGTAAGTGGGAGAGGCTTTTCAAGATTTGGATTAAATTTACATTGGTATTACCTATTTTTTACTGAGTGTTTAACAAGCGACTCATTATGACTAATGGGTGATGTGATGGCTGAAGGGTGATGACTAACATAAGTAGAACATTTATATTTTTGTAGTAAATATACGTGAGACTGATATGCATAAGTGAACGGTTCGATGACTTGGGTAAATACATGCTTATTGACATTTTATAAATGCTGCTTTTTACTTCTTATTATTCGATGAGTGTCTGTAACTTCATATTTTCTGAGATATGTTGTGAACATACGTTTTTCTCAGCAAAGTATTGTGAGTAAATAATGTGTATTCGGTAATGTAAAACATCTATAAGACTTTGGGACAAAAACTTATCTATAATGAAATAAAAATATTAGATGATTGATATAAGATTAAAGTGGCAAATGGCCTATACACACATGAGGCCTATTGCTTGTTACACTCTAATATATTTGTCCACTAAAGTTTTGTGTTTTTTTGTGTGTTGTGTCAGTATGTAACAATCTTAATCTTGTTCAATAAAGGTAATCTTATTCTGGGTGTACCCCATAGTTGTGAAGTTTCATTACCGCGATGTACGTTGCTGCGAAAGTTCACCATTGCGAAATACGTTGTTGCGAAAGTTCTCTACTGCGATGCACGTTACTGCGAAAGTTTATCATCGCGACGTATGTTGTCGCGAAAGTTATTTACTTATTATTTATTTATAATATGGTAATGAACTTCGCAACTATGGAGTACACCCTTTATGTAATTATTTATCAGTAAACTCTCTCCTTTCAATATCAAGTAAACCGCACCAATAAAATACTAGATTTGGACAGTACGTTTTGAGGTTGGTTAAACTTGACAATATATAGCCAAATGTAGGTTAAATATCACACCTCTTAAAGCGTGGTGATCATAGAAAATACCCGTATGAAATAATGTATGTAAGATACTCATGTCCAATTGTGGACTTATTTAGCTGATTAAATCATCCGATAAAACTTTTTTTTTATAATAAAACTCCTAAAGGGGTAGAGAAGTCGCTAGCTACAACTCATCAACAGCCTATATATGTCCCCACTTCAGGGACTCAGGCCTACTCTCCTACAGAGAGTGTAACTAATCCAGGCCAAACCCTAGCCTAGCGTCCCCAAACATCATCCCGCTTTAATCTCAGTTAAAAGCAACAACGCAATGCATTGAAATAACAAACATTATCACAAAATTACATTCCGAAACTCGAACAAACATTTGTAGAGAGCTCCAAACGAATATAAGATATCTCTAAGTGGGCTTTTTTAAAAAGGAAACTGAAAAGAGGGCCATCAAAACGAACCGTTTTCCGGCGAATGGCCACAAAGCCTTCAAGGTTCCTTTATTGTAATCAGATCGGGTCCCGGTGAATGTTGTTCTCGAGAGCAGCTTAGCGAGTGATGCATCGCGCGATAGCCCACGACACTTACCTCGTGCTGGGATAGTGCGGCGCGACGCGATGCCGTTATCTGTCGATTGTTTTAAAATAGTCACTCAATCACAGACCGGACACTTTGAAAAAAATTACTTGATGTCGGTACATAACGAAAGAATGACGTTTGTATACACGCGTATGTGTGAGTAGTCCGCGTGGTTTGCGGCGCCACAGATTTCCTGAAAGTAATGAAATAAAATATTTTATTGTCAAAACAATTTAATATAACCAGACGCTTTAGGAAAGGTGTTCTGTAAAAAAGTGCAGACAGAAACTGTAATCTCCTGCGTACTCTAAAATAAAATTTATACAAATACTTTTTTAAATGTGATGCAAGTCGTTATACAGGTTTCAGTTAGGAATTGTTTGAAGTAGAACTAATAAATATAACATTTTGACTAGTGATCATATACATACGGCTTGAACGGCATGCATCACGCTACTTCAGCCGCAGCCGCTTGTTTCAAATTGTACGATGTACGGCCACTGGTTACCAATCGTGGTCAAACGCTGCACTGCACCAATATACTTACGATATCATCCCATCATGCAGTTAGAGACCTTGTTCCTTGTTCCGTCAGACGTTAGTTATTCCTCCACAGATCTCCTGGAGGGACTTTCCATGAGAGGGCTTGCAATAAGTTGTTCTTAATTTAAAAGGATAGATAGCATCTATTTATCTTTTCATCTTTCATAAGCTTATATGAGACCCAAGCAATGACACGGCGTAATTCTATTTTATTATAGAAATAGATAGTACAATGGTGTTAGGTGTGGTACATAGGATCTCTGTTTCTTACCAGAAAGTGTAGAATATTTGAGAATTTAAATAATATAATACCGCTACCTTACATGTAACATAAGTGTCAAAGTTTCTTATATATATATATGGATAGCTAAATTAGCACTTACAATAATTAATTGACATTCAATTCATTATCATCAATTGTCTGAAGCCACACGGTCGTATTTTACAAGAACACGTTGTTTACATATTTTTGTCAATATCGTGAGCTACATTTTATCGATAACACGATGGCTCATCACTAGTCCGCAGAGCGCTGCATGTCGCGAAAGTGTTGATGCTATCTCCAACGCTTTATGCCGAGTAGTAACACGATGAGACCAGCGCGCGACTAATGTAAGCTCCTTTAAAAGCTCCTGTGTGAACGCTGCTTTATTCGAGCACACATTACTGTTTTACTGAGAAATTGGCCTATGAGAGTGCCACAGTTGAGTGTTGATTGATGATGTCTAAAATTTAGTGATGCTGTCTAAAATGTAGAGATGATGTCTAGAATATAGTGATGGTGTTTATAATGATGTTACTGTCTTAGTTATTAATATATGTATGTTGTATTTACACTTGACCTTCGTCTCACCTGATGGTAAGTGACGATAAGGCCCTTGGATGGTAAGCGTGCGCATCTAGAAGCCTAAAGCTATTTAGGCTCTGGCTCGCTCGCTGTTTGGCGGCAGACTTAGGTAACATAGTGGTAGCTAGCCAGTTGGACATAAAAAACTGAATTCAGGAGAAAAACTGGGACTTCTTTAACGAAGACGAATGATGCCGGGATATTAATCCTATTAAAGTGCACCGTCTCACCCAAGTGAAATGAAAACAAATATTTTAAAGACTATGTAAACATTTTGATTCAGGACAGGCGTCGGTAATGGACTTGCTTTATAACAAATTAAAATGCATAACAGAGATGGATTCAGGCATTGATTTTGAAGGGTCGGGATTACTATATATTTTCACTATTATTCACAATATTCCTTCTAAACCTAATCAACAAATTATCATTATGATATGTTAATTTTTTTTGTATTCTTTTGTGTAATTAACATTTGATTGCGATCAACAATTCTGCCAAGCGTTACCAGGGCTGGATATTGCATTATCCCAAAGGAAATTAATCGCATGTTCAAGACTAGACGCTTTATACTATTATAATAACGAAAAAAAAGTGATGAAGAGAAAACTACAAAGGCAAACAAACTGACGTAAAATAGCTATCCCTTCGATTGAGTTACGTACATGAGTTTTTCCCGAGCGCTGAAACCTGAATGTCTTCAAGGCCCGATTGAATAAGTTATTTCTAGGCATCCGTGAACTACCCTAGACCACATCTTTGCTTAACATCTAGTGAAGTTATGCTCAAACACAAGCCTATCTGATATTTAAAAAGTATAGTACTATTTTTACATGAAAACTTTGTACAAAAGCCGTCCATTGAATGGCCGTCACTATAACTGAATTTTGGATTATATTCCATTTTTCAGTTACTAAAAATAATCAACTATCAAACGTACCTTTTTGCGTTTTCACTCAACAATCATCCTTTTTTTTCTTCGAATATTTTGGGATGAAACTTTAAAAGTTTTTTGATTATATATTTATGTTTAACAACAAAACTATTAGTACAATATCATACGATACAGATTCTCCTTATACTTCTACAGCATATATTTCAGAGTAAATTAATGAAGTTGTTGGTTAGAGGGGGTCATAGTGAATCCTACGAGACCTTAATGCGGCCCTGGATGATGCATTTTTTGCGCAGCAATAAATAACGAGGCTTACCGACCGTCCCACAATAATATATGGACAAAAAACTTTTTACTTCGCACATGATTCGTTTTAATGTATGGTAATGAAAAACAAGAGCGCAAATGAATAAAATAAATCGTGAAAGAGTTTTTTGCGCGTTTCCATTCAACAAACTACGTTCTCATTTCAATTCTAGGTTTTCTATGAAATGTAGAATCTTTTAAATATCGAAGGGCTAGGGGTGTTTTCAAAATGTTTATTGAATTAACGCTGGATGGTTCTGAAAATGTTTGCATTATTTTCTTTGATCATGGAAAGTTTAGCAACTACTGTTTATGAAGTAACTTAATCCCAGTCTGCGAAAGATATTGAAAAATTTTAATGTTAATGCTAGTTTTAAATTGGAAAATAAGTATAAAATATAATACAAAACGAATGTTTCATGAGAAATCAAAGTAAGAAACACTTATTTTCAATGGAGAGAAGTCATTCAGTTTTTTCAACCACAAATTTCTGTGTCCGCCGGACAGAAGACATTATAGTGAGATTATGTGTGATATGAGTGAGATATGAGACTCGCCATTGTTCTCTAAAGCAACTATGCGATATGTACCCTCAACTTTTTTTATTATCGTAAATCGTACACACTGTGTTACCATTGGACTACCCTACATTTAATGTATATTTTAGTTTATGTTTTGCATGTAAGTGATTTATAATCTTAATGAAAAATAAATGTTTGTAAACAGTATTATAGAGGTTTCGTTTTACTTCAGATGTTTTTTTTTATGTATGATGAGTTTGCACTTGGCCTTCGTCTCACCTGACGCTAAGTGATGATAAGGCCGTTGGATGGTAATAGTGGACACCCAGAAGTCTCACGCTAATGAGGCGCTGGCTCTGGTGCCTGTAATACCGAAACACAGTAGTACTATTAACAGTCTCTATGGCGGTAGACTTAGGTAACATAGTAGTGGCTAGCCAGGCGGTCAATGGTCATAGAAAATGCCCTACCACCAACTAAACCGAGTACCTTCGGTCCAATCACGACTGCGGAGGCGGTTAAGAACCAAACCCTAAAACCATCCCATACACTAAAGTCGTTTTATATTTCAGCCTGCTAAATAATGACAATCGTGTACTGGCAGAGGCTCGTCATCTCTCCGTGCGTCACACGTCGGACACTTCGAACAAATGTCGTGATATTGGTACCCATCGAACGTCTAACGTTTGTATACACGCGCATGTGTGAGTAGTACGTATGCGCTTTACGTAGACAGTGTCCAGCGGGGGAAGTGAGGTATCGCGGATCGGTGCGGCCAGAGGCAGAGCACGTCCGTTCTGTAGGTAGACCTATAATACACTAGATGACACCAAATCAGATTGGGGTTAGATTGTATTTTAAACCATAAAGGGCATTATAAAACTCCTATAAAGTTTAAAATATCTAATATTATTTAATTTTTTACTTGACATTTACAGCACATAAAGCCCGCCTAAATTTAAAAAAAAAACTTGCTATAATAATATTTTTTATTTAACATTTTGCTTTTTAATTACGCTGTTAAGATTTTTTTGCAGATACTTTTCGCTGGGCTACGAGTATATTACGAAAACTATAAGTCGTATCGAAAAATCATTTACAATTCTATTCATCTTTTCAGACGGTCTCTCGAATGAGGGAATAATATATTTTTTGTCGTCATCCCTATTAATTCTGTGCATGCGGTTTCCCGAGGACAAAGTAAAAATAAAACTTAAAAGTATATTGACCAATCGCGAGTCCTCAGTCACGATCTTGGATCACTACACGCGACGCCCAATCAATACGTATTGAAAAGTTCTCGGCAACTCCCAGTTGAATTCCCCGGTATACGCTCTCCCTGCGGATTAGTGGGAAACTTATTTCAGTTCAGACTTCAACCGCCGCTGGTCAGCGTTGGAAGCTGGTTTATTTTGATAGGGCTTAGAATTTACAGTGTTAGAAAAATATAACTTGTGTTTGTTTGATTTAGCAGAAATTTTACGTTTATTTATAGTGATTTGTGGATAATTGTAGTTAATACAGCCAAACATGTTTGTGTAGTGAACAAGTTAACGCGTTCAAAAATAACTAGAAACTGACTTCAATTGCCCTGTTTTCTTATGGATGTCATTGTCAGAACTGAACCAAATTGAAATGGGAAAACAAGGATGGCATCATCTTCAACATCAACAGCCTATATACGTCCCCACTGCAGGGGCTCAGGCCTACTCTCCTACAGTCTCCTACAGAGAGTGTATGGGACATACTCCACCACGCGGCACCAGTGCGAATCGGATCACTTGCCTGTTGAAGATTTCCTCACAATGTTTTCCTTCACCGTTAAGCAATCGGACAATGAACTTGAATTGAAAATCAACGCATAACACGATTGGATTCGAAACCGAAACTCTCAGATTGAGAGTCCGTGCCTTATCCACTGCGCCACCGACGCTTCAACAAGGAAATCACCAGATTTCAAATAAAAAAAGTATCAACAAAATCGGTTCACGCATTCGAAAGTTCTGAGGTAACAAGCATTAAAAACATACACGTTGAATTGAGGACCTCTTTTTTGAAGTCGTTTGATAATACGGGTAGATAATACAGATGCCCAAAAGAACTATTTACAGTAAAATATGAATAATTTCCTTTCGCTCGACCGAAAAAAATCATGAAGTTGCCTCTGCAATAAATTTTACTGACATAATTGCCTTAATTACTTTAGACACTTGCTTCAGTTTTTGCTGTTTTTCAGATGCCGCGGTGCTATTCCTATCAAAAACCCTTCCAGCGAAATGAAGGCTGACTCTAGTAAACCCTTAAAGAACTGTGAACTAATCAAATCAATTTATTTGAGAAAATAAAAACGGTAGTGACTTTATTTGTTAGTATTTAGTACCCCAGTGTTGAAGCAACCAAGACAATGACAATTACTACTTTTTGATAGGTTCTCGTCCGTGCAGACGAAGTCACGGGCAAAAGAGAGTCAGTAAAAAGTAAAATCTTTTTTAGAACCAATTTATCAGGTATTATCAGCTTGGGCGGAGAGGTACGTATTCGTTTGACGGAAAAATAACAAACCGCAAAATCGATTTGGATTCACGGGGCCCGCTCTAGCGAGAGATTCGCTCGTTTCCCTAATGAAACGGTCGAGCCCACCCACACGTGCCTCGGTATGTTCCCCGTATAACTAAACAACGACAGGCGTATGGCAAATAATTATTATAGTACCTACTACGTACAGAACGGTACACCTCCCTACCGATCCGCGCTACCTCACCTCTCCCCGCAAGAAAGTGACCCAGACACTATGGCACGCGCGTGCGTGTACTCGCACATGTGCGTGAATACCCTTAGCAGCTGCAATAGAAAACTACAAAATGCCATACTTAGTAAGGACTTCTCATATAAGAGTAGAATGTTTAATGGTGAATGTTTTATGGCTTTTGGCAGAGAGACGACGGACACATGCCATAATTGCATATTAAAAATGATTAAAATAATTGTTTGGAGACCAAATGGTGATGGATAATGGAGTAATAGTTCAGCGATTACACCAGTGACAACTGACTTCTATGACCGACTTTTAAAAAAAACAGCTAAGAGCGAGTCCGACTCGCACACCGAGGGTTCCGTACAGAATATGAATTATTAACATATTGGAAATCATATATAAGAGGTAAAGTAGAATGTACCGAACGAAAAGTCTCTACGAAATAAACGAGCAATTGTTAGAAATATATACCAACACGGGCTAGAACAGTTTGTAATCCTAAAAGCGAGGTTAATGAATTATAATTAAATTAAAGCGGCAACAGAAATACATCATCAGTGAAAATTTCAGCTGTCTAACTTTCACGGTTCATGAGATACAGCCTTGGCAGACGGACGGACGGACGGACGGATAGCGAAGTCTTAGTGATAGGGTCCAGTTGGTCACGGAACCCAAAAAAATATTATTTTCAGATTTATTCATATATACTTATGTGTATGTACATATTCGTCTGCTTGCTTCTTGTAAATTTTACGGATTCTAGTTCAGTGGTGCCCTATAGGTTTGGTTGCACTTTCAAGGGAAATCGTCAAAATATGTTGAATAAATGGCTATATATTTTTATTGGGTTAGCTTACAAGATTGAATTTTTCGTCGATTTGAATATTCGATATTAATTTCAATTTGATACCTCCACGCGTTTTATAGAAAAAGGGTCTTGTGAGACAAGCAGACAGACGGACAACCAAGTGATAATAGAAGGGTTGATTTTGTTCCTTTTCGTGTAAGGAACCCTAAAAACGTTGGAATGTTTAAAATTTTAATCGAGTGAAGTGGGAATGAACCTCGTCTCAGTCTCACTTTATTGAACACATCGTGGCAGCCTCAGATTTATTATTCGCGTATAAATTGAGGAGACAAATTCGCTCCGAGTGATTTAGCGGGCCGTTCGCGGCGCGAATCATTTTCCCAGCGATTGCCGCAGAGACACAAGTTTCAACATGGCCGAATTGAATTATATTATGCGGAGATGTGTGGAACGAGGAACTCATGCGTTCGCAATGTTGACATTGTGGTAACAATCTATTCATCAAACGCTTGTTGACACTAGGTACCTTGCAACTTATCTATTACGTTCATCAAAAACAAACTGGTATTTGTTTTTATAACTAGATTTTACTGGGAATCGAGACAGCTGCGCTACGGAGTCCGTCTTCAATTTAAAAGACAATATAACTCTTAAGTACTTTGGATATGCACACTTTCTCAAAACCAATAGAAATACGAAGAGCCCCAACGCAAAAAAGGGTATAGCTAATAGTTGCGAAGTTCATTACTGCGATAAATTTACTGCGAAAGTTCACAATCGCGACGTACGCTGTCGCATGTGAATCACGATCTGATTCTCAAGGTAGAAGAAGGAAACACTTACTTTAGCATGTATATTTTAGTAAGGATTAAACATCATGCAATACATTATTTGATCCCTGGTAGTTTCAGTAAATACTACCAAAATCAATTGTCATTTATTTGCTTGCGACCTCAAATTTCTCGTTTGTTCCGGATGCTCAAATATATTTAAATATTTGTTTTGGTAGGGTTTGAGGCAATTTCCTGGTATATCTCTTTTTGTTTCTTTTATTTTCACTGTTTATATTAAGCCGCTTATTGGCGCGTGTAAGGACTTTACGTTGAAGTTATTCGTAAGTAGCCAGTACCTAAGCATGAAACATGCTCATTTCCCAACGATTAAAGGTAGCGTAGGAGTCGAGAGGAGAGAGTAAAGTATCTTAGTAAAACAAATTTCTATCGGCATCGTACTGAGATTTCATTACTTCTATACAAGAAATATGAAATATGTGATAATGGACAATGATTTACTTTGCCTTTGTATTACATAGTAAATTGAGGATAAGATCGTTGGATATACCACCGGGGAACAGAAAATGCCCTACCACCAACTATACTGGGTACAAATAAGAATCCCAGACCACTGGGAATTGAACCTGGAACACTTGGACTGAGAGTTCAACTGTCAATCATGCATAAATTTCTGAACACATTTGTTTGATATTTTGTAGGGTATGCTTTTTCTTTTTAAGTTTATTTATTTATTTTTACAAACTGGTTGAAAAAAATCAATTTAATTGAAGGTTTCCCCAATTTCATTGCAGTTTGTTGGTTAATCAATCTCTCTTAGTACTTATATAACTGGCAACTAAAAGTTTCATAACAAACTTAAAACTGGATTCTTGTTATTATATTTTTGGGCATTTTTTGTAATCTCAAATAACCGGCTCATCCCCTAAGGAGTTGGGTATCTTGAGACTATTCCTCTTCTTTAAAAACTCAGCAGCTTCGGCTTCTTGACCACTGTAACATCTTCAATGTATAAACAAACATAGGTTGCAGCGATTTGTTAGACGTATTTACTGAATTTCCTTTCTTGTATTTTTATTTCTATTTGCATTTTTCCTGTATTTCTTTTTACCTGCAAAACAGTCTGCAAATTCAGACGTCCTTGTGACACGGAGGCGCTGTTTTTCAGGGTGCCAGCCTTACTGATCGGGGGTAGAAATTTATTATTTCTTGAGTCACGGGTTTAAGCCCTGACCTCTATCCGAAAACAACCATGGCTTTAAAGGAACTAGGAAACTACATTCAATTTGCTCCAGTTCGTTTCATTCCATTAGAAAAATGGAAATTTATCCATCCACCCCCGTTCGTGGAAGTAATTTTCGATAAAACAATTTGTCCTCGCAAACGTTTCACACATCTGCGACGTGATCCACGCTTCAATTTCTCCCTTTCGGTACATTTGTGTGTGATTTCATTTTGCTACTTGTTTGGCTTGTAACACGAGGTTATGAAGTTTTTCGTGTAACTATAATTCGATTTTAGGTCAATGGGAATCTTATTACATTTGCTCTGTGTCCTCGATATTAAACGAATGCTTTAAATGTTAAAGTTTGTGAGTTTGCATATTTAAATAAAATGTGATTTTTTTAAATGAGCTTGCGTACGGAGCCCATGTAGTGTGGACAGGGTTGGGTTGGCAGCACCGCGTGTCTCGTATCGCCACGCTATTACCGTGTATGTGATAGTAAGCTGACGGGAGCTTGATCCAGCAAACCCAATGCATAATCGCAGATACGTTACTCCCGTGTAGAAACGAGACACGCACAGATAGCCACCCCAACGCTCACCAATACTGGATGGACGCCCCTTCGAGTCCTTGTGGCAGAACTGCTGGCTGGTGGTGCAGTGGATCGGATCGGATCGGAAAATGTGATTTAAACGAGCTTGCACATAGCGTTCATCTAACCTGATGGTAAATGAAGATAAGGCCGTCATATGAAAGTGTGCTCACCCATAAGCCTCAAAATAATGAGGCGCTGCCTCAGCTATCTTTCTTACTAGAACGCAACACAGCGCTGTTAAGCGATTGTTTGACGGCATGCTTACGAGTGTGTAACATTGTTGCTATCTAGCTAAGTGGACATATAAAATTTGGACATATAAAATACCACAAACCAATTCTTTCATTCAGCGGCGTCACATTATCAGGTGAGATGGAGACGAAAATGTAAACCAATTATTCTTATCAAAATAATCATCAGCCAGGAAGCGCCACTTCTGGACATAGGCATCCTCAATGGTATGCCACGTTGACAGGTCCCGAGCCACTTGCAATACATTAAAAAGTCCAAGAGAAAACAAACAAAATGAGCCCGAACGCGAAGGGTTTACTACTCGTAGTAGCCCTTGAAAGTCCTACCTTTGAATCATTTGTTGAATCCATCATCAGACCCTTATTACCAAGTGTAATGTATTAGAATTGTTAAATAAAACAAAATGAGCCCAATCTTGATGGCTTTACTAGTACCAATTTATGGAAGAGTTCCTCTACCCAACTGCTGGCTCAGATCAGTTTGGCAGCCACGTAAAGCTGGAGATCCAGGTTTTTGTCTTTGACATCAGTCATTAACCAACCCCTAAAGGGTCAGACGGGAGTCGTTTCCGTAAAGCTCTACGCCAATACCTTTTTAAACAGGGTATGCTTTGATTTACAGTTGAATGATGATTTCATCATAGCAAACTAAAACTAACTACTCTAGGTAAACTAAATACATTATGTGTCGTGTTTAATAGCCAGATAGCCTGTTGCGACGATGGTGTTCCGTGGGGTCTGGGAACTGACGCATTCTTTATTTTTATTTTATTATCTAAAGAGCATCAACAGTATCTCGTATTGAATCTCTAAATTTATACATTAAAAAGGTCTTAATCTGATACGAAAACCAATTACAGATGCACACAAAATTAATGTATAATAGTAAGTTACATATTAAATACAAGATAAAATAGAGATTAGATTAAATAGTATTAAATATAAAATTGTAATTCACAGAAAAAATATAAAATCAGCGATTCATTTTTATTTATTTTATTTATTCTGACTAATAAAAACAGAAAAAAATAGCTTACCATAATCCATTAAAAAAGACACTACATTAGGTCTACAACAATCGGTACGCACCCGATGGTCCATAGATGGCATTTTTAACGAAAATCAAAAATGAAATGAATGAAAAAATAGTTCACTATAAAGTTGTATATTAATGATATTAAATTACTCCACAATGCCAGCAATTATATCTTACAAGATTATGGTAACATATATGTATTTATTATGAAACTTTTATAGCGTTAATTTTATTATATTTTCTAAAATGAGATGAAATCCATGTTTATCTGTTCACTGGTATTGGGTGTTTTTGCTTCAAAATCTTAATAAATTAGCAAACTCCATTTAAGTCTGCTTTCCGGAAATCCTGATAAAACTTGTCCAATATTTTAATTAATTTCGAATTCGGTTTCTCGCTTCCGTGTCCTTTGATCTTGACTAAATACGTTTTCAATTCGTAATTCTATTTCAGACCTACTCGTACCGTTCTGGGTAATAATTATGCTTATTTCTTGGTTCTTTATTGTGAAGGTAGTTTCCAGACTTTCCAATTTAGGGTTCCGTACCTAGAAGGTGTTTATTTATTATACATTTTATGATCTTACACTAACAGTTTAAAACTTTACATGTAAGAATTAGTCATATTATATTATATTAGTCATATTATATTATATTAGACATATTATATTATATTAGTCATATATTATTAGTTACATTAGTTAGATGACCAGGTGTAAGTGTGTGTCTGACGGAACCCTAATATATAGATAAAAAAGTGGACGTTTTGGGGTTACTAAAGCCTTCTTCAATTCAGGAGAATAGTTCTAAGAATTTTCCAGAAAAAAGAAAAACCCCTCACCTTTACTTTAAAAGAAGACATTCCAACCAAACCCCAGTGAAGCTTTCATAAAATATGCAATTCCTGTAAGCCCTCTAAGCGACCTGCGCCAAAAAATCTCAACATTTGCCTTTCAAATTGTATCAGAGAGCTCCATTTCCCGGGCTTTTGTTACAAACGCCCTAAAACAAAACATTTAATTAACCCCGCGCTAACTCCTACAAATCCAAGACGAAAAAAAAGAGAATTAAAGGCGAAAAAAGTTAATCGGCAAAGTTAAAAGAGTCGTCGTCAACGGCTTAGCCCGCGTTGAGTGATTGGGGAAGTTCGTACGGAGCAAAGGTTTTGTGTACACGCATAGTTTCTGACATACGCCATTTAGATTTGGGCGGTTTTCATCGCACGAATATAAAACGACGACAAGCCTGGTCTCGTAATAATTTCAAATAATTTCATAGAACCATGCTGTATTTACGACCACTGGACGCTTGTTGTAAGTTGCAGTTACATCAATAAAACACAGGGTCTTATTCTTTTCTTGACTCATAAGTTATTTCAAACACACCATCGAATTTCAAATAATTTGTAACTGTTTTGTAAATATTTTTATTGTTAACTCTTGTTTATATACACGTATTTCAACTATTGTTTTATTGTGGTTGTCACTATTGTTAGTTTAGAATTCATCATCAGTCATTCTTCAGTAGCAATGGCAAAATAAACTCGCCAGGTAAATCTCAAATCTCGTACCTACTTTTTCAAATCAAATCTTTTTTTTAAATATACATAGAGTCATTAGAGTTTAAATAGTGTTTGGTTATCAAGTGTTTTCTTTCTTCTTTCCCTTCTGTGACAACCACATCCAGCTAAACCATACCTAAAATCCCTACCGAACCTATTCAACCTAACCCACCTACACAGACCTACCCCACCTAACCAATCCTGCCCATCCTATTCCTTATTCTGACGTTCCATCAAGCGAGAAAACTGAATAGTAGAGCGACTAAATCGCAGGCACAATCGCAAGCGTACTCGGGCCGGTATATTCAGTTAGCGAGCGCGATTAATGACACGAGTGCGAAGTCATAAAGTTGACGTTTGCGAGTGGGTGTTTTTGTTCGTTGAGAAAAAGGGGTGCGGAAAGATGGCAGCGAGGTCAGCGGGGCTGCTAGCTTGTATTGGGCCGGGATATTTATAGCTTGATATATCTCCAGTGTGTTTGTTCGCAACGAGGAAATTCTTAGAATAAATCTCAGAACAAGGTTAGAGTTACTTGATTTTTTGCGAGTCTAGTAAATTACCCGATTTGGTAATTTATGGCTGACTAGCTGGCCCGGGACTGCGTCTGCGCAGATATCAGAAATTATTCCACGGCTTATGGAAGTAGCCTTTAAGATAGTGCAGTGATACCTTATTGGTTGGCACTTAAGAGGGTATGCTGTTGTCAAAGCGCCCATACAAACGTAGTCCAGTCATATTTTGAGTATTAAGCTATGAAAATCTATGAAATTTTCAAGACACAATCTAGAAACAAATATCTGTGTCGGTGGTGAGTCAGATTTTCGTTTAAATATATACTTCCAGAGATACAGGGCGTCAAAGAATTGTATTTTACGGTAATAAAAAGCCCCAACTTTGAACCTGTTTTACAAGAGTATGAATCGATTTAGAACAATTTAGAAAAACCACCGACATCTGAAATTTCATTAGTATATTGTATTAAAAAAATGGTTACATAATATACTGTATCCCCTGTATATATGATCCCTGGACTACGAAAAATCCAAATAACGGGTGGATAACTTCGCGTAGTGTATGCTGTTTCACCGTACGCGCTCGGGTAGGATAGGGCTCAGATAGGGACAGCTACAAAACAATGCAACCTACCTACCTACCAACATAGCCTCTTAAAGCCTATCTAAAGCATGGAGATGGACTTCTTTATGTACTGATTATTTTTGAAATTAACGCAGCTACAATTGCAAGCAAAAACATTGTTTTTCAAAATTTTTGAAAAAAGCTGCTAGTACGAAACTAACTTAGTTTTAAACCAGCTTTAACCTATTTCCGATCACTTGAACAATTTTGCATTACTTTTTTGCATTACCCTTGGAAGAATCATTTGTGATGTGAAAAAAGATATGTGTGCTGAGCTGGTTATTTCAAAAACTTTATATTACACTACAGTTGCTGAAAGAGTTCCAAACCGTTGATTTCAACCAAATTTCTACGAAAACTCCAGCGGTTCATCAAAGCTGCAGTATGATTGCACCCCCAATTAAGCTCGTTATTTATGAATTCGGTTAAATTTAGCATGCAGTATCCTTATTCTGGTTCACTAGACATATTTTTTTTCTTCTTCCTGTCATAGAGGCCATATTACTACTTTCATTTATTGATCACTTTACTTGTTAACATATTTACTTTTTTATGTACATTGAGCTATTACACTCACTACTGAACCGACTACTGTTATGTACCCCCAACGGAAATCGAACCCGTGACCTCCGAATTGTCAGTAAAGTAAAATAAGAAAATGCCAGCCAAATAACCAACGTGACCTAAAACTACTTTCTTCCCCTGGATAAGTGTCATTAATTAGCTTATTCGTATGTCCAATTGTCCAGCAGCATACTTATGCATCTGAAGACATTGAAGTACAACCAAATTTTTTATGTAACTAAAAACTTATCTGACTATATTTAGGCATATCTAAAAGTTAATAGTTGCATGTGAGGTGGTATGGGCTAATGACATTAATTTGCATTAAAATATAAAATCAGATGTTATTTTTAAATTTTGTGATAAATTTTGTGTGGTGATTGTTGTATTGTTTGTATTGTCAACGAACACCGCAGAGCAGAATTACAACAAAGCTGGCATTTGACAGAATTTTTTGAGTGATAACGCTCGTCGTTATTTTTTAGGGTTCCGTAGTCAAACAAGGAACCCTTGTAGTTTCGTTTTGTCCGTCTATCCGCTTTAAAGTGATAATTTTTGTCACAGTAGGGTGTCCCCCCTATATCTTCAAAACTATTGCTTCTAAAAATCTGGCAAAATTCACAGCAGTAGTACATATACTGAACTTTAAAGAAAATTTATAAAGACTAAGGGGGGTTCACAGGGTAACGAGAAATGGGCGACCAATTTATAAAATATACTTAGAGTGGTCAAAATGAAGATTTCGTACAAAGCTCGTCAAAAATTACTTTTTATAAAATCTATTCAATTACGGACGCAATTGACCAGTTTTTAAAATTGTTTTTTCCATGATCCAGAATAACACCGCGACAATTCGTCGGGTACTCGAGCCGTATTTGGCAAGCCTTCGAGTGCCTTGTATCATTTTAAATGATTCGCTTAATCGGGATGGTGCCTTTTTAAGCGCTTGCTGTTTGATTATATTTTATTGGGCACTAGCTTACTCCCACAACTTCTGCGTTGATTTCAGAAGTATCTTACGAGCTTCTCCAGATCATATTCTGTGTGTATGTGCCATATTTCTTACAAATCAGTTTAGCTGTTAGACGAAGTGTTCACTTTATAAATATACGCTTTTTTAAATTATTTTATTATTATTATTGTATAAGTTTGTAATTGTAAATAAGTGACTTTCAATTCAATTTAACATGTAAATAGTATTAGCTTTTCATTCATTCATTATCATTACTAATATCAAGGTCGCAAAAAGGATATATACAAGCTAGAGTAATTATTGCGTGACTGGATAGAAAAAAGCTTGTTCTCAATTGGATGATTCTACTATTAGTGAATTGTACTATTTATTAGTTTGTTTATATTTTAGTTATAACTATTTTATAGTGACTTGTGAATTGGTTCATTAATCACAGTTGAACATATCATGATGTAAATAAGTTACAGGTGTTTTGGTCTCTGGCTGAGCACGGTTTCGACTCATGGGCCTTGTTGTCACTCAACATCAGGTGAGATGAATCAAAACTATTATTTGCGGACGTAGTATTTCTTCTACATCCAAATATTATTTAATAGTATCGTTTGTCATTGAGCTATATCTATATTAAATTGGTTTGTAAAGCAGTCACATTTATGAGTTTACAAATAATTAAACGCCACCTTTACATTTGAATGCGATCTTTAGGGAGCTGGACTTATTGATATGTATTCACTGTTTTCTTGTCATTTTCATCGCAAGTCATTTTATTTGATAAAATGCTTTGAATGTGGTAATGAAAATGAATGTAGATTGCGGATTCTGAACAGGTCTTCATCTAAAAATAAACAAGGGCATTAAAATTCATAAGGCATTTGAAGCGCCTTCAGAGTTGACTCGACCTCAGAATTAGCTGTTCTGAGCTAAATACATACAATAGAATACGAGCTATTGATAGTCTAATATCCGAGTGTACAACGACCTTCACCGAGCTGGTTAACGGATGAAACGTATTTTATATTAAAATTAAATATGCCAGTAAATATATTGCAAATCGGTTGACTAAAAATATTTAGTCCAGAATATGATTAATTAACAATTTAAAAATTAATTTTTTAAGCGTTTCATTGCTTTAGTTAATGACAAAAGATGATAAATTCCATACCAAACGAAAGCATGAAGACTAAAGAATATTCAAACGTTAGGTTTACTAATTTTTTCCATTGACTATTCTTGGTTAGGCAGTATTAACAGGGTCATCGATACTAGCAACGGGCACTGGTCTAGTTAATGAATTAAAATTAAGTTAAAATAAAGATTATTTCATTACGAACACGGCCGTATAGGGTTGTCTGCGAAAAATCGGTCCTGAATTCCGATTGTCGAGGTTTACAAAGTGAAAGATGTTTTTATAGTTGTCCACTAAATACTTTACAATACATTTTTAGTATCCATACATTTCTGAAATCAAATTAATGGTGCACACAGTTTTGATTACAGATTGTAAAAAATGGCACCAATGTTTCACACACCACACAGTTTCATATACACCGCATTAGGTATAACCTAATTTATATAACACATAGAAAAATACGACATTGCCGTGTAAGCATCACAATAGGCATAAATCTTTTGTTCCGAAACTCATCTGATTCAATGCCTTTATCCATTCTTTTCGGTCGAATAGTTCAGGCCATTAGTAAAAAAAACTAGACGCCTACGCCTATCTAGGCATTTACACCTTACGACGCGATGGCTCAGTCGTGATGTCGTCGTTGTTACACACCAATAATTAAGAGGGTATGCTGTTGTCAAAGCGCCCATACAAACGTAGTCCAGTCATATTTTGAGTATTAAGCTATGAAAATCTATGAAATTTTCAAGACACAATCTACAAACAAATATCTGTGTCGGTGGTGAGTCAGATTTTCGTTTAAATATATACTTCCAGAGTTACAGGGCGTCAAAGTATTGTATTTTTCGGTGATAAAAAGCCCCAACTTTGAACCTGTTTTACAAGAGTATGAACCAATTTAGAACAATTTGGAAAAACCACCGACATATGAAATTTTATTAATATACCGTATTGAAAAAATGGTTACATAATATACTGTATCCTTCAAATGATCCCTGGACTACGAAACATCCAAATAACGGGTGGATAACTTCGCGTAGTGTATGCTGTCTCACCGTACGCGCTCGGGTAGGATAGGGCTCGGAGAGGGACAGCTAGAAAACAATGCAACCTTGAAACTGACCACGTGGTCTTACCAACATAGCCTCTTAAAATCAGTTGGGAGACAAAGTTGTTCAGTTCGTCAAAGTAGGCCAAGATTTCCAACAGGACCACACTATGTAAACATAAGTCGGAGTGGGAAAAGTCAAGTGAAAGAAAATTCAATGACACAGGGGCATCAGCGCCTATTTATGTTTGTCCATCAAGGTGATGGACTTCGATCGTTATATATTCATACACACAGACATGTGGATCTATGAGGAAGGCCTTTTGTTTATTTGTCTTACCTTTACGTCGAAGAAACAGAATGACTGTATTTTTGGTATAGGTATAGTAGATTAGCCAAACCAGCTCATGGACTACTTTTTATCCTAATCGAACAAATAATTATTGAGTGATAATTTCTGAAGTCTGCGAGGATGAAGTCGGTGGCATAAGCTAGTATATTCTATCTCTGCACTGTATCTCTTCTACTATTTTATATTATTTACTATTTTGTCCAGAAGGTTTTCAAGGAATGATTTTGAAGTTAGTGCAAAGAAATTCAGAAGAAAAGTTAATGCACAAATTAAATTGTCACAGCTTGCTGCGTCTTGCTCTTACAAGCATAAGTTCGCAATTCGTCATCATTAAATGAACTTGTTCGCGCGGAAATCATTGTGGATAATCATGCATTATATATTATTGCAAAAATTATTCCCATAAATCTGTACTATGCTTCAAATTATTTTAAAAACTATATTTTAGCAAGAAGAAAACAAAACTTCAGTCGACCAGGTATACCCAGAAACGCGAATATTTCAGTTTTTTTAAATGATTTTTTTACCCCCGATGCAAAAAGAGGGGTGTTATAAGTTTGACGCCAATGTCTGTCTCTCTGTCTGTGGCATCGTAGCTCTCGAATGGATGGACCGATTTTGATGCGGGTTTCTTTACGTTAAAGTATATTTCCTCGAGGTGCCTCGGGCTCTTAGCTATATTTGTTAAAAATCGATTCAGCAATTTGAAGAGAGCTGATGATGTTAAGCATTTTTGGCACAAAATGGATCACTACGTAGTTTTTGTAATTTTTAATTTAATTTCCAATCTTAATAGAGCTCTATAAAGTTATAAAACACATCTTTATGTAAATAAAAAATACTGTATTACTATCCCTACTAATATTATAAATGCGAAAGTAACTCTGTCTGTCTGTCTGTTACGCTTTCCCGCTTAAACCCCTCAACCGATTTTGATGAAATTTGGCACAGACAATCTTTAGACCCTGAGAAAGGACATAGACTACTTTTTAATGCGAAAAATAAAGTCCACGCGGGCGAAGCCGCGGGCAGAAGCTAGTTATTTATAATTTTAAAAAGACAAGTAAATGCGTTAAAAAAGAACTGAAAACCGAATTCAATTGTCCTAAAAGTCTGCTTTTACTAAGGCAAATTTAAGATTCATATCGTTTTCTCATAGATACCGTTGTCAGAACTGGACCAAATTTAAATGAGACCACACGGGAAGCACCACCTTTCAAATAATAAAAGAATTATCCAAATCGGTTCACCCAATCAAAAGTTCTGAGGTAACAAACATTTAAAAAACATACCCGTCGACCTCCTCATTTTTTAAAGTCGGTTAATAAAATCGAATAGGTCGACCCTCCTTAGAAGTGGTTCTGAACGGGTTTCACCTTAAGCCATAAAATTACCGAGGTTCAAAAGGTCTTAAAAACTTTACTCTCTTACAAGAATCCGCAAGATATAACAGTATAAACCTTGCCCGTAAATAATAATATGATTCTCCTTGGGTTCTATAGCATTCCCACCTCCGGTCGTAAAGTGTGCAAAGACCTGGATTCGGAGAGATCGGCATTCGAGTTCAGACAATAATATCGATGATTTTCAACGTTAACGATCCACTTGTCTCCAGAGTGCATTGTCTCTAAATGAAAGAATAGTATGGATACGACTTATAAACTAACTAACAATAGTATACCTATTAAAAACTTACCAATGTTTTTTTGGTTGTGAAATGATATGTAAATGTACAATTAAATGTAATACAAGAAAGTATCAAGTAACAAACTCAATAGTCAAAAATGAACCAAACCCAGACTTTTCAATTTAAATTTTTTATTAAATGTCAAATAGACCTATCCCAATTTTAAAAAACTAGCTCTTTTCAAACCTATTCAGACGATTTTATGATAAATTTTTCATTAATACCACCTATTTTCGTACATTTTCAAAAAATTGCGATATAATAGTTTTTTTAAATCTAGTATCTAATGTAAATTTTATTTTTACTCTATTTCAGCTCGCACAAAAATTATTTCGTATGTCTTGCTGTACGTCTCAAAAGATTCTCGACAAAAGTACTAAGTAGTGTTTAAATGAATTTTTTCGTCTATTAATTTATTCGCAATTTTCAAACAGGTGGAGAGGTGGGGATTTAAAAAGTAAAAAAATCATATTTCAGCCATTAAAAAATGTACAACAATGTCAGAAAACTGTTTTGTTACCGTTCTTAAGAAGCAAAAATTCAAGAGGACGAGGTGAAAAATAATGAAGATTTTTTTTTTGCTGCGCTTAATACATTTGTCCGGTTTTCAGTTATGCAAAGATGGATTCGCGAGGTCTAAAGCTCACAGAGCGACTAGTTAGAGATGAGTCATATCCACGTTACGCCTTACTTTCGGTCTCGCTTGCTATGCAGCGCGAACGAGCGATGCCGGTATAAAAATCGCTCGATCTCCATTCAGAGATAGACTCGAATGAGTTACGAGAGCTATCTGGGCTCTGCATAACGGCCTGAAGAATGCGACAAATATTTCTGTTATAAAACTGCTCGGGTAGGCAGTTTCTTGAGCTGTAAAATCTTCTAACGCTAACAAAAATGTTAGACTTGCTAGTTTAAATTCTAATACACAGCATGCAATGCTTGCTTTGCGCGGCGGCGCAACGTCGGGCAGCGGATGGAATCGTGCGACGTTTCGGCATCAATTCGTGATTTTAAAAAAAGGTATGGTTTCGGTATGTGCTCTAAAAGCACAAGCAAATATTAAAAAACTTTTTATTTATTTATTTAACAATTTATTGTACACAGGAAAAATACAAAACACACAAAAACTGAGAAAATATACACAAAAGGAACAGCTTACTATATGTATCCTTCCTACTAATACTAATGTGAAAGTTTGGATGTTTGGATGTTTGGATGTTTAGATGTTTGGATGTTTAGATGTTTGGATGTTTGTGACGCTTTCATGGAAAAACTACTGAATGGATTTGAATGAAACTTTACAATAACATAGCTTATACATCAGAATAACATATAGGCATATAGTGTAAATTGTCCAAAATCACACTTATAATATTAGTGGGATTACATGGGCAATTTTGGCATAACAAAAACGCGTTGCCTAGCAACCGACCATAGAATATGTAAATTCTTATATACAAACTTTCGCGTTTATAATATTGGTGTGAAGACTATTTGAATGTACTACGTCAGATATTTAAAAAAATTCTTTAAATTATTAGACTACGTAACAGAATAAACACTATTTTGTACCTTATGCTGTATAATAATTTGTCATATACGTCACCTGTGCCTATCGAACAAGTAGAATACATCCTGAATTACACGCGGACAAAGTCGCGGGCGGAAGCTAGTAGTAAATATTTTTTTAAATATTGTATCTATATACGTTACATCGCGTTGCAATTAATAAGTTGTTTTTAATAGGTGCAAAATATATGAAATTCAATTTAAATAGACTAAAAATTCAAAGGTACGTAAGTAGGCATCGGCAACAATTTTAGCCATACGAAATCAGGTAATATGAAGCTAAGTTTCGTTTGAGAATGTAGACTCATTTGACCCAAATATTCCGCACCTATCTCGTTACGTCCTCTACCGGATTTGTCGCGTCGGCCCCGGCCTGTGTTGAATCATCGTTTAATTGATACGAACTGAATGTCCGCTCTGATCAACCTGGGTCCGCTGTGAATTTCAGCAGCCACTAGAGCAGCACACGCGAGCTGGATACATCTGACTAATTGTCTAGTGAATCCGTTTGATCAAATTTACAATTGGCAATGATATCGGCGAAACAGATTGTTGCAGATAATTGAAATTCACACCTGGTCACACACAAGAGACGATTGATAGAAATTCGCTCAAAGGATACATACAAATTGCACAAAATCCGAAAGGAATCCGAAATGAAACAAGTCTTACAGTAGGTGCCCAGTTCGGATATGAGGCCCAGTCTGTTAACTGCCTTCATCTGCCTCCGTGTTAAAGGATCTACCGGTTTGGTAGGTGATAGCACATTTCCAATTTCCGCCAGGACTAGCTACAGCATGTTACTCAATTAGGGTGCAACATGTTGGCTCGCAGGTTTGCACGGTGTAGTCCAGAGCGTATTGCCAAGCTGTGGGCCAACTACACGCAGCGCTCATACAGGCGCGTCCAATATAATAATGCGTTTAGGATGTTTTTTGAGCTCCCACGATATTGCAGTGCATCGACAATACGCTGAGACTCAGATGGCTTGAGTGCAATCATCATATTTATTTATTTATTTCATCATTCATCACCTCCACAATCTCACCTGATGGTAAGCAACAATATGGCCTACGATGGTGCGCGTTGTACCCAGACCGATTGTACGACTAACGAAACTTTTGGGAAGAAGATTCCCGGCAGTCTAGTCGCTGAACAACTTCAGCGACACTACTGGGAAATGGGAATATAAATTATAAATTTGCATTATTATATTGTATTATAATAACAAGTAAATGCGTTCAAAAAGAACTGGAAACCGACTTCAATTGCCCTAAAAGTCTACTTTTACTACGGCAAATTTAAGATTTATATCGTTGTCGTATGGATACCGTTGCCAGAACTAGACCAAATTGATATGAGACCACACGAAAAGCACCACCTTTCAAATAAAAAAGAATCATCCAAATCAGTTCACCCAGTCAAAAGTTCTGAGGTAACAAACATTTTTAAAAAAGCAAAAAAGAACATAACCGTCGAATTGATAACCTCCTCCATTTTTGCAGTCAGTTAAAAATTAACAGCGACCGTATAGTGCATATCAAAGCTTACATACACTCGAATAGAAGTTATCTAAACTGTGCTATTTTGTAAGTATTTGCCAACTATGTCTTGCATGTACACAAACGAAAATAGAAAATAGGCACCTCTCGACCTCATGAGATTATGGTCAAGAGTTTAAAAACACATGAAGCAGTTTAAATAGGAGCTACGAGTATTTTAATTATAATAATATAATAACGATCTAAACAACACTGATGGATGCCGAAATAAAAATTATTCATATAAAATGCCTTTTTACTGCCAGCTTAAAAATAATGCAATAACTCGTGTTCGAGCACGATGTTATTACGTACCATTAACTTGTTATTGTTTACTATGGTTGTCTAGACTTTAGGTAGCCAGACGGGGCTTTGTAATGTTTACGACAATGCATTCTGTTTATTATTTATGTAAAGAGGTGCTAAAGATTCTTCCCTAAAATATCCCTGGGTACAACCATCGTCAGCGGTAGCGGCAGCGGCAGCACCGTTTTTGCTTTTGTAATCAGCATGCTTTACTCATTGATTGTCTTGTATGTACGAGTATGTAACATCGTAAGTAATATGTAATATTTTAGTATTTTATTTGTAAATAATAGATTAGATTAAAATCTGTATGTAGCATCATGTTCATTTTCATTCTGTTCGTATTGAGAGCTCAAGCTATAGAGTTGCTACATGTGAAAATCTCGTTATTGGTTTATATGTGGCTGTTGGTTTTTCAAATAAATACAATAAAGTAGTTACATACAAAACATGGCGGGTCTCCAACGTTGCAAAGATTCGATTTCTATTTTCAGTCATAGCTATATTATTTCCCCCCAAAATACGATAGAATTTGCAGATATTATTGGAAAAACTGAGTATTTTGCCACTTTGTTGAAGCTCCAGAAGCAATAGCTCGTATAACAGTAGAACTGATGCCGTTTCGAATGTAAAGGATGTATCTAATGCCCCAAAGCAGTTTCAATACGAACTAAACTTGAGCGATTCCCCGTTTTTTCCTGTTCGTTCCCCACTAAGTGACTTTCGATGGAACATATTGTGCCGACCCTCCTAAAGGTTCGGTGGGTGGTTTTAACATTTTTTCATATAAATTCAGTTTCGTGTTAGCACCGTCCGTGATTTTTGTTGCCCTTAGGAGCGTGAAAATTTGAGAAACTCTCCGGTTCTGTGAAAACGAAAGTGTATTTTGGGAATGTGAAGGGAGGCTTGATATTGCAAGAACCATTTACAATAACCTTTTGGTTCGGGTCAAGGGATTTTTTCAACAAAAAGCGAATGTTACTATAAGGATTGTTTACTGTGCAAAGCAAAACTTATTTTCTATGCTATGCTCGGAATTTTTCTTCGTGATAAAATCCAGAATGAGAAAATCCGTACACGAACTAAGGTTACCGACATATCTTGACGAGTCATGAGCTGAAATGGTAATGAGCAGGCCACATTGCTCGAAGAACAGATAATCGACGGGGATTGAAGGATCTTTATTGGCAGCCACGTACCGGGAAACGTGTAATAAAGGGCGCGGGGAGTCACTGTATGCAAGTGGCTCGGGACCGGTCATACCATGGAGAAGGCCTATGTCCAGTAGACGACGTTTTCCAGCTGTTTTTGATTCTGAAACCAAGACTATACGAAGCTGACTTTACTCGTATACAAGACAACTTTATAGTTTTGTCATTGGCTTGCAATCCGCCGACAATCCAACACAATAATAGCTGGATCAAAATTTAATAAAGAACGAGATGACGCAGACTCTGCTGAGCAATCGAATGGACACAGAGATGATAACATAAAACGAGTAATGGCCTACTACGATGATTAAATAGATAATCATAAAAAGGAAAACATACCGGACTTAGAGTTGGAGAAGTATGGCAGACAGGGAGTATGAGTTCAGTTGAATTGGGTATAGTAGTGATCTGAACATTGCCACTGCCTCGTCGAGCTATTGGTGAGCTTAGTATGTCTACGGATTTCCTCACTCCAGATTTTATCACTTAGAGAGTTTCTGAGTATATCTCGTTCCATACTCGCTGGAAACAGCAGTGGTAAAAAAAAAAACAGAATTACAAAATATTTCCAAAATTTAAACAATTTATTTTCTTTAAATAAATGAGAATGCCTTGAGATATGTTTAAAAGGATTCGATATGCTCATTTTACTTGAAATTTTAATAGCGTTTCAAGATCTGTCTACACATTTTTCCTAGTTTATAACAATGGACAACTTGGAGGGCAGTAAAATTTTAATTGGTCCAACAGAAGACGTTCCGTTTTACGCTCGATCGGATTATTTGCAATCATCTAAAATTTATTTGAAGGTAAGGCCCGTTATACTACAATTTATGGACCTTCGATTCAGGAAAAACATTAAATTGTTGTAAATGGCTTAAAAGAGTAATTTCCTGAATACGTCGCAGGTAAGAATATGGGGCTATTTTCTCTTAGGACGAAGTAAAATCTTTCCACGGTCATCAACATTGGCAATTGTACTCATAGCACTTTACTCATAGCACTCATAACACATACACCTAGTAACTTTTGCCCTTAGTGGACTTATAAGAATCCCAGCAAGCTGTAAGTAAACCTACACGAGTCTGTTTTTGCATAGCTTTAAAAACCGGTCAAGTGCGAGTCTGACTCGCGCACGAAGGATTCCGTGCCACTATTTATAAAAAACGAGAAAAAATTGTCTGGGGGCCCCCTTAAATATTTGATTTATTCTATTTTTTTGTATTAATAGTGGCAACAGAAATACATCATCTGTGAAAATATCAACTGTGTAAATATCATGTTCATGACATACAGCCTGGTGACAGATGGACAGACAGACAGACGGATGGACAGCGGAGTCTTAGTAATAGGGTCTCGTTTTACGTTTTGGATACGGAACCCTAAAAACGGAATAATAAATAAATAATCAACGCGCATCTTAAAACAAAGATTTTCTCATTCATTCTTCTTCATTATCACCAACCCTTTGAAGTTAATGCACCTTGACAAGGGTAACAAAAAAGGTTTATGTCATTTTGCTATATTTTTGGAAATGGCCGAAAAATGAATTATTTTACATTTTCAACCCCTAATATAGCATTTTTCAAAAAAATTCAAAATAGAAGTATTTTGAAAAATTTCGAAAACGGAATCAAAGAAATCCATGTAATTTTCAAACCTGCTCATAATATTTCAAGAGCATCACCTTTCCTTAGTAATGGTAGAGTTGGAGTATTGAAACAAGTTTCAGCTTGGGCGGAAATGTCCGTCTGTTCTCCTCTACAGGTCGTATTTCTCAATTTCAATTCAGGCTAAGCCGCGAGCGACCCACTAGTCATATTATAAAGCTTGCTTTTTTTAATGCCTTTGTAAAAGTCTGTAAACTGTACTAGTCACATCAACAGCCTTATTACTGCAGGGGCTCAGGCCTACTCTCCTACAGAGAGTGTATGGGCCATAGTCCACCACGCGGGCCCAGTGAAGATCGGCGGACTTCACATGCCTGTTAAAGACATGCAGGTTTCCTCACGATGTTGATCGGGTAATGTACTCGAATTGAAAAACCAACTCATAGGTACACGGCTGGATTCGAACCCGGAATCCTCAGATTGAGAGTCCGCGCCGCGCGTACTACCTGAAAACAAATTACATATAAAAGACACATTGCGTGGACGTAATACCTAACCGTCTAAGCGAAAAAGGCTGTAAAAGCTATTTCTTCAAAGCTTCTGACCTAGGTCCCTTGGGACAAAGGGAGACTGAGGCGGGATAATTTTATTTCTATGGCAAAAGCAATAAAGTCCTTTTTCGTTGTTCTTTTCTATTGGTGTGAAAAAGGGTTGAGGTTTGTGAAAATCAAAATTATATATTGTTTTTTTACTTGCCATAGTACAACTTGTGTGTCACTAACATATTAAGGTTGATTTTCTTTCTGCTACTGACCAGTTTATCATGGCCTTATAATAGCAAAAGGGACTTACAGTATTTCTAGCTCTTCTATTGTCACATGACAAATAATTTTCCGTTTAGAATAATTTAGCTGTCTGTCACATGTATATCTCAACCAACCAATGCTCTAAACATGAAATTTTGAATAGTGATAAAAATGATAATCAATTGATATTCCGAGTATTATCTATTAAAAAGGTGTGGTAAGTGAAATTAAATGTATCGAAGGGTCAGAAAAATCGAAACACCTTTCAAGTTTATGTTTTGTAAGGATTATCAGAAAAATGTGTATGTTTAGGAATATATGTCAAATCTCGTTTAATAGTGAATAATACGAGGTTTTCAAATCCTTGTTCTAAATTCAAATTAAATTTTCATAGGTTTTTCTGATAATCCTTACAAAACGTATACTTACAAGGTGAATCGATTATTTTTTTGATGAGATGTATACATTGGTTTCTTCTGTGGTACGGAATCCTTGGTGTTCCACCCCCCAGTTAGTGTTCAACTTCCACTTGGCTGTTCTCTTAAAGCTATTGATAAGTTGCAGTGAGCAATTTTGATTCAGAACGTTTCGTATCAATCGTGTTCGCTAGAAACACAGAGGACCAACCTTTCAGATAATTTTTAATTTCACTTTCCAAATAAAAATCCCTCCGAAATCAACGAAATAATTTAAATTTCTCTTCCCTTCCGAATTCACTCTGATCACTGGCGCGATACAGAGCAATAAAGTCGTTAATTCAAAATCGATACGGTACAATCGGGGTTGTCCAACTTTAAACACTCAAATTCTATCTGGCTTTCGTGCGAAATGAAGCTTCTACATTTTAACACTTTAAGCTCCAACAGTTGTAATCCCCCAAAATCTTCTTTAATTTAGTGAGCTCAGAAGAACGTATTAGCATCATGAGGCTATAACATACCTTTTAACATGTAACATACCCCTGTGCTATCATACCCCCAATTCCACACAGTCACACCCTCAAACTCAAATAATCTTGTAAAATTATACACCATAGTGAACCTGTTAATTTCTTTTCAATATAATATAGCTAATAAATAGTCTAACTCAGTTATGTGACAATTTCATAAATTTAAATAAATACGTGTATATTTACAGGTATATTTAACAAAAATCTAATAAGATTCTAATTTTAGAAACTAAAAATATTTACATTTACAACGGCCCTATCATTTTTACCGCTGGCGGTAGTTACCGAGGCAAGGACAGGAACATTTTATACCACCAACCAGAATGCCGATACCCCGCCAGGAATTCAACACATGACCTCGAGATTATTATTTTACTACAGAATAATAAGTAGTCGTAGTACCGACTACCTGTAATTCTGAAAAAATAACAAACAAATTGACTTTCACACTAACATAGAATTAATATAGTACCACTCGTGTGGATATAAATATGCGCCCGCGACTGATGTTACTTATTAGTTACTAGCGACCCGCCCCGGCTTCGCACGGGCAGTAGAGCACCCACGCGGTGAGGACATTGTTTTTAACCGACAAAAAGGATGAGGTTTTAAATTCGACGGGTATATATTTTGTTCTCTTTTTATTTCTTTTTATGTTTGTTACCTGAGAACTTTTTACTGGGTGAACCGATTTGGATGATTCTTTTTTTATTTAAAAGCTGGTGCTTTCCGTGTGGTCCAATTTCAATATGATTCAGTTCTGACAGTAGAATCTATGAGAAAACTATATAAATCTTAAATTTGCCTTAATAAAAAGTAGACTTTTAGGGCAATTGAAGTCGGTTTCCAGTTTTTTTTGAAACATCTACTTGTATGTTGTTATGATTGCAGACCACAATCTAACCTGATATGTGGCTATGTGGTCGACAATGTAACGCGTTTACCTAGCTAGAAGGTGCTTATATATCCTTCTAATTTAGATGACAGGTTTTTGTGTGTGTTATATACGTATATATTTTTTATAATACATAATTATTTTTAATGTTGTGTATCATCATCATCAGCCGGGAAACGTCCACTGCTGGACATAGGCCTCCCTCATGGTACGCCACATCGACCGGTTCCGAGCCACCTGCATCCAGCGACTCCCCGCGATTCTAACCAGGTCGTCGGTCCACCTAGTAGGGGGACGGCCCGGTAGACGTTTCCCGGTACGTGGTCGCCACTCGAGAACCTTTACTCCCCATCGGTTATCGGTTCTTCGAGCGATGTGGCCTGCCCATTGCCACTTCAGCTCACTAACTCGTCGAGCTATGTCGGTGACCTTCGTTCGTCTACGGATTTCCTCATTCCGGACCTTATCACTTGATACGGACCGATACTTGTAGTCCTTCAGAAGCTCTTTCAGTCCGTCATACACAAAGGCTGCACGCCAGAAGCGTGGAGCAGAAGCGTGGTGGTGCTCTTTAAGAGGGTATGCTGTTGTCAAAGCGCCCATACAAACGTAGTCCAGTCATATTTTGAGTATTAAGCTATGAAAATCTATGAAATTTTCAAGACACAATCTAGAAACAAATATCTGTGTCGGTGGTGAGTCAGATTTTCGTTTAAATATATACTTCCAGAGTTACAGGGCGTCAAAGTATTGTATTTTACGGTAATAAAAAGCCCCAACTTTGAACCTGATTTACAAGAGTATGAATCAATTTAGAACAATTTGGAAAAACCACCGACATCTGAAATTTCGTTAGTATACTGTATTAAAAAAATGGTTACATAATATACTGTATCCTTCAAATGATCCCTGGACTACGAAACATCTAAATAACGGGTGGATAACATCGCGTAATGTATGCTGTCTCACCGTACGCGCTCGGGTAGGATAGGGCTCAGAGAGGGACAGCTACAAAACAATGCAACCTTGAAACCGACCACGTGGTCTTACCAACATAGCCTCTTAAGAAAGGCGATAATGCCTCACTGAAGATGTTGTGTATGCCTTGTAATTATTATATAATTTTTGTTTTTGTTTCGTTAAAGTTCTCAGGCCCTACGGAAGACTAGCGTCACAGCAACCTTTTTGGGGGCATGTTACAAAATGTACTTTATATAGAGTAGTTCGTTTTAGTGTGGTTTGACGAAATAAGTTTTTTCTTTCTTTATGTCTTCCAGATAAGGATAATGTTTTAGAAATTGTACTTTCCCAATTTGCTCGGTCTAATTCTTCTCGGTTGGTCTCTCATGATGGAGTGGCTCGCGTGAGGGGTTTATAATTTTATATCGTGTTGCTCGATGTATTTTTAGCTTAAAGCATTATTTATTATGTAAATCCTATGAAAAATAAGCAGTTACTCAGTGGAATGTGCCTTTTAACGTGTTTTACCTCAGAAAATAGGTTAATCCTGTGCCACTTTGAAAAGAAGTGTAATTTAGTATTTTTTAAGTGTAATTTAGTGTGATTAACAATAGAGTGTACTACTAACATAACTTTAATGCAGATGAAAATTTACATATTTGAATTATGCACAAAAATAGTTTTAGATTAAGACTAAGCCAGCAAAGATATGTTACCGACGAGTGGACTGTAACAGGTGATGGATTAGAAGGGATTAGAAATATTGATAACATTTGGCTCTGATACAATTTAAAGCATACAAAAGGACATATACTTTTTATACAGATTCATTACTTGATTCCTATGGGATAGTTTTTTTAAGTCTAAGCAGACAAAGTCGGGGGTAAAAGCACAATATTAATTCACAGCTATGAGACATAAATCAGGCCACGTCACGTTTTAATGAGGTAATCTAGTATGGAGATATCAACGCTAAAATATCAATAAGCATAAGATATAATACTAACTAAGCTTAATTATCATATCATGTAAGTTAAGACCCCAGAGGTCTCATTCTGTACTACATCGAATCTCTTGCACCGATTTTCTTTCGGGAGAATCGTCTCCGTACATCCGGGCCTTCGTGGACTACTGGCTACTAACAAATTTTAAAAATTCAGAACATATATTCATATGTAATTTTTTTTAAATTTTGAATATCGAAGTCATCCACTGTTCCTATAAATGTGCTTTGTTTGTCGATTATTCTGTTGATGCATTGTTTTGAAAATATAAGAATGTAAAACACACACCCATTTTCAATCTTGCTCAGTCCTATGTCATTGTTTACTAGCTTTTGCTCGCTACTTTTTTCGCTTGGATTTCTTGACGTATCCCAACGGAACTACACGCTCGATCGGGATAAAAAAAAACATATTTATCTTCACTATCCCTGGATGGATCACTATATAATTAAACAAAACAAAAAATGAAATCACATAAGTATTGTACAATTTGAATTGCCTATTCCTTCAAAGTCATGGTACCTCAGTTGGGTAGAGCGTCAGTCCTTGAACAATCGAGGTCTGGGTTCGGTCCGGGCTCGTACCAATGAGTTCCAATTTGTTACTTGGAATTTATGTACGAATGATAATAATCATTACCATTGGCTTTTCGGTGCAGGAAAACGTCATGAGGAAACTTTCACGCTCCTGAGAAGGAATTCAAAGGTGTGTCTGAACCTACCAATCCGCACTTGTCTCGCGTGGTGTACTATGTCCCATACTCTCTCTGTAATATTCATATAGGCATATTCTATATGCCTGAGCTCCTGTAGTGGGGACATATATAAGCTGTTTATCCCTTTTAAGAGAATTTTACGTGTAGCTTTCGCCAAAAATCTAACTTGAAAACAATGAAATCATGTCACCTCGAAACTATGTCTATCACTACAAGAATACACCTGCAGGAGGATTCCGCAGGTATTAGGGTACCGTCTTCATGTCGTATATTTCGCGGTAAACGCATCGTAAAGTCGTACTTTTACGATTGCGTGAAAAGATTTACTGTTCCACAGGCTGGTTTATTAGAGGCAAGGGTAATGCCAGGTTTAGTGGCTAAACCTTTTAATGGTCGGTGAGGAGAAAAGTGGTCCGCGTACTTAAGTTCTAGAGATAACCGCCTCCGTGGCCCAGTGGCTACACGCTCGGACTTATAATCCGAGACTGGCTCGATTCCCAGTAAGGGTATTGCTGTTAATACCTTACACGTGTCACATGGCTGGCGCAAAGTGAGCAATAACCGTTGTTTAACCTAGTGACATAATAAAATTGACATAATAACGATGGGACTGAGGCGGTAAAATAAGTCGTACTGTATAGACATTAAAGTCCTCATAATATTGATAGCAATTTTTTAAATAAATGTGGGTATCATAAGCTTACATAAAATACATACATACATAACAAATAGACTTACATTTTTAAAGTACGTCACAGACAAAACTAAGAACTTAATAAAAACAAAACATAGCAAGTGAAGACTAAAAAACACGCACCAATAATACTGATACCAAAGATCCACATTTAAAACATGGTTGCAAAATTTAACGCAGTCTTACAAAATAGGCAAGAAAGATACGTCCAGCATCTGGAGCAATGTAACAGTTTCCCAGGCGATCCGTGCGACAATACGTTTTCCAACAATACAAAATGTAAATGTGTTTAATCGGAACAAAGCCGTCTCCCTGTCTAAACATAATTAACTGTGTGCTATTGGTTTTGTTCTGTTAGGTATCATGATGAATTTAAACCATCCCAGGAAAATGATTAATAATTGTGAAGGTTTTGCTCAAGTCGGTGTCCAATAAGGCTAGTGATTTATACAGCTGGTAATGGCCTAACCTGTTTAAGTCTAGTTTAATTTCAATTTCGGTTGTTTGTACTATTTCGCATTTTTGAAAATAGACTTTGAAACATTGAACGACAGAAATTGAAATATAAAGCATTTTTGTGCGTTTGCGGCTCTCGTTCTACGGATCCAGTGATCCGGGAAAGCTTTTAGAATGATTTCCTGTTTCCGGTGAAAATATAACGATAAAGATTTAACAGTGTTTTCATTTTAGATAATCTGTGAGTTATATAATGTGTATTTATGCACTTTCTTTTAACTTAGAAATAATGTTTTAGTTTATAATATAAAATTAGGTGTTTGTTGTTTGGCCAAATTATTTACTTGCTATCGGGAAAATAAGTTTAAAAGTTTTAAATAATTTACACTATTTTAGAATATAATTCTACCACTAAAACTATATATTATTCTTACCTCTAGTGCTATAAGATACGAGAACATAAAATAATGTTTTTTATTCTGTATGATGGGTTCGCATTTAGCCTTCATCTCACCTGATGGTAAGTGATTATAAGGGCTTTGGATGGTAAGCGTGCGCACCCAGAAGCCTCAACTTAATGAGGCACTGGCTATGCCTTTCATACCGAAACACAGCAGTGCTATTAATTCTGCTGTTTGGCGGCAGACTTAGGTAACATAGCGGTAGCTATCCAGGCGGACGCAGAAAATGCCCTACCACCAACCAAACTGAGTACCAATAGGTACTCCCACTGGGAATCGAACCCGTGACCTCCAAATTGTGAATTAGTAGTATATTACCAAGCTTTGATTGTAGCTGCCAATTTCAGTCCATAGAAAGTAAGCATAAAACCACCTAGAAACCTCAATGACTAATGAAGTAACCACTTTCTTTGGTTACAGATCTACACAGCGGATCAGCGAGGTTTCGTCTCGATGGAGACGAATTCCCACCAACCTTCAAACAACGAAAGACTGATCAACACCCTAAGTCAAACTCTGAACCCTAGCGACACTCTTAAGCTAGTCGTAAGTAAATTTATGCGTCTTAAAGCCTATCGCACTCATTAAGTACTTTACTCGAGTGAAGCTCTTGAGATCACATGCCAAACGGCAAGATTAAAAAGCGGTCTCTGACCAGTGTAGAATTTCCCGTAGAATATAGAAACCCTGGTCTTCCCATGTACGAACTAGGCGACGTACACTCAAATCTTTGTTCACCAATGGACTTGATAATAGTTTTAATAGTGGCAAATTAAATAAAGATCATTCATTCATGAATGAGTCTAATATTTCGTCAAAATCCATAGATTTTCCAGGCCAAAAAAGAAACGATGTTATCAAAGCTTGAAATTCACTTTGCTAATGTTGCTGTGTCCTTTTTCCAAAGCAAAGTTCAACGATCCATCAAACGTTGAGCTGGGACACCGAATCCGTTGCGTTTATACATACATATGTGCATATGGTACATTACACGGAGCCCGGGATTGTTTGCGGTGTCCCTCCGTCACGCGCTCTCGGCCCGCTTGATGCGGGTCCCCAATTTTAAACTACGTCGTAATTTATGCAAATGACGTGCTAAGCACTAACCGGGAAAGTGTTTGGACTATTTGTCTTGAAGAATAAGTGGGCCTTGGTTGTAGCGAGGCCCTTGAAACTAAATGGATTTTGTTATACCTGAAACTTGACGAAATCCGTTTCAGATTTGTATACTTAGGATTCACATTTCGACCAAAAGCAATAAAAACCAGTAATCTATTTTCTATACTAGTCACTCAAGGATGTTTTTCTTGGCTATCGTAAAAGGCGAATACAGCAGCATATCACAAAGGCATTCAAATCACACATATCATGGTCATGTCGTCAAAACCGACTACGTAAGTCGATTTAGACATGAGCCTGGATTGGTGCTTGCAGAAAGATATTGTATTTCATAGATGCTGATGTCAATTTCTCTACGGTCATGTCATCATCATCATCCGGGAAACGTCCACTGCTGGACATAGGCCTCCTTCATGGCATGCCACATCGACCGGTCTCGAGCCACCTGCATCCAGCGACTCCCCGCTATCTTAACCAGATCGTCGGTCCACCTAATAAGGGAACGGAACGGTAGACGTATCCCGGTACGTGGCCCACTCGAGAATCTTTACTCACCACCAGTTGTCGGATCTTTGAGCGATGTGGCCTGCCCATTGCCTATCGTAAAAGGCGAATACAGCAGCATATCACAAAGGCATTCAAATCACACATATCATGGTCATGTCGTCAAAACCGACTACGTAAGTCCGTTTAGACATGAGCCTGGATTGGTGCTTGCAGAAAGATATTGTATTTCATAGATGCTGATGTCAATTTCTCTACAGTCATGTCATCATCATCATCCGGGAAACGTCCACTGCTGGACATAGGCTTCCTTCATGGCATGCCACATCGACCGGTCTCGAGCCACCTGCATCCAGCGACTCCCCGCTATCTTAACCAGATCGTCGGTCCACCTAATAAGGGGACGGAACGGTAGACGTTTCCCGGTACGTGGACCACTCGAGAATCTTTACTCACCACCGGTTGTCGGATCTTTGAGCGATGTGGCCTGCCCATTGCCACTTCAACTCACTGACTCGTCGAGCTATGTCGGTGAATTTAGTTCGTGTACATATTTCCTCATTCCGGATTTTATCACGTATAGAAATTCCGAGCATAGCTCGTTCCATGGTTGGCTGAGTGACTTTGAGCTTGTTTATTCGGCCCACAGTAAAGGATCACGGTCATGTACTTGCGTATAAATATTTTGGACGAGATGCGACTTCTTTAGTTTATTTTTCTATTTCTTCTCTACGTATCGCTTTTCCGAAGGTATCGGTAGATTCATTGATGTCAAAAAAGGTTTGCTACAAGTGAACTTTTTAAATATACTCGTAGGTTTAGAACTTACCACTTATCCCTTCTAATTTATAGGATTCTTCTGCTCCAAGGTTGCCTTCGTTGATAGCGATAAGGCCGCCTTCATTGTACCTTTTATGTTCTTTTCTGTTCTGTTTTGTGTGTGTATGTAATAAAGTTTATGTGAATTTGATCTTATAATGCAAGGCGATCACCAATGCCAACCGCATCAATAAAACCAATGTGCTACTGTAATATAGAGTACATGTGTAATGTAGAGTACATTTAAAGTAGCATTTTTGAGAAGGAAAGCCGTTCTTGTATCGAAAAGAACGCAAAAGAAATTGTTCTATCATTTGGATGGTGCTAAGAACACTACCTTGGGCTAGGTCAGTTTTTGTCAGTCAATGTATTCGTTTATTTATAAGAAATACAAAAAATATTAAGAAGCCAATAGGAATCTATCAATCTGTCCCCGAATAGCTCTCAACACCAAAAGGAAGTCAAACTTGCTACTGGACGAAGAAGAGGGGTCTTAATTAACTATTCAGTTCATCCATCTGACACTAACCCACGAACGCCCTGAAAGAAACATGGCCGCTCTACCAAATAAACATTAAATTTTGGAAATTAGCGAGGCTTGAGTCCGGCTCTCGCCACCGCCGGTCTTCTCAGTAACAACGGACTCCCCGACACTATAAGCAGCACCTCGTCTTATATACTCACCACCAGCATAAACTTTGATATCGCGATGTAGGATCCGGTCCCGGATTGGTGGATTTGAATGAAAGCGAGCGTAACGGTCACGCTAGAACACCCGAGCTCGCTCGCAATAAATGAGAGCAAAAACTGTAATTGGAATCGTTCGTGTTTGTAATATGTAAGTCTTTGTTAGTTTATTGTATTTTAATGGGTGCAAAAAGCGGTTTCGTTTGAGTTTTTTCTAGATATCGCTTCGTTAACATTTTGATTCGGCGATTTATCCGTGTTTTTAGTTTGTACAGGCTCTGTTTGTCTGCTGCTTCAGGAACATCGTTTTATTTTTCTTTGTACAGGAAATGACAAACAAGACTTATTTTTTATCCTTTATCATTCTTTTAACTGGATTTGGGAATACTATTGAGATCCTGTCTCAACTATATAAATTTACCAATTATAATTTTTGTAAACATTGCAACAGTCAGCGTTATCAGGTAAGTATACACATTAATTAGCATTCCTCGATTGACACACCGGACTTTCCATGATTCTTTATAATCATTGATAGCAGTTAACGTTTACAGATGTTGTTATTGGCATACGTAGATGATACAATGTTACGTAGGCACCTCGTGAACATTTTGGTTCTTCCCTTAGTTGTATTTTACGGCACTCGCTCTTTACAGCCAAGATCAAGTATAAGTAATTATATCGGAATATCATTTATATGACTGTTTACTTTCAGATTCATTCATTCATGTTCTTGAATATTCCACTACTCATCCTTCGAGATAATAAAGAAATCAAAGCGGGTACTGGTACATACCACGTGTTGGATAAATAAAAATAATAAGCGTTCACAAAAGATACTAAATCTTCTACAATAATACTCGTAAGCTGCTAAGAGTAAATTTAATTCTGAAATTCAAGAAATCTCGTAAATTTATGGAAACAAAATATTTTTTTAAAAATAATAGCTTTAACCAGTGGTTATCTAGCCAATGACGAGTAAAATTAGGTGAACAAATTGTGAGGTTATAAACTATGCCGAAGCCATTTCTTCAGCTTTCTCAATAAAATGTATAATGTGTACATTTTATCGCTTAATTTGGATTCTTGACGAGAACTTCAAAGGCCAGCCTTGGTTTCAACATTATCCGAAAGAATCCATATGCCGAATGTACTCGACATGATAAACTCTTCGGATCGCGTCGAAACCCTCGCAATTTTGCGTAATTGATACTATAACACCGTCGATGACACTTTTTGCACTATATCACACTATTATAACACAAAAAACACACATAACAGTATTATTATTTAATTAACAAAATTGCAATGAACCACCATTTTTCAAGTTCGCGCCAAGAATTTTCAAACAAAATATTTGATACTGTAAACTCTTCCCAGCGTTCACATTATCCGTTCATCTCATGTGTATCCGACCGTTGCTGTATCACACGAGAGTATTTAACGTAATGGTGCAAAATGGATTGGTTCCTGAGATATCTCCGGATCTACGGCATGATGTATCGGTCCATCGCTTTTGATACAAAACCTTTGGGAGTTGGCATTTTAAAAGAAATTACAAAAGGAATTCTCGTTGAATTTTGTTGCGAGTTCCCGTTTTTTGCTTAGCATTTTTGAAAACAGATGTATCATTTTTTCTTTGTCATCAAGAACAATTACGCTTTACGGAAGACATATTTACTGATCATACAAAAACCGCTCTTATATATCGCTATGGCGAAATAGTTTTCTGTGACATACTAAAATCACAAGATCATCACGTTTAGCAGGTGATTGCGGAATTCAGTTATTTATCGTTCTAGATTTAAATATTTAAAAAAACGTTACTTTCTGGATTTTTGTCAAAACATTATAATGCCAGGTTGTATTGTAGCTTGTTGTAATAATAACAAGGAAATGTTACGTTCTTGTAGCTTAAATTATTGATTAAACAAGAGTTTGGAGACCGCTCATGTGGCGAACCATGGGTTTGTTTATGATGATGGTGGCAACAAGTCACCGTTACGAAATATTAGAGGCTCTAGATAGGGACTTTTGCGGTTGATAAATAAAATTATGATGAAACAGTTTGACAGAGACATACTTGAATGTACACGCGAGTAAATGTTTACCTACTTTGTACCATGTCACATTCACCCTTTCTTGTTTCTACGCAGTGTGTTGAAGAAAATGTCAATTAGAGGTTAATGTGACATGGTACAAAAGTACGTACATGTACTCGAGTGTACATTGAAGTAAGTCTCTGTCAACCTGCTTTATCACAATTATTTGATTCATAGGATTCATAGGGTATCTAGTCTAGTATGTGTATTTTTCCTTCTTCAAATAAGTGTAGCTTTCTCTTTACAAGGTACCTTGTACTACGAGATACTTGAGTGTATAATACATGGTATCCGGTAAGGTACCAAACAATCATTCGCAAGAGCCTCTATCCTTGCGGAAGACAACATTCCAGAGTTTCCCTTCCACTTAGTATTCTGTAAGCGTTCCCTATCTATCCTTCAGAACAAAGTGCTCTGCCGGGATGCAGCGCGAATTGGATTAAGGTAGCTTTATACTGTGAGAACTAATTTTAGAGATGATCCAAATTGAATAACAGTTATATTGGAACGAAACTTGCGGAACCATTTATGTACTCGTGGGAAGAATATAATCACGACTCTATATCTTATCGTGTAGGGTGTAAGATCGATGATAAACATCACACACCCTAGTTGACAGAGTTGTTCAGCCGCCGTAGTCCTCAGACACGGCTCATGTAGCTACTACCTGTCGTAGATAGTAACCGGTAACAACGGATTAACGTGACTAATGAAGCATCTTAATTTAAGTCAATCAGGTGATTCAGCCTGCAATGTACTAACTAAACTGGGGAAAGTCCCGCAAAGTGCGGGACCATTTGATTTGCGACTGAGTCTGACGCTTAGCCAACTGCGCCACGAAGGCCGTTTTTTAAAATCATTATTTTTTATTTTATTTATTTAAACAGTTTATTTAAACAGTTTATTGTACACGGAAACATTACATAACACAAAAACAGAAGAAAAAAATACAAAAGAAACAGCTTATTTCTAAAAGAAATTTCTTCCAGCAGTCCTAGGTCAAGGAGAAATATTAAAGAAAGGAGGGCAGTTAGGCGTGTACGATATAATAAATATAATAAACGATTACATAAATACGAGATACAAAACAAACTAATATATATCAATAATAATATATACATACTTTGCATACTATAATTATATATTAACTTATGAACTTAAAGTGATAGAAAATGTTCCTTGACGTTTTTTTGATATTTTTTGATAATTATATGAATAATTTTTTATCGACGTGTTTTTAGGGTTCGATACCTCAATAGAATAGACGGAACTCTGATAGAGTATCACTTCGTTGTCCATTCCCTCAGACCATTTTTTAAATCTTTTCCATAAAGATAATTTAAGTGCTCTGCTGGGTTATTTACTAAAATTCTCAAATACAAATTCGCACACAAAAGACAGTAAATAACCTGAAAGTCACAAACAAACCCGTTGTGTAATGGACCTAACAACGGGGCCGATATCGACTGGCGACAATGCTACCTTGTCGCAATAAGCTTGAGGTAGAGTAATAAACTCACGCTAGCTTCTTGGATGCGGAAAGAACAAAGTCAGAATAAGTATCATCCTTTCTTGTTCCTATGCAGTGTGTTGAGGAAAATGACACTTTTAAAGATGAATAATATGACATGGTGAAAAAGTGGATACATATTTTTGTACTCGAGTGTACATTGAAGATATCTGGAAAAAATTAAAGTCCGATTTTAAATAACTAACTGAATATGTTAAACCAGCTTAGAAAATAATTGTATATTATGATGATGAAATTCTAACATTTAGTGAAATTATTTGGTAGTTTCTGACATATAACTTCTAACTTTTAAAAAAAATTCTTTACAATATCAGTATAAACAAATGCGAAAGTATTTTTGGATATGTTCATCTTTCACCCAGTATAGCAGTGACCCATTAGTGTTTATCGCATCATATAGCAACGTAAAGATGCGAACGCAAGCGTCTTTACCCTACGTGCTCCCGTTGTATAGTTTCTACTCTTAAAACACACACGACAAAAGCTACTACAATTATAATTTTGCTTGGAGCCAATGGAGTACATAAGTAATATACGTATTACGTAGCCAGGCGGACATTACAATCCTGTACCACTGTCCAATGTATGTACCGCGAAATATCGGGCCGTGGTTTCGTATTCCAATTTAATATTGAATTGTTGGGCAGTAGGTCGGTGGGAGAGCGTCATAATTGCATCAGAACAAAGCCCTCTCGAGGGTTGTTTGATCGCGAATTTAAACCCAATATTTGACGGCGCAAATGGAAAAATTATTTCGTTTTGTATCAGCAGAAACATTAAAATGTTCTCTTTTATTAACATGTGTGTAATAACAGAATAAAAGTCACATTTTAAAGAAACTTTTATCACATTTGCAAATATATTGTATGGAAAATAAAATGTAACCACTTCCGTGTTTTGCGGCTAAACAGATTCAAAATCCAAAGGTCCCGGGTGCAATTTCTAACGGGTGTACCACTTATCGGTACTCGATTTGGTTTGTAGTTTTGTAGTAGTATTTTGTATGTCTGCCTGGCTAACTACCACCGTAAAACCTCTATAAGTCTGCCGCCATATCACTGTTGATTTCTGGTATGAAGGATAGAAGAAACATGCCTTATTCGTTTGAGGTTTCTGGGTAAGCACATTTTCGATCCAACGGCCTTGTCTTCACTTACCATCCACCAGGTATTGCCAAGAGAAATTACTTGTTTGATTGTCTGCCCTTCCTGTCGTAATGGAGAGTCAGAATGGCTTGATTTTTTGTATAAGGATAGTTGAAGGTCTAGAAAAAGGCATTGGTTACTATTTATTCCGATCGAGCTTATAGTTCCTGTGGAATGCTTTCCGAAATCCATGTAGACGATGTCGCGGCCAAAAGGTAGTTTACAAATATAAAAAAGCAATCGTAGGAAAGGTATAGCAAGATAAATAGAATGTGTAATGAGATGGCGATGTGGAAGCATCAGGCACATTATATAACACACACACACACACACACATTCTTACTACTAATTCATTCATCATATAGACTAGATATAGTATAGAAACATATATATATAAGTTATTTCATATTCTTAGCTGTAATCTGTTTATACGTAGATCTAAAGCGCCGTGGGTGAGAGCCTAGTGTCCTGTAACACAGGGTCACACCTATTTCAGGCACCAGTCTCTCACAGGTACACCTACCTTGTAGGACTTATGTTGTTTATTGTTTATACTATATATAAGGTGTCACTGTGAGATAAAATAAATAAACATTTTATTATTTATTATTCAGATTTTATATCCGGCTGAAGAATCACCTTGTAAAGATCGAAAAATTTGATCGAACTAGTGATACTAAAGTTTCAGTATAATCAATTGAGTTGTTAATTTAATTGTTCTGAAGTAAATTGAAAATGTTTTCAATTCAAATACTGAGCCAAATGCACCAAACAAACAATCGGATCTCAAAAGTCGCTGAAAACCGTTTCCGTAAGCAGAATTACATGTTACCGAGGAACAATTTATAAAGTTTCAAATTCACGCTTACCGTTCTTTTTCCCAATTTTCTGTTTTCCGCAGAAAATAGACTAAAAAATTCAGCAGCAAAATGTAGGCAGCAATTATCCTCAATTCGAAACTAATTGAAACCGCAGTTTTCTCGTCACGCGACAGTTCTCAGAATTACCATTTGTGTTATATCCTGTCTACAGCTCTACACAATTGTATGTCTTCTTGATGTTTGTGTTCCATGTGGGTGTTTAATATTTTAGATATAATAATGAGTGTAAGAACAATATTATAATTAAGACACGAATATTTTCAAGTTTTTAACGACGCTAGAGTTCAATTTCCCACTTTTTGTCACGTCATTATACTCGGCTGCATAAGTTCACTCCTTCAGGACCATTAAGTTGAACTTTAGCCTTTCTCACAGAATCAACAACAAACATATAAGTTACGATGCCAGTGAAAGATGGCGCGTAACATGTACAATAATTTTTAGTTATTCATTAAAATTTCAGTAAATGTCCATCATTTTCTTGTATCCTCATGGACTATGTTTTTTATGTCAGTCATAGCTCTCTTTCAGTATTATCATCAATTTGAGAACATATGATGTCATCATTGCCTATTGGAAGAAGCTAGATTTTGGTTTTACAACAAGAGTATCAAGTATACCGATGTACTGCAAACAGACCCTTACATGCACACAAGTAAATCTCTTTCTTACAAACCCACCGATGTCCAACTTTTTTTTCGTTTTCTGGTCTCATCTTGGCCCTTTGTCCGAACGCGGCTTGACCGCACTAATCCTATTGGCAGCACCTGCGCTGGAATAAACGAGGGACATAAATCCCCGGAAACGTCCCCTGGCCTGTGACGGGGTTATTGTTATTGGTTGACAGGGTACTGAGTAGGATTAGTCGCCAGGGGAGTGGCGCAACACCTGTAGCTTTGACCTCCATTTGTAACATAATTTACAGATGCTATTATTGTAATTTCTTTCATGGGAAACGTTTTGACAGTACTACACGATATACTCATCATCATCAACAGCCTATATATGTCCCCACTGGAGGGGCTCAGGCCTACTCTCCTACAGAGAGTGTATGGGTCATAGTCCACCACGCGGGCCCAGTGCGGATCGGCGGACTTCACATGCCTGTTCAAGACATGCAGGTTTCCTCACGATGTTTTCCTTCACCGTTAAGCAATCGGATAATGTACTTGAATTGAAAAACAACTCATAGGTACACGGCTGGATTCGAACCCGGTACCCTCAGATTGAGAGTCCGCGCCTTATCCACTGCGCCACCGACGCTTTTATACCGACGATATACTCATACATCACCAATATAAAAATGAACATTTTTTGCCATCGCTCATAAATAATTTAATATCACGTACGAAAATAAAAACCAGCCAAGTGCGAGTTGGGCTCGCGCACGAAGGGTTCCGTACCAATATCTATAAAAACGACAAAAAATCACGTTTGTTGTATGGGAGCCCCCTTAAATATGTATTTTATTCTGATTTTAAGTATTTGTTGTTATAGCGGCAACAGTAATCTGTGACAATTTCAACTGTCTTACTATCACGGTTCATGAGATACAGCCTGGTGACAGGCGGACATACAGACAGACGGACAGCGGAGTCTTATTAATAGGGTCCCGTTTTTACCCTTTGCGTACGGAACCCCCTACTAAATTAATCGCCCCGAACTGGTAAAGAGGTTCGAGCCGGTAATAACTTGCCGGATCTTGAAATAAGAATGGTTAACGTACAATAACTCCATAAGATGCAAGCAAGTACATACATACAAGCGAACAGAGCTCTTAAAACCTCCATATCGTTTGCATTGTGCAAAAATACTTTCGTATATCCAGTTACCGAAGGGAACAGACAGGTCGCATTCCTCAACCGATTTTCTTGAAAATTTGTGAGCAGGTTCAAAGTTATTGTCGGTTCAGTTTTAATTTTTTTTATAAAATGGTGAGTTGGGTATGGGGGTTGTAAACGTAAAATAAATCATATTTCTGCCATTTTGAAGGAAAAATAAGTCATACCCTTTTTCTTACCCTTAATAAGACTTCAAGGGGTCTCAGGCCGTGTTGAATTCCGGTGCGTGGAGACCATTTATCTAGTTTTAAGTAATGAAAAGACGGACTCACTAGGTCTACAGATCACTGGGTCACTGGACTGTCATAGAATTCTAAATTGTATAAAAACTAGCATCCACAATAAAATAACGGCCCTGTCTAAACTTCGAAATTGAAAAGGTTACCAAGTGCAACTTGTACTGCATTGGGTTTTATTTGAATTCGAAACAGTTTATATCCAGCAGACCATGAAGTTTCACTCACTTTTATATCGGAAAATGAAATTTAACTTCGACCGGCAAACATTCAAGTTTGACTGGGAATCATATGAAAGTCAAATTTGCCTCAGGGATTATATAGTTTTGAACTGACTATATTATTATTATTTATTATCTATCATTACCTTTCAGTAATTCAGTTGATTTGTTGACGCAAAAGTAGCTTAGTTTAATAATTTATTTTACTTCGTTTATTTCAATTATTTCAATAAAAAAAATTGGTTGCCTGTAAAGTCGGTATACGGGCGAAAGTTTTACGTGACAACGACTTTGAGTGGTAAAATAATTTTAATGTGAATATTCATTCAGGGACGCGTGCCTTTCACTTTTTATGTCTGTCTCTCTCGCTCTTAGGCGGGCTAACCATGCCCGAGTGGAAGGGACGCGTGCCTCTCACTCGCTCTCATTGTGAGCGCATAACGTGAGCGGAGCGTAACGCAGTTTCTTGAAGTGTCACCCGGCAAACCAATTTATAAGACGTTGTCACGTCAAAAAATCAGCCGACTTCAAAAAACGATGGAAGGTTCTCTATTCGACGGGTATTTTTTTGGTATGTGTGTTACTCGATAACTCCGCCAATAGTGAATTGATTTTGATAATTCTTTTTTTTGTTAGAGCTTTGCTGTGGCGTTCTCTTATAAATTTTATGAAATTGATTGAGCGCTTTTTGAGAAACTCAACAAATACCAAATATGTACAATTCTACCTCAAAGGGTTTTTAAGGCAATTGAAGTCGGTTTTTAGTTCTTTTTGAACGCGTTAATTATTCTAATATATGTACAAAAAAGAACATGATTTAGGCTAGTACTAGTTCGGATGAGGATTCGAATAAACCTTTGAAATGTTGAGAAATCTTTAACATAAATATGGCGACCATCGTTTTCATAGCTTAATATTTAGCTTAAACTTAGGGTTAAACTTAGCTATAGTAAAAAATACTAAAAATGTTATGTTTCTTAGTCTGTACTTAGTACATGATCAATGTGCATTTTGCGTTGTATTTCATAAACAACAAATCGAAACTTATCAACCGTGAAAAAAATCTTACAAAAACACAGCAATCAGACACAATGCTTAAAATATAATTACAAAGAATCTATAATCTAGATATTTCCCACCGAAGTTGTCCGCATTTAAAAACTCAACTTTTGTTCATATTGTCAATACTTCTTTTTCAAGGAAGCTCAAACAAAGAATTCTACTCCCGTCAATGTAATTTCCTGTTTACAAAGCAACCTCAATCTTTTCTAATCTATCAAAGAGAAATACACGTGCATTTTTTTCAATTATTTTTTCCAATAAGCTTTGCGATTGACGTTAGAATTGTCTCGGCATCATCAGTCACAATATTATCTTTGTAATCAGTGGAATAGCGACGAAATTTTAGAGATTCACTGATTTTTATACTTATAGGTTAAAAAAACGGCCAAGTGCGAGTCGGACTCGCCCATGAAGGGTTCCGTAGCAGCAAGTAACATAGTATAAAAGATTTTAAAAAAGTACTTACTAGATCTTGTTCAAACCAATTTTCGGTGGAAGCTTGCATGATAACGTACATTATATTTTTTTTGTGTTATTCTCTTATTTTAGAAGTTACGCGGGGGGGGGGGGGGGGGGGGGGGGGGCGCAAACATTTTACCACTTTCGAAGTGTCTCTCGCGCAAACTGTTCAGTTTATAAAAAAAAGATATTAGAAAGTTATTAGTTTCGGAAAAAAGTGGCTGTGACATACGGACGAACAGACAGACAGACATGACGAATCCATAAGGGTTCCGTTTTTTGCCATTTGGCTACGGAACCCTAAAAATCGAGTTACGTCTACATACAGTATGGTTTTTAACGGATCTCCTCTCTATAGGACAAGCTCCGTGTATTGTTTTCTTTTAAATGTTTTATTCTAATAGAATTATATTATCTTTGATTGCTATCTTATTTATACAAAATTGCAGGGTTGTTCTAAATAGTGTGTGCTTAACCCCATCCCCCATTTGGCAGATGTAGAGACACTGAATATGTTTCAAGGTGATTTAAAGGTCAGCGAGAACCATCAGGCAGTACAATGACTCGTTCTGCATATTGATGGGGTTGCCGCGTTGGTGGAGTGCGTTGGGCTCGTTCGCAGATGCGAGGGTCCCTGACTTTATTACGTCATCAGGACACGTGTCTCATCTTTTTAGGAGAATCTGTGACCCTCATACAATGTCTTTGTCAAGGCAGTAGTGGAGAGGGTGGCCACTTGTCCAGTCCTATTTTAGCCACTGGCACTTGGTGCACCGGAATGCAAATGCCTTAAATGCCTTAAAAAAATTCGTTCTTTTATTTGGATCAATTTAGCTAATATTTAAAAACCTTTTATTGTATTATTATTGATGACAAAATAATAAGAGAGAGAAGATATAAAGAAGGACAGAGATTTTGTACAAAATATTTTAATAGTGAATTCAGAATGTTTGCTTCGGTTTCCATTTTCAATCTTCAGAAAATATTGTATTATTGTCTTAAATGGTTCTCATTTGAAATCAAGGTAGACGAAATCAAGAAAGCTAGTTTAATATCTGTTTACAGTAAAGCATACGTTTCTAGAATATCGAAATAAATAAAAATGAATGTGTATATCCACGACGTAGTGTGAGACACTATTCACAGTATATCTCAAGTATCAAGACATCCTAGTCATCTGTTGCGCCGTCAGCTGGTATTATACTAGGAGCAATATATCTTGAGACTGTGCTGATGCTTGCTAGATAAACTATTGTTGCGAGATGAAGGATCTACTAGTTATTTATTATCTCAAACACATTGTAATTAGGTTTAATATTTATGCGTCCTATTTATAAACGTCTCAGTTCAGTTTCTGAGCATAGGTACTTTATGAATTATGTCGGGTTCAAATTTAGCTCTAGGGTCCTAGTGGAAAAGCGCACTAAGTTCAGAGCTTCAATTTAATTGAACTCTCTCTATCTTAGCTTATAGTCTATAAACACATCAAAGTATTTAATATGTATGTAGTGCGTACTTGTGTAGTAGCTAGCTAGCTTCTAACTCACTCCAACCCTCCTAGCCCAATTTTTAATTTACCTTAAAGCGCCCAGCCCTGTCGTGAAGTACTATAAGTCATCTCAACAACTTTTTTTTATCTAATTTTAAGGCCTTGCACAGAGGTTAACGTATTGGGAAACGTCTTCCAGGCCGTCCCCCTACTAGATGGACCGATGACCTGGTTAGAGTCGCAGGGAGTCGCTGGATGCAGGTAGCTCGGGACCAGTCGATGTGGCGTACCATGAGGGAGGCCTATGTCCAGCAGTGGATATTTCCTGGCTGATGATGATGACAGAGGTGTTGTTGTTTTTGTACAATGTCATATTATCCTTACGATGAAATTTCTCTTGATACAGTTAATAATACCAAGTCAAACTGAATATGACATGATACAAAGTGCATATTATGCTGAATGTACCACTTAGGAATGAATTTTAATGCGGACAATGTCACGGGTGACCTGTATAGCTGTATATAGAAATATATACAGATCTTCTTTATGGCGATCCACCTCCACCACCACATGGGAGTGGAACGCGCTGCCGGCGTCTGTATTCCCAGAAAACTATAACTTGGGTGTCTTCAAGTCGAGGGTGAACAGGCACCTTCTTGAGAAAAGCGCAACATCGTAGGCCACATCGTCGCTTACCATCAGGTGAGATCGTGGACAAGCGGTGATCTATACTCTGTAAAAAAACTCCATCAAAGTTTCATACTAAATTTCCGTTGCCATAATCTTTTAAAATATAATAGCTGGATTTGTGTAGTAACTATCTAAAAATAGGACATCAGATTGTGATGTCGCGAAATGAGTATCATTAACATACAACTTCACAGTGAATCACAATTTTCAATCTTAACACTTTTTTTTCGATTATGTTCAAAGCGCCATCTATGAACAATTAGCTTCGTAACTTCTATTGTAGCTAACTATAAAGTTGTAAATTAATGATATTTATTTCACGACGCTATAACTTCGTCTTCTATTTTTAGGTAATTACTTATCAAAGCCAGCTATTCTATTTTAAAAGATAATGGCAACATAAATTTAGTATGGAAGCATTAGGAGAGGGATAACGTTAAGACCCTTAGAATTGTACCTGAAATACAAAAACAATGTCACAGAAAACACAATTTTCATATTCAATTTAGCCTAACAATGGGAAACTCTCACAGAAATCTGAAGTTTATATTGTGGGAATATTTCGAAAAACAGTTCATTGTTTTCAAAATACAACGTGAATAACTCGTCGGGATAGTTTTGTGGGAAACTAAGTTACACTGAATGTTATAATTTTGTTGGAACTTACAAGAAACTCCTGGCGGCAGCGAACGATGAGGTTTTAATGGAAAACCTGTCAACTTCAGTTTAATACGTTTCATTTCATCTAATACCTAACCATTTTATAAGTCAACTATTTAACAAGATCATCTGTCGTTGTTTTTCCTTCCATCATAATGCAGCGCTTCGGGGATGTTGGCTGAGGCACATGTAGACTGCTTCTACAGCACGATGCGCAAGAGTGCGTCCTCCAGCGCGCGCAGGGTGCGGGGTGCGGGGCCGCAGCAGTCTGCTTGCTGTCGTCGCGCACGCACCGACGGACCGATGCTGCGACACTGGCTGTCATCACATACACCAGTGTCCCAGTAGCATGTCTGACATCATAATTAACTTACTAACATAGCACTAAGATTACTATCACTGTGGATACATCCACATGTCTGATTTAAATAAATAATTAATTAATAATTAGCAAAATTAGAACTTCTGAAAAAGTTAGCTAGTGAAAAAATAATTAAGTTTGTCGTGGCAAAGCTAATGGAAGTAAGTAACTAGATAAAAATACAAACCTATAATGGACTGATTTCTAGCGAGGTGTTTCGTGTCATATGTGCAACTAATTATAACTTTTTGTATTCCTTCCAACTTTTGTATGCCTGTTTTTTTCGCGTAGAGCGAGCAATAACGAAGTCGGTTGGTTCAGGTTTACGTGTAATTACAGACCAAATGTGACTTATCAACGAAGCAAACCAGTGGAGGATGGTCGCCATAACCGAAGCATACGTACACATTTCTCTAAATATTAATAAACACTTGTTTTGTTATGGAAGAGTGAGACATTCTGTTACAGGTATTTTTATACTTACAAGAGGGTCTAAACTTTGTTTGTGTAAATAACTTTGAGAACAAGAAATAAATTTTTTAATATTAATTGATCATATGCGAGGAATTGTATCATCAAAGTCAAATTATGCGTATAAGTCAATTATTACTAAAAGCAAAATAAAAACAAGTAAATGCGTTCAAAAAGAATTGAAAATCGACTGCAATTGCCCTAAAAGTCTACTTTTACTGAGGCAAAATTAAGATTCATATCGTTTTCTATATAAGTGCCGTTGTCAGAACTGAACCAAATTGAAATGGAACCACATGGAAAGCACCACTTTTCAAATAAAAAAATCCAAATCGATTCATCCAGTCAAAAGTTCTGAGGTAACAAATATTTTAAAAAAACATACCGGTCGAATTGATAATCTCCTCCTTTTTTGAAGTCGGTTAATTAAATGTCATGGAATGTGGACTGCAACTTCAAGTTACATAAGAGGGGATAATATATCACAGGTACGTACGGTACAACCTAAATTGACATTTTCACTTTTTTATACATCTCACATATTTCGTCCCTTGGGCTACATCGCCATCCATCTTAGAAACGCCAAACACATCTTAAAGTGGCAACACTATGGGTAATCACTTCAGTTTCGATAGAACTTAATCAAATTTCTGAATCCCCGGTCTAATCCTCCATCGTTGAGTATCAACAACAACCTGCTAATTCCTTTGACGTCAATTTTGATTTATTGCCTCGGCTGTTTGGGAGATTTATTCACAGCTGCAAGCAGCATAAACTTTGAATTACGGTCTCTTTGAGATCTTCTTATTGGTATTATTTTATCACTGGCAGCACAAAGTTCTCGTTTCCAAAACGTCAAAAATCAATAAGTTTCATAAAGTCTTTGTTATAGTCGCTTTGCACACTAAGTCAAAACGACTCAACTTGCGACTCAATGATTATTTTCTCGTTGGATCGCAAAAGAGCAATAGCGATACTTACTTCCTTGGCGTCAGAAAGAGATATGTCATTGTCACATTGTCTCAAGAAAATTAACGTAAGCGACAAATCTTGAAAACTAGAAGATCAATCCTTTGTGATAAACTTGGAACCATAATTTCTTCCATAATTGTATAACAATAAGCTGATAATCTTAAGTACGAGTAAATTGCTAAAACAAACAATTTAAGTGCTTTAGAACAGCAGACTTTGAAAAATTTTCACAGATCATGTTTCTGGTCGAGCAGACGTCCTCGCGATATCATTGATATAATATCAAGTCTCTATCTGCTACCGTGCGTGAGAAAAATAGATTTTTACGACCTCTAAAAATCAGTGTTGCCTCTTAAAGGTGAAATATAAATTGACGTAGAAGTTAACCACATAAAGCTCTATCCGTCGCGCTTTGAATGTAAATAGAGGAGACACCATTTTTTCAGGCGAGACCACATGGCTACTGCACTATTGTCGACAATTAATTTCATATTATTATGTGTATTTATGACATTATTTTACACGAATTATTGTACATGTGGTCTCGGTATATATAATACGATGATACCTTGTCATTTCGAGGGTGTCAATTTAGGATATGGGCAGCAGCGTCTACCATATCACTAATTTGCTGAACCTGGTGGTTGGCAGCATATAATAATATCACCTCACGGAAAGGCAGACGTATCAATCTATAAACGAGGGTTATGTTCAACAGTGGAATTGTGCATTTGGCAACGAAAAAGCTAAGCTAATAAAAATGCTCAACCAGTAAAGCTCAACTGAATGTGAACCTAAAATAAGCAGCCAACTTTTTTCATGAAAATCAAGATGGTGAAATTTAATTCTCCTGCTTAATATTCTTTCTCGACGTCAAATTTGTCTCTCCAAAGGACGACAAAGCTCCTATTTTCGCGAAAGCAATCATCCGTCGGCGCTCGCGATCGCTCTCTAATAATTTCCTAAAGTGGGATTATCTTTCACCAATTCAAATTCCGCTCAAATCAACTCCCTGTCCGTACAAAAGGATCACGGTATTAGACACCAATAAACCTTTAATAATAAAAGTTTTATCTGTATAGATTTATCGTTTGCCAGAATCAGATATACCCACCCTTTCACTCACGATTTAGTTGAGTTTAATGCTATGACTGACGCTAAAATTGCCTCAAAAGCAGAAGTCAATACAATATGATATGTATTATATATACGATAATAACATACCCCTGTTCGATTTGCGAGGGAATTATTTGGAATCGAGTTGTGTCTATTTATGCTTTGTTTTTAATAAAACAGAATATACTAAGGAATATGTATTTCTGTCTGGGAAACTTACGTGCACTCAGCAGCTGATGGCGCTAGCAGCTGGCCGGTCATTCAAGGAGAACGTTGATGCGGCGACTACGGCATAGTTATTGTTCCATATGAGCTCCACCAACAGTAATGCACATTGGTCGCACAAGATTGGTACATCCTCACATTTTCCACCACAGTTGTGTTTGATTTAATTTGCTTAAAAGCTTGCGTATCGCACACGCGCTTCCGCTTCAGAATCACACGTTTGTTGAACATTGCTTTACGTGACCTTACAAATAACAATATCGCTTTTGCGGTGTTCCTGCAATAGCACGTTCCTTTTTTCTGACATGAACATTGCCTGCAATGTACATGCGATTGTGCGAACGTTGAAACGCAAGCTCAGACGAATGCGTCGGCGCCTCTGGCGCATGAGTGCCTCTGGGGCCTGTTTTATAAAGCGACAATTCGTAAACTGACTTATGTCATCTTCGACCGTAGTGCCCGTGGATTGGTCGAAAAGTCTAAAATAACTGACGTATGTTAGTTTATTACGAATTGTCGCTTTATGAAACTGGCCCCAGGTGGCGACTTTTCGGCTTCACAGGTTTTATGCTTATTTTAAGGAAAGGACTACTTTTGAACCAGAAAGTTGTTTATTATTATACAAAAATATATATTTCGGTCAAGGTGGGAGTGGTGACTGTAATTGGGAAAAAATTGGAATTTTTCATTTAATCATTCATTTCATTTTCTACTCATACTCGTAACGACTTTTCTAAAATATTCTAGATTTCGACAAAATATTCTAGACAGTTTTAGAATTCTATCATAATATCCATGATTTCTGAAATTGATTAAGAATGGTCTCTCAGCGTCCAGAATGCTGTCAAACGTTCTAGAATGTTCAGTAATACGTATTCCACAAAATTAATCTAGATATTTTAAGTTATATAGGAAAGTATCTAATGACCATGAGAGGAATGCTTTTAAACTTGCTAGAATTTTATAATAACCCGGAAAACGCGGGTTAGCTGCCAGTTTGTTCTAAAGATATCGATACTTTAAATCATAAATGGCCAACAGTATGTGGCAATCATGACACATATTGAATACTTGTTCTTGAGAGAGAAATGGAGAACTGTTTTGTTTTAGGATACATATATAGGAGATATATACATACATATATACAGATATTCTGAGGATTTGTTTGTTTGCTACCTCTCGATACCGCAGCGTTACACTATAGGTTTGCATACCTGTATACGACTATGTATTCGAATTGCATGGAGAGGGTCATTATTAGGCACAGACATTAACATTTTTGTGAGCCGTGAAACAAAAGTGAAGACATGGTAGCTCAGGTAAAGCGTCAGTCCTTGAACAATCGAGGTCTGGGTTCGATCCTAGCTCGTACCATTGAGTTCCATTTTGTTATTTGGAATTTATGTACGAATGATAAAAACCGGTGGCTTTTCGGTGAAGAAAAACATCGTGATGAAATCTGCACACTCCTGAGAAGAAATTTAAAAGTGTGTGTGAAGCCTAACAATCCGCACTGGGCCCGCGTGATAGACTATAACCCCTGCAGTGGGGACATATATAGGCTGATTAATTGATTATGTGATGTAAATATATACATTAAGTCTCGAAGGAACCACTTCATGCTGACATTCCAAAAGACAAACTGACTCTTGACTGAGAAGTTGCCGTAATTGTCTACATATACTTTTGGAACACTGGGGCGGGTCGCTGTGATTTAGGTTAAGTTTTTTGGTTATTTCTATTTGTTTAGCCTTGTTTACTTCCATCGGGCTAATATATACCGTCTATTTGATTCAAAACTCAATATTTACGTAAGATCCCAGCACCCGCGGGAGGCCGGCGAGAGTTAACAACCGACAGGTTTAATTAGGGAACGAAGCTAATTCCCAAGTTTTGATGAATGCGATTTCACGGATACAACCCCTTGCTCCAGAGCCGCGCAATTCGGGGATTTTGATTTAAAGGGTTGTCCAACTAATTGGTGCTAGTTTGCAATTTGAATTTCCGGGGGTGTGAATTTGAGGATGTTTACAGCGATTTGAATACGACGCAAAATGTCGACGGTTGCCGTTGAATTGTAGTGTCTGTGGGATGTTCATCGGTTTGTGGTTTGGGAATATGTACAGGATCACCTAGAGCTTGTGGTGTTGTTAACAGTGCTACGACTAATCTGTTTACCAATTCACCTGCCGAGCTTGGTGAAATTTTAATTGAATTACTTGACTAATAGCCCATGTGTCTCCACTGCTGACAGACCTCTCCCAAGGTGCACGCACCAACCGTTCCAGTCCTCATCCACCAACTTCTGTAGGTCATCAGAATAGCGATCCGGAAGCGGCCACCCCGGGTCTCCCGATCCGAGGTCTCCGCTTGAGAATATGGATGGAAAATAAAATGCAACTTTAGTTGGCTTTGTGGCAGGAGACGGTGTTTCTCTTGTATGCAGGTCTTGCCTTCACATATCCCATGATTGGATTGAGAGCGTGCTTAATGAGCAACAACCTTTGTTTGCTATATTGTTTACGACATCGCAATATAGATAAATTGGTTGGTGGGCACACGGTTCAATAGAATTGATTGTGTTCAACGATATCGGTTCCCAAGTTTCGAACACGTTTAATGCTATTCCGATATCAATTTTCCGCTATTTTGTAAAACGCGTTTCTAAAAATAGAGAGCCCTCTCCGGGAAAACGGGATCTCTTTCATAAATGCAATGAATTGAAATTGATGACGCATATCCGGGCCTGGAATGGCTGTCAGATTAAACCCAATAATTTATCAGAATATTTTATTATTTATCATCCTAATGCTTATGTTTGTGACAGCTCCATCGGCAAAGGTTCTCATTGAATGCCTGTCAGAAATAGAAAGGCAATTTTGTTTCGATGATATTTTGCCGTTGTGTTTTTGAGATGCGTCATTTTCAATTATTTGATGAAGCCTTTGTTTGCTTCGGATCGCATTTCGGTTTTCTTTATTTTATAGGTAAATTAAATACATATGGACGCGTATGTTGTTTTCCTTTCTAAGCTTTACAACTGAAGTCCAAAGCATCCTCGTCCAAAACTATGAGCTACGGGTACCGTACCGATATACCGTCAGTGCGTAGTATTGACATAAGCGATAAAATAACGGTTAAGCTACAAAGTGAATCTATAGAATCCATTAACCCACCGTAAAAAGATAGTTGCAGAACTGTGTGTCTGTCTGTTCGCCTCTCAACGAACCCTTGATTTCTCACTTGCCAGTAACTTGAGCGTCAAACTGTTTTAATTAGAGGTAACAGTTACCCACCTCACTGGCTCGTCGAGCTATGTCGTTGACCTTAGTCTACGGAATTTTTCATTTCGGATTTTATCACGTAGTAATTGGCAAAACATAGTGCTAATAATTACTACTTCACTACTATATTATTGACATGGGAAACAGTTAGTTATAGCAAAAAGAAAAATTTTCATATTTCTGGGATGGGTGACTTTTGTGATGAGGTACTTATGCAGGAGACCAAATCATTGGTGCACCTAGTAAAATGCAGTTCAAGGCGTCTACCACGAGTTTATGCAGGCGATAACGTGTGTCGTTAACTATCGCTCTGTCCTTGTCTAGCGCATCTCGACTGAGCAGCATTTCCGATAGTATTCTACGAGTATATACGTTATCGCCTGAATAAACTCGTGGTAGACGCACTGGGCACCATGCCGCACGGACTGGCCTTAGACGAAGTGTTCCGTTGTTCGAGTAAGTTGGTTTACGTTTTGTTTTTCATTGTTTTCATTTGTAAATAGCTTATAAGTTGTTACTACTGATAAATCTGTGTAAATATGTGTAAAATCATTGCCACTTAGCGATTGTAAAGATGTTTAGTGATAGATACACGCTTCAGTCCGTCTCTGACAATACCTTCTTTGTTCGTATTCCTTTTATCATCATTTTGTGAAGATAATGATATTCCTATTTTCAATCTGGGACCACCTGACATGTCAACTTCCGGCGCACATTGATATAGACCAGCAGATGCGTTTTACCTTTGAGCTTCGTTGTAAACATATTGATCTGGAATCGGGATATTTTCAAGGTAAGACTAATCATGCTTATTCGAGCTAAGCTTGTTCCATCCTCAACCAGATCGTCATCAGGTGAGATTGTGGTCAAACCTAATCCTATATAACCTGACTGACTGAGTACTGTAGGAAAGCAGTCGCTGCAAAGTTTATGTTTGTATTCAAACGATTTTGTTGTTTATTTTTCGCTTTGGCATTATAAAAGCCCTGGAGCCAGCACAAAAAGGTTCGCGTGAAGGCATCGCGTGACTGGAACTCATTTCGTGCAATACAAGCGTAATTAGGATCCTGTTCGTTACATTTGGATCTCAGCTAATGGAGCGCCTTTTCAGATCCACTGATTCGTTTATGCTGAAGTTAGTTTGCTTTTGGATGAGAACTTTCAAGAGATCCGAGTTGAATAATGTCGTTAGAATTGTATAGAGCATTGCCTAATGAAAACCAGCTAGCAAATAGAATTTATGGCTCAAAATGTTTCTATGAACTCAAAATGCTAAATAAGAGTTCTGGGAAACATTTACCTGGCCGACCTCCCACTAGATGCTACAATGACTTGGTAAATAAAAAATTAAGGTGTCGGGGCGGATCTATAAGCAATCGGCTTAGTACCGGAAGAAGTGTCGTGTATTGCATGATATGGCGTAACATGGACAAGGAGCATGTAATAGATAATATCCTGGGAGGTCTAGGTGACTATTTTCAGCTGATTATGAACTTCCACATGCATTCTCTTGGCATTTAAGTACCTAGTGATTCTCTGATATTTAGTCGAATAAGTAATACATTCTTGTCTTGACTCTTGGTCTTGGCAATGCCTTTATAAAATACCCTTATTGTTATTATTTAGTAAAGGACTTGCATATAGCATTCCGTGGATGTTGTAAGAGGGAAAGTTCAGAAAGTTGCAAATGACATAATGACAGCCAAAAGTTGCTCAGCGCCACCCATTGGACACGTGTACGACCTTGGCGACAACCCCAGCGAGACAACATCAACATCCAACCAATCTATCACGCGACCCCAGTGTGCATTGCTAGTCTTTACAAACACCTGTAAAATTATTCTTAACACACGGTATTTTATTCAAAGAAAACCAAGACCCACGATTTTTACTAAATGGAACCGATAAGTAGGCTTTCCGTGGCGTCTACTTCGTCTAATACAAAATTATCGATACCTTACTCTGATTACCAATTCGCCAAACAAAGCAAATCCCCTCATGGAAAACCGTCCGTGGAAAGATGATCTTTGAGACTCATGTTCGATACTGGACCGAACTTATCTAATGATGATGATTTGCGCGATATCAAGATATATACTTCAGATTTTCTTATCTTGACAGGAACAGACTCATGGGATTCGATAAAACTTTTCCAAGCGGACGAAGCCACGAGCAAATACTTATAAATTCAACCAGAATTGTAAGCAAAACGATTCCGTTTCAATCCGATCAGACGGAGAACGTTGGAAAAAGTAGATCACATAAAAAGCGCTCGCATATTTGAAAAATGGATGAATCCGTGCAAGGCTCCCTTGTCGTGTTAATAAGACCCGGGGGGCTCCTCGCTCACACTCGCTTCTGCGATTTCTATACGAAGGTTGGGAATACACTTCCGGGTTTCCATTCCGTATTTTATGCTGTGTTTAATGCACTTCGGGTTATTCGCGCTATTCTAAGAATGAACTCTAGGCCTAGGAGACAGTAGGGATTGTAGATTCTGCAAAGAGGAAGATGAGACACCAATCCACATCCCCTTCCGCTGCAATACACTCACAGCAGTCTAAAGATCTTCGTTATGCGTGAACTTTTAAGAATTCTCTCACAAAGCCTTACAGGGTAATGTCAACTCAAGCATATGACCATCTGAACTACATGCGTCTGGGAGACAGTAAGGTTTTTAGATTCTGCAAAGAAGAAGAGACATCAATCCACATCCTCTGTCACTACGATGCACTCAATCACAGCAGAAAAAAGTATTGGAAGCCATATCGTCACATTGACCGATTGTTAGGCATCTACCCCTAGAGGTGTTGTCCAATATATGATTGAAGTGGGACTTGAGGGTTCACAAGTGACTTGAGTTCAGTAAAAATATATCTAAACCTAAACCTTATTAGATTCAGTGTTCCCTAAGAACTGCAACTTTGTTGAGTAAATAGGCACTTTCTAGATCAACGTCGTAACGTCGCCTACACCACCTTCACTTACATGAGTTGAGAATTCATATAGATTATATGTGGTTGTATATATCTATAATTTTGTATAGGTTGGTATATCTCGTATAAGATATCCTGACGTATCGATACCCAGTTCAAACCTCTTCAGTTCTAAACTTGAAATTTGAAACATTGATTTCTTTGATGATAGAAATAGAGTACAGCTAACATTTGCACGTGGGTGAAGCTGAGACTCTGTATACTAAAAAGAAACTGCCGTAACCATAACCTGAAAGGATTGGTGATCACAGTAAGATGTTGTTGTGACGGTAGACGCAGGTGATGGATGTAATCTTTTAATAGCATACGCTTCCGAGGCTTCCAACATAGAAACACCAAATGTATGACCGTGTGGCAATGGACGTTGAAACATGCCAGAGTTAGATTCACAGGAAGCCATGGAGAAAAACAACAAAGCTCCCACCACACAGAAGATCCCCTTGTTAACACAAGATTCAATCCTAGTTGATAACACGTTCAGTAAGACGTAGGTGACGTGGTACATTCGTCGTGAGAGTCGACTCTCCTCGCGAATGAAATCTCTGTGTTGAGTTATTGCCGCTGCGGTCTCTGTAACAGAGTTGTTAGTTAGCTTGTGGGAACACGTACAGGTTCATTAATTCCAGAGATATATACCTAGTTGAAGCTGTGGAGGATGCTCAATTCGAAATTTTTTATGTGAAAGTGAGTTTGTTTGATGACTTTGTTTAGTTTATGTGTGTAGTTATAATGTCAAAAAAGATAGCCTACATATTTGCAGTTACTATCTACCTATTGGATAATAATATTCAATCTGAATTCAATTTGGAGCTATCTCCCGTGAGAAAATTGCCACGAAGTCCACGCCGAAAAGCAAGTGTGATATCGAACTCTCTAAAACTAAAAATTAGACTACCTGCTAGATGCACTGTCAACCTAGTAAAAGTCTTTAGTCTTAGTCGCTGCAAGTTTCATCAAAATCGGTTCAGTAGTTTTTGAGATATGGAATGTTAAGTATATAATATTTAAATGTTTGTTACCTCAGAACTTTCGACTGGGTGAACCGATTTGGATGATTCTTTTTTTTTATTTGAAAGCTGGTGCTTCCCGTGTGGTCCCATTTCAATTTGGTACAGTTCTGACAACGGCATCTATGAGAAAACGATATAAATCTAAATTTGTCGTAGTAAAAGTAGACTGTCAGGGCAGTTGAAGTTGGTTTTTTCCTCTTTTTGAACGCGTTAACTTGTTCTTTAATAGCCTTTTACGACACCCATGGGTTGAGATGTGGCTCTCTTCTAAAGCCGAGATCACACCGCTTAATATAAGGATACAAGACATTCATTTAGAGAGCCCTAAAATTATTAATTAGTCATTTAAAAAAATATTTAAGTGCCTTATTATCCTGTAAACATCAAAGGAAATGATGTCAAGCTTATTGTAAAAATACCCGCTTGCGAATTCCTCTCTCCAACCCTCAACAATCCCATTCAAAGTTCCACATTTTTATAATGAATCACATACGAAAGGCCACAAGGGAGGCTTTTATTCATCCCCGACACAAAACGAGAGATGTAAGGTTTTAAGGGTTTCTACCCGTAAAGGGAGTGTAACGTGTGTAATGAGATATGACGTAATCGTATTTGGTTGTCATATTTTTGTTTTCTTTTGTCAATTGCCGTGTTTAACATCTGACTTATTGTGTCGGATTGAATAGGTTTGAATGGTAACGTAAAATATGGTTGTTGATGATCATTTATTGAAATATCGATCTATTTGACCAGTTAGAGAACCAACAGAAAGAATTTTTGAGTGTAAAGTTGCCGACTACATACTAGTGAATTGTAATTCTATTTAGACATCGTTTATGAGGATGTATCTTCACAAGATATTAAGCCATTCAATACTAACTTTTTGGAGATCACTCTACTACTCTACTCTCGAACATCATTGATCATTAAAAACTAAATGAAAAGAACATTTCAAAAAGGCGTGCCCAATCCAAGTTGTTGCAAATCTGGCACCGAAGTTAAATTAAAAACTTGGCGGTGTTTTTGCGGGACACGGCTATTTAAAGTCCCGGTCCCGGGACTCAGCAGTACCGGAGTTCCGTATTGGAAACACGTCAAACACTCCAGCCTTGTTTTTCTTATTTCCTTCAGCTTGGAAAGTTAGAAGATCCTCTTCCGCGTCGACGAATGGCGGCGAATGGATGGAATTTCTTCATGGGAAGTTGGAGGGTCTAATATCCTGATTTGAATTGTTTGAGTTCAAATTAAAAAGTTTTTAAGCACGTTAGTCTATCTTAAGCACCCTGAACACAAATAAAAGAGAGTATTATTACCACTAATACTTAGTACATCAAACAAAATTTGAAAACCCGAGGACTGATGATTGTTAACATGAAATAAATAGCCTGATATTAAGATTATTATGAATTGATTAGATTTATATATTTTTTAATTTAGCTGATATATTATATTGTATTTTTATACCGAAAAGCCAATTATAATGATTTTTATAAGTCGCACTTAAATTCCAAATAGCAAATAGGAACTCATTGGTACGATCCTGGATCGAACGCAGACCTCGATTATTCAAGGACAGTTTGATCAGTTTTGATGGGTCACGAAAAATAGCTGAGTTGATACGAGTATGCATCATGTCGCAGTTCAGCAATTTCAGGAATCCAAATTTTACAAACATACAATTTGTATTTAATCTGAAATACGTTAGCGCGACGTGAGATTATTGTACATCGTAGTAAAATTACCCAAAAGGACCTACGTATAATAAAAGTCTATAAGTCACGTCGAAAGATTTCCCCCGAAATATTTTTATCTATTTAAGAATCCATTATCATCGAACGAAACACGTTTTCTTTCGAAATCCGAAATTAATTGGAGTTGAAAAGTTTTTAGCAAAACAGTACATTCTTGCTTAACTTTTTGCATTAGGAAATTCCATTTTTTAGAACAAAAAATGGACTTTACCTTTATTATAAATGCAGAGCGCGTGTTTTGTACGTGTTTCAATTACAGTACCAAACGCCGAATAAAAGCCCGGCATGAAAACAACATAATTTAAGTGCTATGATATTTAAGCCACAACTATACTTTGTCATAGAATACTCTGCTGAAATGAAAATGTTAGGATAAATTAAATGGACGGTTTTGTCAATATATTTAACACTAATTCGAAATTCGCTTGTATAATTTCATGTGTTTTATTGTTACAATAATGAGACTTGAAGATAACGGAACAGCTTTCACCTGGAGATGTTTCATCATCAACAGCCTATATCTCTCCGCTGCAGGGGAGCCCTACTCTCCTACCACTCTCCTTAAGATAGTATGTCTCACATACGTATTCAATCCGGCGGGCCCTGTGTGGATTGATAGACTTCACACACACCTTTGAATTTCTTCTCAGAACTGTGCAAGTTTCCTCACGATATTTTCCTTCACCGAAAAGCAAAGGGTAATGATTTTTATCATTCGTATATGAACTATATGAATATCAAATAACAAATTGGATCTCATTACTACGAGCCACCCAGACCTCGATTTTTCAATCACTGACGCTCTGCCCAACAGAGCTACCAAGGCTTTTGTCCAAGCCAGGATCGTTTGCACACTGTATATTTTTCACTTACCCTTCATCTCATCCGATCTATTGAGGAAGAGGTTTTGACTAGCATCGCAGACCAAAACTGAACTTCATCGTTGTTAACACTGTTTATTTTGAAACAAGGTCATCGGACGAAATTTTTTATCATCCCACGACACGAGAAGCTAAGTAACAATAAAAATAAAATGAAAGAGAAGGCAGTAAAAATGAAATAAAAACTTTATTGGGCCGCGTTAAACAAGGATCTTGGAGTTTCTTGCACAAATTAGGCTTTATTGAACGTCCTAAAGCTAGGGTATTCTAGAGTTTTACGGCCTAAAATTAGTTGTAACTTCAGTTCATTTTGCTTCTATAATTTTAAGTATTTATTATTATTAGTGTCTTATTTTTATCAATATTTTATTATGATGATTATAAGTAGACCTCAATTGTTCATTTACTGAAATATTTTGTACAAATACCGTCAGTAAAAATATAAAAAATGCTTAAGCAAAAATTTTCTTCATCGACTAGTCTTATTGGCAAAGCTTGCAACTATGGTTTGAAAATTTGAATGCCTAACGTTATAATCGTTTTAATTAGTTCGTACTTAATTTAAACTGGACATGCTTTATAGTGATTTTTGGTGCAGGAATGACAGTTAACTTTTTGAATGTAACGTGTTGAGTTTGAAATTCTTTGTGATTTGAATTTCTAAGATTGTTTGTAATATCCTTATTAAGTCGATGACATTGATAATTATGTAGTTACTTTTGCCCACGACTTCGTTGAGGTGAACTTCAGACATCATCCTATAGGTGATTCTATGTCACTCTCGAATTTATAAACGGTTTCTCTAAAGGACAATAAAACAAACTTGTTCATTAATTTACTTATATTAAACCGAGGTAAAGTTTGTAGGTTTGGATGTAGGTAATAAGTAATATCGGAAACTTTTCAGCCGATTTATCAATCAAATATACATAGGACATGGGCTAAAATAATGTTTGATTTATACCTTCAAAACTGCGGGCATTAGCCAATATAACATTAGTATATTTAGTTTTTTATGCTGCAACAAGCACAAAGCCTAATAAATATTTTATCAATAAAACAGCAAAATTATAAAACCGAGTTTGACATCAATCCTTAATCCAAGTCAAAAAATTAAATCAATCCGCTCACAACCGATCCTAAACTTTCCTCTGAGTCCAACCGTTCGTTTGTCCACCGATTTGTTATCAAAATTCCCGTCGATTAATTTAATTTGTGAACAGAGAAACGGTCCTACAATGGACGGAGTGGCTGGTAACCTGTCCACTCATAAAAGCCCGTTTTACGATCCATTTTGGTCCTGCAAATGGCCTTTTGCAGGCGCAATGTGTTTTCAGAATCACGCCATGGTACACGGATTTGAAATAAATGTAATATTTTTTGCTGTTCATTTTAGTAGACTTCGTAATACGGAACGGTGTGGTGAATTATTCAGCACAGCTGACTGTATTTAAATTTGACTGAAAATTGAAATACTTAAAAGTTAGTTAAAATACAGTTAGTTCGTGCAAAGTTTTAGTAGAGTTATAATTTCATTATTTTTAACACATAACCCATATGTTAGGAATAAACTAGAACCTTCTCATGTACACGTGTATTTCTGTTCAGGTTAACACAATAATACCATGTTAAATACATCACCGAGCATCTCCAACGTTAATTGCTGTTCAATCAGACTTAACATTTCAAGTAAATACGATGTGAAACCCTAAGAATACTATATTTTAGCTGGAGTTCGAAGGCCGGCCCGAAACGGCTATCCCATCCTCTGAGACGCTAATGTCACTCTCTCGCTTGACATTTGACGTTTTACACTGCGTTTTGAAACTCCTAACACATACTTGTTTGTCCTTCTTTCACATAGTAACGGAAAATCAGACTTTTGTATAGGAATAGTTGGAGGGTCGGAAAAGGATACTACTATTTTATCTAGACCAAATAAGTATAAATCATGTACGATAATTTATTATTTATGTTTGTTATCAATTGCTTCGCTGTGAAGGTTGCTTGAAATATTAGCGGTAAATTGTTGACATCCCGAGAGAACCAAACATTTCATGTCATGTGCTTGTTTACCGGTTCAACTCAGTTTAATTTATTTTCAAACTACCCGCTCGACAATGTTCTCGACAATATATCATGCAAACCTATCCATCCTATCTAAGTCAACATAGCCCTAGGGCTTACACGAGTAATAATTTGTACTGAAATTCATTATAACCCGCTCGTAACTAAAAATGATTTGTTCTATTAATGGTGACGCCCCATTAAAAAAAATAGATCCCAGTCAACAATGTTATTTGAATTCAATACATTAAATTCATTTGGAAGCTTTTATCCTACATCCTCACTGGCCTTCCACTAAAAATAACTTATTCGAAAACAGCTTTGACTACACCAGAAGAGCGAATCAGGCGCGCGCGCATGAAACTCTATTATAATAATTACAAGTAACGAAAATGATTTTGTCTTCATACGAAGTCTATGTCTTTAGCACCCTTGCTTTTGTTTCTTGGCAGAACATGAGGTGTGAAAAGAACAGTAATTTTCTCGATCATTACACATTGGGGCACATTGTTACTGACGATCTGAAAGACGATCAGGATATGGAGCGGGAGCGCAGAGCATTGTCGGTGCGCGCGAACATGCTGGCTCGCAGGTTTGCCCGGTGCGCGGACACAGTCAAAATCACGCTTTTTAAATCTTACTGTACCTCACTGTATACCGGGAACCTGTGGGTCAGATATACACAAAATTCCTACAATGCTCTGCGAGTCCAATTCAACAACGCCTTCAGGGCGCTGTTAAGGCTTCCTCGGTTTTGTAGCGCATCAAATATGTTTGCGGAGGCGCGAACAGATAGTTTTAGCTCTATCCTAAGAAAGAAAGCAGCGTCGCTGCTACGTAGAGTTCGAGGAAGCACTAACAGCGTTCTGAGGGTGATTGCTGGTAAATTCGATTGCCCATTGATGTGGCATCTTATTATGATAACCAAATCTGTAGTAGAATATAAGTACTAACATAGATAATAAGATATTACTAACAAAAATGGACTATGGTTGTCTGAATATTTAATAAAAAAAAATTACGCTGTCATCGTCTTGGGCGAGCTTGAATCCCTCTCTGCATTCAGGATTCTAAACTCTAGAATCCTTTGCTATGCTCGGGATTTGATTTAAGACCCAGTATATTGTGTTATCATGATCAATGATAACTTAAATTAATATATATAGTTATAATAATGTAATTTATCCAATTAAATCGTATACATATGATTGAGTTTATTGATTTGAAAGTTGTAACTTCTTTTCGTATCAACGGCAAAACCAATGGAGATACAGTTTTGTATACACGTTGTGCTAAGCACTTTTTCCATGAAAATTTCTGAAGCTCGTTTAGATGAAGTTAGGATCAAAAGTACTAATGTAAAGTAAATCAAATCATACCTATTGATAACATCAGTGTACAGGTTGGGAGATGTAAAAGCGTCGGTGGCGCAGTGGATAAGGCGCGGGACTCTCAATCTGAGGGTTCCGGGTTCGAATCCAGCCGTGTACCTATGAGTTGTTTTTCAATTCAAGTACATTATCCGATTGCTTAACGGTGAAGGAAAACATGGTGAGGAAAGCTGTATGTCTTGAACGGGCATGTGAAGTCCGCCAATCCGTACTGGTCCCGCGTGGTGGTCTATGGCCCATACAATCTCTGTAGGAGAGTAGGCCGAAGCCCCTGCAGTGGGGACGTATATAGGCTGTTGATGATGATGACAGGTTGGGAGCGAATCTGTTACGATTAGAAAAACAAGTCCGGAACCTTTTCACCCCTCAATTCCAGGGTTAAAGAAAAATGAATCATGAGGCAAGTATCACACGAGTTTGAAGGTTGTAAAAAGTTTCGATTGTAAAAATCTTGATTGCTGTAGAAAAAACAGAAACTGGGGTACTGCACAGCAACAATGACAAACTACTATGTATAATATGTATAATAATCTTGATTACAGAAGCAGGCATTCAATAGGACCTTATTTCAAGGACTTACGCCTCGAAGCCCGTCTTAATTGCGCCTTTTGTACATTAATTAATAAAAATGTTGTATTCTAGCTATGTTACGGAAATCACATCTGTTGATAAGATTGCTGAAGAAAGCTCTTTAGGTAGAGGTTTATTAATAATATTTTGGTTGGTAGGAGTGGGCAACAAAATCTGCTAACAAACAACAGCTTCTTCATTGAGTCAAATGGCCCAAACGCGTTCAATAACGGAATTTTTTTTTAAATAAATCCTAAAAAAATAAGTCAAAACTTTTTTCATTTTTCAATCTCCTTTTTTGCTATTCACATATTTTCTCTTTATATCGTTGAAGTGTTGACTTTACAAACTTAAATTATTATAACGCCATTTTTCCATTCCATAACACTTCTTTATCAAGATTTTTCTGTCGTCTAGTTGTATGGACACATGAAAACAATAGATTTACATTTATTTACTACAAAGTACCAATTCCAAGTTCACGTATAACTGTCAAATAGTCCGGTCAATTTAGACCAAAAAATGACAGTGAAGTTACATAAAGTCCCAACAAGCTGAATTTCAGTGAAATTGTTCAAAATATAATTATAAACAATGTCTAGAAGTTCCCCATCATTCCCCTGTAAGGAATTTTTTTTATTCAAGGTCAAAGGTCAAAAAAATGAGTTTTTCGCGATTTTCAGCAAAACGGTAAGTTTTATCATAAAGTACCTCAACAAAAATTGTAGATCATAAAATTATCTATAAAAAATGTATCAATACTTTTTTTCTTACGAGCCACCGTTTCTGAGATATAACGATTCAAAAAGTTATAAAAGTTGTTATCGTCATAATATGCATGAGTACGCCAGGTATATACATCTAGATTTGTTATATTTTATATTATATATATTAAATGTTTAAATATTTTTCTATCGGTCATTGTAACTTATACTTACAATATAAAATATACATAAGTTTTAACTATAAGAATATCAGGTAAAATGAAAAAATACTAAAAATAAAAAACAAGTTCAATTAGCTTGTCTTCCTCCAACCTCAGTTGCTGCTCACCAACATCTTTTTCGAGTATATTACTTAGGTTCAAGTGTGGCTTGGTTATCAGCTAGACCCTACAGACTGGGGTTGGAAGTTGGACAACAATATATTAGAGCCAGTTCAAACTTTACTTCCACCTGCGCCGGAAAAACTGCAGAACACTATTTTTTGCAACTGCAAAAAGGGATGCAGTGCTAAATGTGGTTGCAAAAAAGTCAGACTGTCTTGTTCTTTGGCATGCACAAATTGTCAAGGCCGGTCGTGCTCTAATATTGAATCACAAACAATGGAGGATTCGTTTGACTCCGACGAAGTATCATGCGATACATCGCTATTGACGCAATTTACTTGCATCCAAAATGAAGATGAAGAAGAAGCAGGAGAAGAAGAACAAGAAGAAGATCAAGAAGAAGAAGAAGAAATAGAAACTTACGAATAAGACGAATAAACTTCAACACTTTTTTTTTAATTTACATCGCTATTATCTTTCCCAATCTTTGAAAATTTCCGTTATTATGCAATAGTTTTACATTAAACAGGATCACAACTGACCCGTGGAGTAGGCGGCCACTGGGGAAACCACGTTACAAAAACGCGCTAAGTACACTACCTCATAGGTGGCATGGAAACGTGTGCATATTATGACGATAACAACTTTTATAACTTTTTGAATTGTTATATCTCAGAAACGGTGGCTCGTAAGAAAAAAAGTATTGATACATTTTTTATAGATAATTTTATGATCTACAATTTTTTTGAGGTACTTTTATGATAAAACTTACCGTTTTGCTGAAAATTGCGAAATACTCATTTTTTTGTCCTTTGACCTTGAATAAAAAAATTTCCTTACAGGGGAATGATGGGGAACTTCTAGACATTGTTTATAATTATGTTTTGAACAATTTCACATAAATTCAGCTTGTTGGGACTTTATGTAACTTCAAATGTCTAAATTGACCGGACTACAAAGTTATCGTCAAAAAATATTCAAGCGTCAAAACTTCTATAAATATTAAAAACAATAAATAAACAAAAATTTATAAAAATTTCAAAATAAAATAGTAAAATAAGGAATATAAATGTGTATTTCCAAATTGTATGAAAACAAATACTCCACAATATTCATTAGCATAGAATATTCAAACCGTAAACGCTAAATCGAACCTAATAATCAGTACCAACATAATTGTATTTCCCATATACGAAGATGGTTTAGTACAGAGTAAGCAAGTGTTACGTAAATCGTGTAACGGGAACATAATTTAAATTTAATATGTTAATGATAATTAAACCTAATCCTAGTGCCTAATGAAGTGTGTCTAATCTAGGGAAATTCAATATTAGCTACTGCTCTATTACATACTAATTTTCACAAAAACGAGGAGCTTTAACCCCTTCTCAAATTCTGCTTAGAAATGTTATTTTAAAATTCAGTTTACTGTAAGGGTTATTGGTCTTTTATTAGTATGTTCTTATTGTACACAGCAACAAATTGTGTATTTATGTGTGTACAGATTTATTTTTTATGGGTCTTATATTGACTTAACATATATTTCAATCTAAATCGAAGTAGGATCTTTTTAGTACATTTAACCGAGAAACACTCATATTTTTAGATTACAATTTGGCAGTAGGCAGAAACAAATTCGTGATGTCGGTATATACAGAAACGACTAAACGACATTGAACTACAATGTACAATTTATTATGTGATACTTGTTTAAATGCAGATAGTTAATCAATTTATTATGACTGTAATTGAGAAACAGGCAAATTATACTTACTTCAATGCAAAAACAAATAAATTATCCTTACTTTAATGCAGAAATAAGTAAATTATACTTACTTTAAAGCAGAAATAAATAAATTATACTTACTTCAATGCAGAAATAAGTAAATTATACTTACTTCAATGCAGAAATAAGTAAATTATACTTACTTTAATGCAGAAATAAGTAAATTATACTTACTTTAATGCAGAAATAAGTAAATTATACTTACTTCAATGCAGAAACAAGTAAATTATACTTACTTTAATGCAGAAATAAGTAAATTATACTTACTTTAATGCAGAAATAAGTAAATTATACTTACTTTAATGCAGAAATAAATAAATTATACTTACTTTAATGCAGAAATAAGTAAATTATACTTACTTTAATGCAGAAATAAATAAATTATACTTACTTTAATGCAGAAATAAGTAAATTATCCTTACTTTAATGCAGAAATAAGTAAATTATACTTACTTCAATGCAGAAATAAGTAAATTATACCACCTTCAATGCAAAAACAAGTAAATTATACTTACTTTAATGCAGAAATAAGTAAATTATACTTACTTTAATGCAGAAATAAGTAAATTATACTTACTTCAATGCAGAAACAAGTAAATTATACTTACTTTAATGCAGAAATAAGTAAATTATACTTACTTTAATGCAGAAATAAGTAAATTATACTTACTTTAATGCAGAAATAAGTAAATTATACCACCTTCAATGCAAAAACAAGTAAATTATACTTACTTCAATGCATGCCTAATCAAGTATGCTTTGTCATGTGCAGCGCTGTCAGCGTTTGTGTTTATTGAAGCTGTAAAAGAGGCATCTAGACCATCCTTTCCAACGAAAACCTTCAAGTGAAACCGTGCCCAATCGGTATTCTATTTTGAAACACGTTTTGAATATGGATTACCTAGTTCAGAGTTTCCAGATGAATTTCACAATTTCTACTTTTATAGAAACGGTAAAGGAAAAATGTTCGACAAACGTGCTCGCTCGCAGTCCACTGGCCAAACAATAAACTCTCCCACATGCGAGCGCAAATGAACTTTTTAATTACATTTCCTACTTTATTTCGGCGCGCGTGTCATATCGGTCCACTGGGCTCGCAAAGGACGACGCCCTATTGTCGGTTTAACGGCAGAGTAGTGCAGTTTTTGAATGAAACCAATAAAGCTAGAATAAAATGTTTCCAAATGAAAGAGTTACATTCGTTTTTTAAATTCTACGAATGCATTTCAATATGTGTATCTTGTTTTTTTACAAAACGTTTTTATATGATGATATCATGATTTGAAAAGCATTTAAAACCTCAAAAATACCAGCCTCATTCCTGTAAAAATCAAACGCACATGTGTTTCAATTTTCTATTCTATGCTATCAAGAAGACGGTATATTCTTACCGATATTAAAGATGCAATAGTTTGTGTATTTTTGTATGTATTTAATGAAATTTGGTATGTCCAACGGGAGGGTTAAAGGAAAAGTGCTATAGCAGGGCTGGTGTGTTCCCAGGGTTCTTCGACTTGCGCTGAGGATTGCCATCAAGGTTAATTTCGATGATTACAATTTCATTTAACCTAGTCTTATCTCCAAAGGAATCAGGCACCTATAGAAGATTTTCTCCCGGAAAAAAGGTACATATATCATTCTCTGCATCAAAACTTATGCTAACTCAATTATCAGTGTCCGTAAATTGATCCCGTGGGATAATTTCTGCAACACTCAGACGAAGAACAACAAAACTATTGGGGAAACTAACATGGAACTCATTAGGTCAATGTTTTGAGTATTTATTTTAGGTTCCATTAAATTCCATTAACGTAGTTCGGGTAGTTTTCATGATATTGTCCAAATGTACTTACCGACACTTTCTGATGCGTAAAAAGCTAGCTCCATGATGTGCAGGTTGCGGGGTAGCGCCAATTTAATCCACAAAATACTAAGGTGGCTATCGTTAAAAGCACTTGGGGTTGAAAGTTTTCGCATACAATTTTAAAACGGTATCACAATCAAGGAGATTGCAAAGCCCAAAAAAATAAACAAGGAGTTTTCATGAAATAAGACTGCATTGCATAGTTGTTGGTTGAATGACATGGTATTCACACGATGATTTTGTTACTTTTTAAATGTTTTATAATGAGATTGGAGTAATAATGAAATCTAGTACAATTGTTGTCCCATTTCGTAATGAGTTTTTTAACGTTGAAGTTTTAGCTGGAAGATACCTTATATATGACTTTATATAGCGTTGAAAATAAAAACAATGCTTCGGACATATATATAATTTGTATTAAATCAACAATAATCTTAGTCTTTACATTCTTTGGTATAATTATCAGCTCGTTTTAGGTACACTTAACTAATTTATTTTGAATTTACATTTTTGTTCTGTGTTAGCCTGCGGACAGTACTGGATCTGACACCGGAAGGACATCAACTATAAAACAAGCAGAAAATCGTAGATTTTTAAAATAAAATGGCGTTGTATTATTTGCCAAACATTTTTACGATCATGTGCTGCCATTAATTAACAATACAAGTAAAGAAAAAGCGCTTTGGCATTTAATATATATTTAAGTAAATAGCTACTCTAGGAGCATCAATTCAGCTTACACAGCGCTGTGACCTAACTGTTTCTCTCTCTCGATTAGACTTGATGCTGTTGGTCCTTCGACTATTACAGCTTCACCCAAACAATTTGGCAAGAACTGGCTTAACTGGCGCACCCGCTTGGGCTCGACCTTGGCTTAGGGCAGTCGCTTTGTGTTAAAATGATTGGAGAGAACCTCAACATTTTTTTCACCTTCGCGTAAATCAACGTATATCGCGTAATTAACAACTCATGACGCGGCTTTCGCCGGGTGCTCGCGTTAATATCACTGCTACATTTTTTGACATCTTTCAAGCATAAAGTAGACATGTATTTAGGCTATTTGTGTATTAAAAATTACATATATACTTTGACGTTGCCAGGCTAATCTGCGTGGACTCTTTAAGATGGCGGAAAGATACAACATGGCGGCAACTTACACAAGGGCTCATTGTAAGTAAGGAATCTGACGATGGAAAAAAAAGGTTACCAAGTTTTACAGTCATAACCTAAACATTCTTAAATAGCAAACTAGAAAGTAAACATGAAAAAAAGAATATTACAGGATTGTCAAATTCAGTCCATCTGCACGACCTAGAAATTCCACCGGCCTTACTCAAAGAATTCTCATGCTAATATTTAATCTAATTCATTTTATTTATTTATTTTACATAATTATGTTACATTATACACTACGTATACCTATGTGTTGTTTGTCCATACTAGGAATATCATTAGTAGTATTTGGCACAGCTGGGGTGTTTGAAGATTCGCCGCGCCGCCTGGTGACGTAACTGTTGACAAAAAAACATATATGTATAATTAACTGCCAAGAGTTTCACAAAATGGCGTACGCCGTTGGGTTAAGAGGGTATGCTGTTGTCAAAGCGCCCATACAAACGTAGTCCAGTCATATTTTGAGTATTAAGCTATGAAAATCTATGAAAATTTCAAGACACAATCTAGAAACAAATATCTGTGTCGGTGGTGAGTCAGATTTTCGTTTAAATATATACTTCCAGAGTTACAGGGCGTCAAAGTATTGTATTTTTCGGTAATAAAAAGCCCCAACTTTGAACCTGATTTACAAGAATATGAATCAATTTAGAACAATTTGGAAAAACCACCGACACCTGAAATTTTATTAGTATACTGTATTGAAAAAATGGCTACATAATATACATATATCCTTCAAATGATCACTGGACTACGAAACATCCAAATAACGGGCGGATAACTTCGCGTAGTGTATGCTGTCTCACCGTACGCGCTCGGGTAGGATAGGGCTCGGAGAGGGACAGCTACAAAACAATGCAACCTTGAACACGGCCACGTGGTCTTACCAACATAGCCTCTTAAAGATATTTTGATCTATATAAGAAATATAAGAGATCTGTAATGAAACCTACAGGATTTCATCAAGTAAATAATACAATAACAAGATCAATGGATGTTTTTTCTGGCTTGTTACCATTATTCTGCCTGAGTATGCTAAACTACAGCGTTGTATTCCGGTATGAAAAGTACTTCTTATTAATTTCGCATATTAATTATGACAGTACATAAAGTAACAATTATTTAATACTAGCTTCCGCCCGCGACTTTGTCCACGTGTACTTCAGGATGTATTCTACTTGTTCGATAGGCACAGGCAGGTGACGTATATGACAAATTATTATACAGCATAAGGAACAAAATAGTGTTTATTCTGTTACGTAGTCTAATAGTTTAAAGAAACAAAATAAATGTCAATATCTGACGTAGTACATTCAAATAGTTTTCACACTAATATTATAAACGCGAAAGTTTGTATATACGAATTTACATACTCTATGGTCGGTTACTAGGCAACGCGTTTTTGTTATGCCAAAATTGCCCATGTAATCCCACTAATATTATAAGTGTGATTTTGTACAATTTGCACAATATGTCTTTAGAAATTATATCCTATATGTTATTCTGATGTATAAGCTATGTTATTGTAAAGTTTCATTCAAATCAATTCAGTAGTTTTTCCGTGAAAGCGTCACAAACATCCAAACATCCAAACTTTCACATTTATAATATTAGTAGGATCAAGATAGAAATCCCTTATATGCTCAAAAACAACCGCAAAAATTAGGTCAAAGCCAAACGAGGCTTCGTCATACAAAGTTTATTTTATTATAATTATGTACCTTGACAGAATGTACAAAGGTTGGAGTAATTAAAATAGTAAGAATGCCATTGAAATGGTTACCTTTGCGTGAGTAACGTTAATGTGTTCGTAAGGCGCAAGCCACGTAGGATCGGACCGAACCACGGATTTTGTTTCGTTTCGTTTTTGTTTCGGATTTGGTGCAATTTGTATGAATCCGAAATTTGAAGAGCATTTCGAACCGTCATATTTCATGGTACTAGAAACATGATGGCCCATACCACGAACTTTGATTTCGTTTTTGTTTCGGATTGCTGTCGGATTGGGCGCATAATGTACGTATGTATCCGAAATTTGAATTTTAAACCGATTTCGATAGTCATGTCTTTCCAATATCTTCAGGGACAGCCAGCTGTCACTGTATCATTTGCTTCGCGAGTTTTCATCATACCATGAATATAATAAGTATTTTCGTAGTAGGCTATAAACTACGAAATAGAATTTTTAACTATAATGTAATCGAGCACCACTTATTTTGTAGCTATACTCTGTCAAAGCTCTCACTGTGTTTAATAGGTTATGAACAAAAATGAATTCTCGTGGCTTTCATCTTACTAAAACCACTTTGCCTAAAAATGCCTATGTGAAAATTGCAACATTATTTTCTTGGAAATCACGTTTATGATTTTTAGTACATGAAAACTCTGTCAGAATTGAAGTTTTATTTAATTTATTCAGAAATGATATATTGGGCATAAATATATAAGGCATACAAGATACCTTGTTCAGCAATATGATCTTTATTCAAAATATGTTAATATAGGAAGAACTTTTAAGAACTCCCTCTGACAAAGATAAATTATGTAGCGATTTGTTTTATTAAATCCACGTCATCAAGCAAATATTAATTGCTCTGAACGATAAGGGATCTATCAGAATATAACACGCTCTATTCTGTGTTTGAAAGCCTCAAGTAATTCAATTTACGCGGTCTTAAGGCACCACGTACATTGACGCAATGAAACGCTGCCACAGAATCGGGTAAAAGATAAAGCAACAAGTAATAAATTGACAGTTAATGTGTATCTCATGAACAAAGATGTTGCTTCTGACTTTTATTCTAGAAGAGAAACAATATTAGCTGAGTTGGAAAGTGTTATCTTCTGTTAATGATGAGGCGAAATGGAATGAACGAATGGTTGTTCTATATGATATTTTAGAATTACATTGTAGGTGACGTGAAGCATGCGGCTTGGGAGTGGTCACTGTGGGGAGGTATACTCGTATGTTTAACAGCGGACGTTTCACTGACTGAGCTGCGACGGACGTCAAAATCTACTTTAACAATGTTGAACAATGATTTCATTGACATGCATTGGATGGATGACATAAATGGATTTCTATATCAAAAGAAATGACGCCAGTTTTTGGAAAAATCAGAATCGACTTTGGCAACTCAAATGCGTAAGTGCACTACTGAAAATAAGCGTCCCTTGTTGCCACGACCAACTGGACTTCTATATGTTTATTCTATTTTGTGAATGATAATTTTAATATCAGATAATACATAACTCTCCAACGTGTTAAGATAAACCAGCTAGCATAACATGCTATACCTATTATTCATTTATTCATAAGTCAAGCTTTGGACATGAGGTTCCATCATGTAACGCCTTGTCGGCGTCAATTGGGTAAAGGATATGCTAGAATTTCCTCACCTTGAATGGGAGGTCGTTTGGTGATGCTGCCGTCAAACGACACCCACAAGATAATATGGGGATGACTTTACTACCAGTACTACCATAAAATAAAACACTAATCCAACTGAATGTAGAAACAAATTAACATCCCAACATTAGCGAACTCTGAAAGCTTTTTACCATTAGACATTTCATAGGCAGGAAATGAGCTTCAGAGCACCTGACAAGCGTTTATTATTCGGTTTACGAGCGTTTCCTTCCTCCAGTGCACGCCGTTTCGCATCGAAGATAAATTTATTATCAGCACAACGCCGCACTGTTGCCTTCAGAGGAAATTGTCTTCTCAAATGGGACGGGAAGCCATAACTTAAGGATATCAATGCCCACTCGGTGTTGATTGAGAATGATTAGTTAGCCGGTTTTGCATATTAGCTTTGGCGGTTTGCTTTCCGTTAACATCTTTTTTGTATGCATTTGGCGTAAGCTATTGAGTACGTTCAAGAATCAATCTGTATTGATTTGATAACATGTTTCTGCATTTTATTTGTGCTATTTTATATATTTTAATGTTGTTATAAAATAAATGTTTATCGGTTTTATTTCATGTCCCAAGTGCAAGGAAAAATTATAAGTAATCGTAACAAATGCACACGACGACTTGGCGTCTCATTTTTTTTAGACAGCTCTCTATATTCGAGACTAGTTCCGTTAATTCATCTATTTTAAATGTGTAGGTGTAGCCGCAGGTAATAAAATGATTATTCAACTTGTCGTTAAATGTTATTATTTTTCGTCAATAATTTTATTTTCTGTTGTTTTGAAGAAAATAAGTTGTATTAGTGTTAATTATCGTATATCTGTAAGTTGTGATAAATGTTTTTTGTTATATATAATTTATCTGCCAACTTACTGTAGAGGTAACTTAATAATGGCAACCGAAAATCGGAAAAGATGCAATAGCTATCGAGTTAGCTTTGACTTTTCTATTCTCTCTGGGAAACGCCTTTATGAAAATGGAAAAAGAAAAAATATTGACATCAAAAACATTTTTTATTCTTAAAGATGCCAAAGAAACAAACCAGAAAACGTAGTGGCAAGTTTGATGTCATGATATAAACTTTATCTCACCTTAAAAATGCGAAACATTCTTACAGATATCTCATTGACTATTATCTTAACAGCCCTATTCAACCACAAATGAAAATTGGTCGTAACGTGTATGAAATGTACGAAATTATCACATAAAATTTTCGCAACAACGGCATAATTAAGGTTCCTAATTAGGCTTATCATTTTATATCAGGGCCCCTTGTTTTAGTATTCTCGGAGGTTATGCGTAATAGTATCTTTTTTATATCCGGTCAACATATTAAGAGAATCCTGTTTCCTGTTAAAACATAAGGAACTAAACTTATTAGTAAATTTACGAGCGGAAGAGGTAAGTGGCCAATGATTAAATTCGAGAGCACTTCAAACTCTTAGGAAATGGAGGATAGACTCCAAGAAATCGTTTTGTGGACAATTTGATTTACTATGCAAGTGCATTTATAGACATCTGGGAGCTCTATTTAAAGACATACCGATGCCAATAAACACGTGAAGTTAATTTTAATAGTGTATGTGGTACTAATCATGTCAATCTTTACTTCGAAATATCTGGTAAGCGTGACGCTTTAGGCCACTGTGTTTCATGTCATTTTTTGTTCATAAAATAGTCATCTATCGATATATATCAGCAGAATTGTGTGCTGCCAACTTTAAAAAAAATCAAGATGGCGTCCGGTCTCTTAAGGGGCTATGTTGGTAAGACCACGTGGTCGGTTTCAAGGTTAAATTGTTTTGTAGCTGTCCCTCTCCGAGCCCTATCCTACCCGAGCGCGTACGGTGAGACAGCATACATTATGCGATGTTATCCACCCGTTATTTGGATGTTTCGTAGTCCAGGGATCATTTGAAGGATACAGTATATTATGTAACCATTTTTTTAATACAGTATACTAATGAAATTTCAGATGTCGGTGGTTTTTCCAAATTGTTCTAAATTGATTCATACTCTTGTAAATCAGGTTCAAAGTTGGGGCTTTTTATTACCGAAAAATACAATACTTTGACGCCCTGTAACTCTGGAAGTATATATTTAAACGAAAATCTGACTCACCACCGACACAGATATTTGTTTCTAGATTGTGTCTTGAAAATTTCATACATTTTCATAGCTTAATACTCAAAATATGACTGGACTACGTTTGTATGGGCGCTTTGACAACAGCATAGCCTCTTAAGGCCAGGCTTCGAATAAAAATATTCGAACCGCTTTATTGCCATTATAGTCCGTTCGCTTATAAAATGTTGGTATACCTGAACGAAATATGTTGTTAGCGTAACATTACGCATAATTTAATTTATGCAGCAAATTTAATTAAATCAAAAAAATTTGGTAAACATGACGAATTAAACATTACTCCCTATCACTGGGAGTCACAAGACTGCGATCCCTCGATCTAAAAATATGCTAAACTTACGAACAGGTGTTTGTACGCCGCAACCGGTCTGCTTTTGCATCGGCATCTTTTGATTAGAGGTGGCGTGTGTCGAGGAGTTTTAAACAAAGGCAACTGCACCTAAACAACCGGAACTCAACATTGCCAACATTGCTATTAAAACGGCTGTTTGCGGGTAGATTTTGGTAGCCAGAGGAACAATACCAAACCTACAGGACAAGCCTATACTACCTACAAGGACCTACAGTACTAATAGAATATAGACTAACTTTGTAGTCATAGGAAACAAGCAGAATAAGCGCTTACCTCTCTCAATCTTGGGGTCGCTATTAGCAGAGTATAGGGCCACGGCGGAATCGTCCCTGTACAGGTCCCCCACTTTGGCCTCGCAGCGCAGGATGGGCGCCCCTCTCTCGTAGTGGGCCGGCCACAGCTGGATCTGGACGTATAGTTCTGAGCGGAACAGACCCTCAGCCGCTGGGTACTGCTGGTATATGCCTTGTGTTACCTGGTGGGGAGGCATTACAGATCAGAATTGCTTTAAAAATATAAAGAGGAAACAAGATCAGTTAACTTAGTCTGTTCCTGAGATATGGGAGCTGTACGGGGAGCTGTACCCGCCACTTGTCTCCCCTCCCGTACTGAATCCATACCTCAGGAAAAGACTCAGTTATGCGTTAGACCTGTAGACCTGTAACACTCACTGTGAAAGGTAAAGTGCAAAATGTGTCGAAAAATATTTTCACAGAGTTAACATGTTCTTGGAATTACACATTCACATTATCTTGCGTATCACACGCAAAGTACTTGCGCAAATAATCACAACCAACAAAGAAATATACCTACAAATACAAGCACCAACAATTAAGCCATTAGAGCACTCTAATCCAACCAAGGGTAAAACCGACAATGGCAAATATCAACACACCAAACATTGAGCAAACAACGTCACACCGCCTCAACAAATTTTAGCTTGGCTTTTAAATTTTAAACACACTGGGATCTGGATGAGAAAGAAGATTTAGAGAATTTATTTAACTTCCGTTAGTTATTTCAGTTTGAATTGTTCTTAGTTGAAGTTTGGGAGCTTATTGTCTCAGTTGGGATTCAGACGGTGATGAGAATAAATTTCATTTCATATTTTGTCCATTTAACGTTATCCCTCTCCGAATGCTTCCATACAGAATTTATGTTGCTATAATCTTTTAAAATAGAATAGCTGGATTTGATAAGTAATTACCTAAAAATAGGAGATAAAATTATCGTGTCGCGAAATAAATATCATTAATTTACAACTTTATAGTCAGCTACAATAGCAGTTACGCAGCTAATGGTTCATAGATGTCACTTTCAACAATAATAATCGGAAAAAAGTGTTTAGAATGGAAATTGTGATTCACTGTGAATTTTTATGTTAATGATGCTCATTTCGCGACATCACGACGTGATGTCCTATTTTTAGATAGCTACTACACAAATGCAACATTTTTTTTCTTCAAAGGTTATGGCAATAGAAATTTTGTATGAAACTTTGATGTAAGTGTATCACTAAATTCAAGAAGGGTGAAAAATGATAGTTTAAAAATAACTAGCGTTTGATTTGAGTTCAATAATAATAATCGTGCTATTTTTTGTATTTTTATCAATAGGTTACATTCTGAGTGTGAATTAAATCTCTGGTAATGTTTCCTTCTTCAGTACGATTAGTTATTGTAACGGAGGTAAGTTAGTCAATATTGATGGCAATTTCACAATTCGATGAATATTTTGCAAAAATCTGATGTCCAAAAAGGCAACTTATATAAGAATATTTTTTTTGTCAACAGTTTTTTTGCAACTTTTCATTTCTGCTAAAGTTATTTTACCAAATATCTGTGAAGAAGTAGTCGATGCAGTAGCGCAGTGAAAAATTATTTATAGCCTCAATATCAATCATAGTCTTGAAAAGCCTTTACAGATGAATAGACGTTGAATTAGAAATATATTTCAAAACACTAAAGTTATAATTAACTGCCGTGTACCGTATTACATTAATAATAACTCAGCGTACTGCAACGAACTAGAGCAAATATTTGATTAAACAAAATCCACGACTTAACTGCAAGCTATAAAGTTGCAAAGAACGATTCACAAGAACTTTATGATGGGTGAATTGTAACTTTAAGCATTGTTGAGACTTACTTGCAACTTTAAGATTAACTACCAGATTTGTAAAGAAGAAGTTAAATGCTAACAATTACGTTATGTGGAAGTTTAAATGTTGAACGAATAAGGTGTCTTAAGTTAAAACATACTTTAAAGACGTGAGGCATTCGGTTCAGCAGTGGACGTTTCCCGGCTGATGATGAACAGTAAAACATTCTACCTTACAGCACATTCTAAAAACAACTAGATCCAACTTAAACTTAAAAAACAACAGACATAAATGCAATGCAATAAACTATGCTTAATTTAGCGTAATTAAAAAGTATAATAATTAAAAACACAAAAGTATTGAACTTCTATTACAGTTAAGGGCTTACAAAACCATGTCATTATTACAGAATAAAAGATACAAAATATATCATTGTAGTGAACAAATCCACTCTTGGATTGATCCTTAAGTCCAAATTTAAATAAAATATGCTAATGAATCCGTTAAGAAATAAAACAGACTGATCCAACAGACAGAGTTAATCCGAAAACAGCATCGCAGAAGAGCTTCTAAAATTCAACTAGACAAATTAATGTAGATCCAACACAAACGACTAGAATGTGAATAATAAAAATGAACTCACTAAGCAGATTAAAGTACAATAGTACGAGAGTCTGTACGAAAATGTAGCTCCGGAAGATCCACAAAACGTGAAGTTTCCGAGCATTAAAACTTGCAACTATGGAATCCTCGCTCAAACAAGTTTCGTCTGAGAGCAGGGATGTCTTATTTGAGTAGCCTACAGTTTAAAAACTTCAATATGTTGAGTTTTCTATAAGAACATTAACCATGACGTTAAAGAAATATTATATATATGAAATGTTAGTATGTTAAGACAGGGTTTTCTTTATCATCACTAACTCCGATCAACTTTCCGTTGGGGTAGTAAAGACCTGTCTCCTGCTGAAAGTAAGGGAGTTTGGTCGCGATGGGTGGAAGTGGGTGGTTATGTATGGCAAAAATATACATTTTATGTGTTACAGCAAAGGAAGTTAAAGATTTTTCAAAATAGAAGATATAGATTTTTTTCAAAAATCTTTATTTCAATACCTATATATTTTTAACGAGAAAGTCAAAATATTCAATGTTTCCAGTTAAAGTTTGCCCATTGATATCTCGAACTGGACACGTTTTTGGACATTTTACCAAAATACCTACATTTTAGGTTTATTTGTAGGCATAAAGCCTTCTATTGATTTTTTTTAATGATTGGACTTCGGCTACAAACTCATGGATTCTTCAAGGTGGTGGATAGTAACAATGCTACTCTACTACTAATTTAAAAAAAAATTCCATTTTTAATCTTATTATTAATTTATAGATTATCCTCGAGGTACTCGTTTATAGTGTAATAACATTTATTTTGTAGTAGAAGTTAGGTGTATCCTACGTGATATTAAGCAAGCATGAAGTTTAAACTCCGTAAAATTAATTAAATAATAATATTTAATTTTCTTCTGCACAGATTATTTAATAACTAAAATAGACAGATATTTAAACTTGGCAACCCTATTGTCGAGTGGGAGGAGCTACTTAAGATGTTTTATGTTGCATTCGCGCGCTAACGTTTTTTTAAAGACATAGTTCATTATTCAAACTTAAAGTTCTTAATTTCACAAACTGAAGTACTAATTAAATTTAAGTAAATTACTCATTCCCTCAAGTCGTTTTTATGAGCGCGCTGCTATCCTTAGGCTTTTTCGTCACTTACCAACAGATATAATGAAGGCCAAGTATAATCATTCGGGAACTGTCCACTGCTGAACATCACATCAGCAAAAGCTGACTTTATTTTAATTAATGAAGAAAAAAAATATTTCACACTAGCTTCTGCCCGCGGCTTCGCCCGCGTGGACTTTAGGATTTATCTCATTGGATAAATCAACTACATAACAAATATGAAACTGACGTAATGCTTTCCGGCAACGAATAATTATTTGGAGATTATTCATACTACAATATTAAATCGATATTAAAATATGGGTAAGAGGTGGGGGTAAGAAGGTGCAAGATTCACACACAAAATGTGGTCAAGCCGTTTCGTAGAAGTGCGACCACAAAAACCGTGACATTTTTATATATTAGATTGTTTCATTATGTATGAAACTACGTCACTCTTAATTTTTATCAGTAAGGCTAACTACCCATTTTCATGCTGCTGACTTCGGAAAACACAGAGTTTCCATACAAACTTTCACCCCCATTAAAAATATGCGGAAACACATATATATCTGTTTCCACTTTCTAACCACTTAACAATTTTCTTGTTATTATCTTCAAAAATGAGGAACTGTAATTTTAATTTGCATCCTGTTTTCACCCTTTAGAGGTTGATTTTTCTAAAACACTAAAAACGTCACCCTTAACTGTAGTTCATAAGACTGAGTATGAGTTTTCATGCTGATGACTACAAACACATCAGAGTTATCATTCACACGGTGGAACACGTATTTCTTTGTTTCAAATCTAGCCACTTACTAAGTATCAATTTTCATGATATTGACTTCAAATATAAAAGAGTTCCCATACAAACTTTCATCCCCCATTCATCCCCATTAAAAATTCGTGAAACACGTATTTTTTTGTTTCTAATCTAACCACTTACCAAATTTCATTGCATTATCTTCAAAAATGAAGAAATTAAATTGAAACTTGCATCCATGATTTCACCCTCTGGAAATCACTATTAATTTTATTTCATAATGCTGATTATCAATTTTCATGATATTGAGTTCAAAAACAACAGAGTTTTGAAGAAAAACAACAGAGGTCCCATACTAACTCTCATCCACCTTTTCACCCTATTAGAAATCCGTGACACTTGTACTTCTTTGTTTCTAATCTCAACACTTATCAATTTTAATGGCGTTATCTTCAAAAATGACGAACTTAAATTTTATTTAGCATTCCTAATTTTGCCCTGTTTAATTTAAAACACGTTATCCTTACTTTTAATTCATAAGACTGAGTATCACTTTTTATGGTATGGGGTACAAAAACAACAGAGTGCACATACAAACTTTCATCCCCCTTTTCACCCCTTTTGAGGATAAATATCCAAAAACTGTGAAACACTACACCGAAAAACTACGTACAAATTTTCATGGATTTATCTTCAAAAATGACGGACTTTCGTACAAACTTACATCCCTTATTTTACACTGTTAGGGGTGGAATTTCGAGAAATACTTTCTTAGCGGATACTTTCACTTTACAAAGGACACAGCCTCCAAATTTCATGTCTATAGGACCAGTGGTTTAGTCTGTGCGTCGATATATAAGTCAGTTAGTCAGGACTTTGAATTTTATATAGATTGAAATCCAATGTGTACCTAAAAAATAATAATTACATCTCATGTACACCATATAATACCTCGTCATCATCATCAACAGCCTATATACGCCCCCACTGCTGGGGGTCCACCACGCGGGACCAGTGGGGATCGGCGGACTTCACATGCCTGTTCAAGACATGCAGGTTTCCTCACGATGTTTTCCTTCACCGTTAAGAGGCTATGTTGGTAAGACCACGTGGTCAGTTTCAAGGTTAAATTGTTTTGTAGCTGTCCCTCTCCGAGCCCTATCCTACCCGAGCGCGTACGGTGAGACAGCATACATTATGCGATGTTATCCACCCGTTATTTGGATGTTTCGTAGTCCAGGGATCATTTGAAGGATACTGTATATTATGTAACCATTTTTTTAATACAGTATACTAATGAAATTTCAAATGTCGGTGGTTTTTCCAAATTGTTCTAAATTGATTCATACTCTTGTAAATCAGGTTCAAAGTTGGGGCTTTTTATTACCGAAAAATACAATACTTTGACGCCCTGTAACTCTGAAAGTATATATTTAAACGAAAATCTGACTCACCACCGACACAGATATTTGTTTCTAGATTGTGTCTTAAAAATTTCATAGATTTTCATTGCTTAATACTCAAAATATGACTGGACTACGTTTGTATGGGCGCTTTGACAACAGCATAGCCTCTTAAGCAATCGGATAATGTACTTGAATACCTATTGTTTAAAAAATTTTCTGCCTCCGTGTCTTAAAAATGGCAACACGTTTGTACTAACAACCCTGAGGTTCCATATTTTGATTGATTTTTTTGTTTTTGTACATACAGTTTTGACCATAAGTCCCAATACCTATCGGTACTTGGTTTCGTTGGCGGTAAGGCATTTTCTCGAGACCTGTCGATGTGGCGTACCACGAAAGAGGCCTATGTCCAGCAGTGGACGTTTCCTGTCTAATGATGATGATGATGATGAAGGCATTTTCTATGCCCACCTGACTTTTATTATATTTAGTCTGTTATGTGAATATTGTTTGAAATGTATTGTTTTGTCTATAACAGTTTGTTTTGTCTATTAAAATGTTTAGATTTTCGTTAAAATTAGAATAGTTACCGCCTCCGTGACCTAATTGCTAAATGTTCGATTCACAATCCGATCTATCGGTACTCGGTTTGGTTGGTGGTAAGCAATTTTTTGTCTGCCTGGCTCGCTACCACCATGTTACCAAAGTCTTCTACCAACCAGAATTGTTAATAGCACTGTTGTGTTCCGGTATGAAAGGTAGCAGAGCCAGTGCCTCTCTATTAGTTTGAGGCTTCTGGGTAAGTATGATTTCTATCCAACAGCCTTTTTTGTCACTTACCACGTGCGTACAGCTAAGCAGTAGAATTCCTTGCCATCTTTTGTGTTTCCCAAGCGATACAACCTGGATAACTTCAAGGCCAGAGTGAATAGACTATTTCTATGCAACCGTGAACGATCCTAGACCACATCGTCGCTTAACATCAGGTGAGATTGTAATAAAACGGAAGCCTATCGAATGTAAAAAAAATCATGTTAGATGAAGGTCAAATACAAACCCATACAAAAAACAATTATTTGCGATCTTTTTATAAAACTTACATCGCTAATTTTACCTAACATTCCGTTAGGTCTTAGTTGTATAAGCCTTTTTAGAATCTAGCTATGTAACTACAACATCTTACTGCGATCACCAATCCGCCTACCAACAGTGGTGCTTGTTGCAAATCCAATCATATACAGTTTAATATGGGGACAGAGGCACTTGTCCAACAGTGGACTCATGCAGCCAACCAGGTTGTGGAGGGACGGCCCGATACACGTTACACGGCAATCGTAAACTTTAACACAAACTTGCATCACATATTCTTTTTGCGGAACTATCATAAAAGGAACATATTGTCAAAATCTCATAACCCTACATGGTTTCGTCTCTCAGTCACTTCTAACGCTGAGGTAATGTTTCAAAAACACTTCTAAACATTAACCACTGAAGCACCTTCTTTTGTATTTGCTATTTGAAATCAGTCAGGCATTGTAGCAATTCTGGACAGAACCCACTAAATTGGTTTTTGTATTCTGTTATTCTACCTATATCACCCTCAAACAATTTTTGGCAAACCTTTTCAATGTACAGATAGACGCGTCGATTCTCCATGTACAGGTAAGTCGATTCTACAGGTTTTTTGAAGATATCTTTTTATTGCGTGAACCGATTTTGATGAAATAAAGCTTAGATGTTGCCTTGACCTACGCCTAATTTAATTGTGAAAACTGCATCAAATTTGGTTTTGTAATTTCGGAGATTAGCCGGTTCAGACAAACAGACAGACAGACAGACAGACAGACAGACAAAATGTTTAAAAATGGTCCTATTGTGTTCTGTTACACTTCTTATGTCACCCTCAATCAGTTTTTGGCAAAAAAATTCAATGTACAGACACGTCGATTCTACAGATTTATTATAGTATAGAAGAAGATAGAAGAAGAAGAAGAAGATAGCTTCTGCCCGCGGCTTCGCCCGCGTGGACTTTAGGATTTATCTCATTGGATAAATCAACTACATAACAAATATGAAACTGACGTAATGCTTTCCGGCAACGAATAATTATTTGGAGATTATTCATACTACAATATTAAATCGATATTAAAATATGGGTAAGAGGTGGGGGTAAGAAGGTGCAAGATTCACACACAAAATGTGGTCAAGCCGTTTCGTAGAAGTGCGACCACAAAAACCGTGACATTTTTATATATTAGATTGTTTCATTATGTATGAAACTACGTCACTCTTAATTTTTATCAGTAAGGCTAACTACCCATTTTCATGCTGCTGACTTCGGAAAACACAGAGTTTCCATACAAACTTTCACCCCCATTAAAAATATGCGGAAACACATATATATCTGTTTCCACTTTCTAACCACTTAACAATTTTCTTGTTATTATCTTCAAAAATGAGGAACTGTAATTTTAATTTGCATCCTGTTTTCACCCTTTAGAGGTTGATTTTTCTAAAACACTAAAAACGTCACCCTTAACTGTAGTTCATAAGACTGAGTATGAGTTTTCATGCTGATGACTACAAACACATCAGAGTTATCATTCACACGGTGGAACACGTATTTCTTTGTTTCAAATCTAGCCACTTACTAAGTATCAATTTTCATGATATTGACTTCAAATATAAAAGAGTTCCCATACAAACTTTCATCCCCCATTCATCCCCATTAAAAATTCGTGAAACACGTATTTTTTTGTTTCTAATCTAACCACTTACCAAATTTCATTGCATTATCTTCAAAAATGAAGAAATTAAATTGAAACTTGCATCCATGATTTCACCCTCTGGAAATCACTATTAATTTTATTTCATAATGCTGATTATCAATTTTCATGATATTGAGTTCAAAAACAACAGAGTTTTGAAGAAAAACAACAGAGGTCCCATACTAACTCTCATCCACCTTTTCACCCTATTAGAAATCCGTGACACTTGTACTTCTTTGTTTCTAATCTCAACACTTATCAATTTTAATGGCGTTATCTTCAAAAATGACGAACTTAAATTTTATTTAGCATTCCTAATTTTGCCCTGTTTAATTTAAAACACGTTATCCTTACTTTTAATTCATAAGTCTGAGTATCACTTTTTATGGTATGGGGTACAAAAACAACAGAGTGCACATACAAACTTTCATCCCCCTTTTCACCCCTTTTGAGGATAAATATCCAAAAACTGTGAAACACTACACCGAAAAACTACGTACAAATTTTCATGGATTTATCTTCAAAAATGACGGACTTTCGTACAAACTTACATCCCTTATTTTACACTGTTAGGGGTGGAATTTCGAGAAATACTTTCTTAGCGGATACTTTCACTTTACAAAGGACACAGCCTCCAAATTTCATGTCTATAGGACCAGTGGTTTAGTCTGTGCGTCGATATATAAGTCAGTTAGTCAGGACTTTGAATTTTATATAGATTGAAATCCAATGTGTACCTAAAAAATAATAATTACATCTCATGTACACCATATAATACCTCGTCATCATCATCAACAGCCTATATACGCCCCCACTGCTGGGGGTCCACCACGCGGGACCAGTGGGGATCGGCGGACTTCACATGCCTGTTCAAGACATGCAGGTTTCCTCACGATGTTTTCCTTCACCGTTAAGAGGCTATGTTGGTAAGACCACGTGGTCAGTTTCAAGGTTAAATTGTTTTGTAGCTGTCCCTCTCCGAGCCCTATCCTACCCGAGCGCGTACGGTGAGACAGCATACATTATGCGATGTTATCCACCCGTTATTTGGATGTTTCGTAGTCCAGGGATCATTTGAAGGATACTGTATATTATGTAACCATTTTTTTAATACAGTATACTAATGAAATTTCAAATGTCGGTGGTTTTTCCAAATTGTTCTAAATTGATTCATACTCTTGTAAATCAGGTTCAAAGTTGGGGCTTTTTATTACCGAAAAATACAATACTTTGACGCCCTGTAACTCTGAAAGTATATATTTAAACGAAAATCTGACTCACCACCGACACAGATATTTGTTTCTAGATTGTGTCTTAAAAATTTCATAGATTTTCATTGCTTAATACTCAAAATATGACTGGACTACGTTTGTATGGGCGCTTTGACAACAGCATAGCCTCTTAAGCAATCGGATAATGTACTTGAATACCTATTGTTTAAAAAATTTTCTGCCTCCGTGTCTTAAAAATGGCAACACGTTTGTACTAACAACCCTGAGGTTCCATATTTTGATTGATTTTTTTGTTTTTGTACATACAGTTTTGACCATAAGTCCCAATACCTATCGGTACTTGGTTTCGTTGGCGGTAAGGCATTTTCTCGAGACCTGTCGATGTGGCGTACCACGAAAGAGGCCTATGTCCAGCAGTGGACGTTTCCTGTCTAATGATGATGATGATGATGAAGGCATTTTCTATGCCCACCTGACTTTTATTATATTTAGTCTGTTATGTGAATATTGTTTGAAATGTATTGTTTTGTCTATAACAGTTTGTTTTGTCTATTAAAATGTTTAGATTTTCGTTAAAATTAGAATAGTTACCGCCTCCGTGACCTAATTGCTAAATGTTCGATTCACAATCCGATCTATCGGTACTCGGTTTGGTTGGTGGTAAGCAATTTTTTGTCTGCCTGGCTCGCTACCACCATGTTACCAAAGTCTTCTACCAACCAGAATTGTTAATAGCACTGTTGTGTTCCGGTATGAAAGGTAGCAGAGCCAGTGCCTCTCTATTAGTTTGAGGCTTCTGGGTAAGTATGATTTCTATCCAACAGCCTTTTTTGTCACTTACCACGTGCGTACAGCTAAGCAGTAGAATTCCTTGCCATCTTTTGTGTTTCCCAAGCGATACAACCTGGATAACTTCAAGGCCAGAGTGAATAGACTATTTCTATGCAACCGTGAACGATCCTAGACCACATCGTCGCTTAACATCAGGTGAGATTGTAATAAAACGGAAGCCTATCGAATGTAAAAAAAATCATGTTAGATGAAGGTCAAATACAAACCCATACAAAAAACAATTATTTGCGATCTTTTTATAAAACTTACATCGCTAATTTTACCTAACATTCCGTTAGGTCTTAGTTGTATAAGCCTTTTTAGAATCTAGCTATGTAACTACAACATCTTACTGCGATCACCAATCCGCCTACCAACAGTGGTGCTTGTTGCAAATCCAATCATATACAGTTTAATATGGGGACAGAGGCACTTGTCCAACAGTGGACTCATGCAGCCAACCAGGTTGTGGAGGGACGGCCCGATACACGTTACACGGCAATCGTAAACTTTAACACAAACTTGCATCACATATTCTTTTTGCGGAACTATCATAAAAGGAACATATTGTCAAAATCTCATAACCCTACATGGTTTCGTCTCTCAGTCACTTCTAACGCTGAGGTAATGTTTCAAAAACACTTCTAAACATTAACCACTGAAGCACCTTCTTTTGTATTTGCTATTTGAAATCAGTCAGGCATTGTAGCAATTCTGGACAGAACCCACTAAATTGGTTTTTGTATTCTGTTATTCTACCTATATCACCCTCAAACAATTTTTGGCAAACCTTTTCAATGTACAGATAGACGCGTCGATTCTCCATGTACAGGTAAGTCGATTCTACAGGTTTTTTGAAGATATCTTTTTATTGCGTGAACCGATTTTGATGAAATAAAGCTTAGATGTTGCCTTGACCTACGCCTAATTTAATTGTGAAAACTGCATCAAATTTGGTTTTGTAATTTCGGAGATTAGCCGGTTCAGACAAACAGACAGACAGACAGACAGACAGACAGACAAAATGTTTAAAAATGGTCCTATTGTGTTCTGTTACACTTCTTATGTCACCCTCAATCAGTTTTTGGCAAAAAAATTCAATGTACAGACACGTCGATTCTACAGATTTATTATAGTATAGAAGAAGAAGAAGAAGAAGAAGAAGAAGAAGAAGATAGAAGATAGATAGAAGAAGATAGTCGAAGAGGTATCGTCAAAAATCAGAGAGATTTAAATATAGTAATAGGTTATAGAGCGGTCATTGGGAAACGTTTCATATAAACATTTTGTACAAATACAAACGACGGCGTGACGTGATGTGACACTAGATTGAGTAACTTATTACCAATTGGTAATAAGTTTAGGATCAAAATGTTTGTTTGCTTTGTCCGGTCTATTAATATTAAATGTATTTGTCAAAAATGCATACCAATTTTTTTATGAAATTGACGTTTAAGGTACACATCTTATTACAGGCATAATCAGTCTTCTACTTTCTTGTCTGACACCTAGATTCATGCGACTGATTTCGCTAGAGCCAGAAAACAACGAATTTAAAAGAACCAATTTTTTTTTTACACTTAGCTCTAATCTCACACGGCTGTTGTAACGAAAGTGTGCCCACCCAGAATCCTTAAGTTATCTTTCAGTAACGGAGCTTGACATTGTGTTTGCTTTTTGGCGTCATAATTATAGCTTTTACCAGGTGAGCTTTTATACAGAAGCAACCAACCATTCCGAGTAACAAATTGGTTCGTTTATAGAAATCGGACCCGGATTGTTAGTCCAATTACGAGTAGCCACAAAGCTACAGAAATTGGTCACGATTTCTGTAAAATCCATTGCCGTTCCTGTAACTTAATGATGTACATTTTTGATGTCGCTACCTCCCTGTCCATAATATTATCGGAGTTTACAGCAAGTCTTTTTGATGTTAATTGGATCCCACTGTTGCCTCGAAGTGTAAATTAATTTTGGGAGTGATGTAACGTGACACCCTTGATAAAGCCTACGCTTTTTAATCACAACCTTTCTGAGCATTATATTGCTATCATTATTATTCTAGTCTCCTTGAATAGATCCTTCATAAATCCATGTGTTTTAGGACGTTTTAGACGAAGTTCGTTTATAACGAATATAACTTACACCTTCGCTTTCATCATTGCCCGAATGCCTACGGTGGGATCATAAGTACAAAACTGACTGAATTTGCACTTACAATTTAGCCAAGACAAATACATTTTTGTATCTTTAGATGAGATGACGAAAAGTCCAAAGCACTTAATTTAAAAAATCTACTGGAACCCTGAACAGATACGTATGACCTTCATTGTTAAATATAGTCTAAGTAAGCGCTATATTTCATCACGATTAGCCCTTTAGTTATGAAATTACAGCGATTTTAAAAATTAGACAGCGATGGATAGTTAAATTTTCTTTCGAATTATTATTATTATTAGTGTGAAAATGACAGTGAAATATTTTTATTATTATATTTTAATAGTGTAATCCTTACATCAGTGACGAGGAACTTAATTAAAACAACTAAACAAAAAGCTATCGTAAAAGGAACGAATGTATGTCAGAGTAAAACGACAAGAGCTGGGATTTAGATAAATCTCCACTGATTCAGCTAAGTCAAAGTTGACAGGATTTCTTAAGTGTTTGCACGTTTCTTTCTAAGGGATTTGAAGCTCTGACATTTCTGATTTTCTGTACAAACTAGGTGGTAGATGTTTGCAAAATGTATAGTTTCGTTTGACGAGCGAGGGTAGCTCGGTTGGGTAGAGCTTCACTCTGCGAAGTGTGGGTTTGATCCTGGCTCGTAGGAACGTTACTTTTTTACGCTACTTTTTTGTAGTTATTTTGAGGTTAAGTAATCATTTCAATTTGCTTTTTGGTCAAGGAAAGCATCGTAAGGAAACTGGCACACTCGTAAGAAGAAATTGAAACGCAGACCGCATGATTGACTTAGCCTTATATCCCATGGGTGGCCATTTGTGAACCTTCTGTTACTGTCGCTTGTGATCTCAAATCACAAATAAATTAATCTACCAAAAATATTTATTAATGTAAATCCGGTCTACTTTAATCACAAGAAGAGTATTTAGTACTGAGTAATGAATTTTGTGAATAATAAAATAAATATCGAAGACTATCCAAATATTATTATTATTGTTTTCTCTGGTTGGCTGCTGACTGCGGTATATTGGTGGTAGCTAGCAAGGTTGATATAAAAAACGCCTTACCACCAACCAAACCGAGGACCGTTAGGTTCCCCTACTTGGAATTGAACCTAGGACCTATAGATTGTTAGTCCAACATTTATCCATTAGGCTAAGTTGACAGTTAAATCAAAGGCAGAAATCGTTCCAGTAAATGAATCAAAATGGCGCCTGACGACGTTTACTTACAGGAGCATCATTGATGAAGAATGCGAGGTCTGGCGCAGGCCGGCTGGGGCCTGACGTGCAGTTAGCTCGGAGGATGTCTCCGGGCATGTAGTAGTGCTGACTCGTCTGTATAGATGGCGTTGATGGCGGGAGAACTATGAACACAACATGTGAACAGTCGATCATTATCAGGAAAGGTTTACTATTAATCATAAAAGTAATCGCTCCCAACTACTCTCCCTAGTTTAATCTACTAACTGGCAATGAACCCATGAAATGAAATCATAAATTATTTATTTTCTTCACAAAGTTTTATATTTTGTAAATTCACTTAGTTCTAGCATTTTGTGACTTTGTGCAGACGGGCTCCTGAACTAGGATTCGCTGTGCGTGAAATTGTTAACGAATATTAATGAGTTATTAAAATAACGATATATTTGAAAGTCTCTACCTTGACTTGCTAAGTAGAATTGATCAATCAATACGCTCTACACAAAGAGTGTCTGTTATTTGTTTGTTTACAAAACAGACTTCAGCTTCTAAGCAGCTCTTGAAGACTTTCCAAATCTGTTTTCTTTTAGGACTTTGTAGAAAGCCGGTACTACTACAGGAAACTTCGTTTTACCTTCTGAAACAGTCTCTTTACTGTACACTTCAGTGGAACGAAGGCTTGTTACAAAGCTACGAGACTAGATTCTTAAATGGAAGTTTTGGTCAGAAGTTGCTTTTTCAAACAATATTTTATTTATGTTAAATGTTTTGCTTTGATGTTATGACCATGATTTTTCAAGAATAAGCACAGAGTATTGGAGACGTATGAAAATGAGATCTTAACACGAATATCGTGGTTTAAATAGATTTTATCTAAATTCTTGTGATCACGCACCAAAGACTATTCATAGTCGTTGAATGCGGAAGCAGTTTATTGAAGTATAAACTTAGCACCATCAAGATTGTAACTCGTATTTTGGTAATCCGAATAATTTTTTTTAAATGAAATGAGAGCAGGGCTGACCCAGTCATGTTTATATAATTTTAGATCTTTGAGGAAAAACTGAAACCGGTTAAACCTCTCAAAGCGTTGTCCAACGAAATGGATGTTTCTGGAAAATTTGGCTGGTGAGTTGTAATCTTGTTATTTCACGTCACATGAATTACATCATTTAGCCAAGGTAAGACATGAAGTAACCCCTATTCTATTGTTTATTGTACATATAAAAAAATACAAAGACAATTATATCTAAAATTAGAGTTGCCTATCCCTAACGAGAGATTTCTCCCGGCACTCATACTGGAGCTTTCAAAAAATAAGTATACTGAAAGTAGACCTATATACATGTACATAAACAAAAAAGTATATATTACAGAAGAAGATAATGTATATAGGAAAGAAAAAAAAACATAATAAATAAAAACACAATTTACATAATATATAAACTATAAATAAATAAATATATACACACATACATATAAAATGCCTATTATTTAAATGAGGGATAAATAGTGCTCCTTGAGCTGTTTTCTAATGAAATAGATAATAATATTCTTACCAACAACATCCATATTATTGGAGACAATGGAAGTGGCGAAGGAAGGAGCGTCAGCTGTCACTTCGCAGCTGAAGTTCCCTGACAGGCCGAAGCTCACTCTCGTCACCACAACCTGGCTCTGGTTCGATCTCGCCAGCTGTAAAAAAAAAAAATTTATACACAAATCCTTGTTTCAACGCAGTATACAACTCATAAATCATAAAATTAAAGGTTCTGTTCGAAATGAATTCTCACAGGTCATCGCTTCATCTATTATCAATAGATAGATGGACAAAAAGATTGTCCACCAAGATTACCACCTAGGAAAGGACATCAGGAAGAAGAAAAAGAGGTAGATGGGCGGAGAGATGGCTCGACGAACTACTGAGAACAATGGGAAATGACTGGATAGAAGAAGAAATAGAATAGAGATAAGTGGGGAAAATGGAGGAAGCCTGCACTAATCTACTAAATAATATCTAATCTATAAATAATCTACTAAAAAACTAATGCACTTTTTAAACATAAAAAAAAACTATGGTCAAATTTGGACCACTAGGCGACCAATAATTCGATTAATGTAGATTTTTTCTATTAGTGTAATTTAATTTTAAATTCTCGAAGTGCATCAAACATCCAATTATGTAATTTTGATTAAGAAATAAACACGGCTTAAAAATAATATCGCTAGAAAAGTATTCTACAAACATTAGACAAAATAAATTCAAATTACGCAAATTTAAATTGGGCAAAGAATGACATAGGGCTGGGCTGGCTACAAAGATTCTTATTTTACTCAAACACAACGATCCATTACCAACGGTTCGTTCCAACGTCGACCTGCCAACTTTACAAAACCTACACTCTAATGATAAAGAAACGATCGCCCCAGACACGTTCCCATTCTCAAAAGTAAAGTGTTACGCAATCGAGTTTGACTTAGTCAGACGTCTGCGTGAAAAAGCAGTCTAGGACTTAAGAAACGTCTACTCATTTGCTGTTATTTATGGCCCGTGTTTATTTTCATTTAGTAACTGACTAAACATTTTCAGACCGTATCATTAATCAGGGGCCTCCCTAATGTGTGTGTTAGTGGGAATTCCTGAATAAGAGTGGAGAAAGGCTACGTTTTATAATTGCTTCGAAATTTTGTTTAGGCGTCTTTGGGGACAAAAGTTGGATGGACGCAGAATCGATAATTATCAAACTAGTTTGGGAGTTATTTGATGAAACATGACAACTTCCATATGAGTTACTTACTGAACGTAGCAAACAACAGAAACTAAAGCATGCAGATTGCAGACATAGCGGGCTTAATCCGAAGACAAAAATAAAGTGCCACTTTTAGTATCGTTTCAACTCCATGGTATTCAAGTTTATTCAACCACATGAATTCAGCAAAAAAGTTGAGATAGCAAGATTTAATAATCCAGAGTTGTTAGAAACATAGTTTTGAAGTTAGATCATAACTTCAAGTAAATATAGGGAGATCCGCTGACCTGATAATTCAAAGATTGCCCCTTTGTTCATTCAACCGTTGACAAAGGAAGTGAGAGTAAGTGGAGCTAACGTAAGGTTAGAAATAAAGTAATAACTTTCACAAAAGACAGTTGAAGTTTCAGAATAAAAACTCAACGCCGTTGCGCAGATCTTTGGTCGAACTCGCACTAGGGCGGATTTTTAATTGGCTAATAATATTTATTACCTCAACGATAAATACAATTAGCTAATTTGAAAACTGCTTAAGTGCGAGTCGTAGTGGCAGGTAGATAGGGCCAAATTTGTAAGAGTTATTGCATTTTATAATTAGATTATAAAACCGTAGTCATATGAGTTTAAAAGTAATAAAGCGTGCCCATCACATCATTATCGCTTGCGAAATAAGAGGTGTCATGATAAAGGGTTGGAATTTATGAACAGCTGCGGGCTGCGAGACGGCGAAAGATGGGGTTGCTACAGAAAAAAAGAATGAAATAAATGTACGCTAGTTGCTCAAGGATGTAGCTGAGGACTTAGAGAAAGAGTAGACGAAGCCACTGATACAGTAGTAGTACTAAAATATATAAGATATAGTTTATTTGCATCTTGTTAGATTAGCACTACCGGTTTCCGTGTTCCCCGAAAATTACACCTTGAGATTCTTCAAACGAAGAGGAAATAGGCACCTTCTAGATCAAAGCGTGACATCGTCGACCTCATCATCACTTAACATCAGGAGAGATTGAGATCAAGAGTAATCTATCTTCCATATAAAAAAAAATTACAGTAAAATAAACTAGTTTCTAACATTCCACCTTTCAAATTGTTAAACATTTTAACAGCGTGGTTTAATGTAACGTTACTATTTAAATTTGTAAAATACTAGACGTCATAATTTCAGCCAAAATTAGTTATGCCATTTGTAAATGTGGTCAAAGGTGCAGTTCACTAAGGACGCACATACTTATCACCTCACAGCCCACGGTTGTTTTTGCTAACGATATCTCTGGTTTCCTAGTCAACAAGGATCATCATCAAATGTCGTCAGCAAAGATATCAGTGAGACTGTAGTGAATTTCACGCCAGAATTTGTATTGTTGGCTGAATAAGTCATCTGCTGTTGTCATATTTTTCATTTTGTTGTTTAATAACGGTAATCAAGGCGGTAGATAAACAAGCAAAGTCGTAAAAGCTGAAAAACTGCCTTAGAATCAATCCATTTGTTTGAGAGTTACGATGCCATACAAACACACCCTGACTGACAACCAGAACTATTAACACCCTGTTTTGCGTCGAGGGCTGCAAAATAATTCATGTCAATGTGTGTGATAACTTATTGGGTATTAAGAAACGTCGAAGACAGAAGTACCTTCTGCAGTCCCTCAGTCAAGTTCTATATGGAAAACGGGAAAAATCATCATTATAAAGTTCAAATACTAAGTTTAAAAGTTTCTTGAAAGTGCATCTAATCTTATCGTGTAGGTTATAAGGTTCAACAACAACCCAACAAACCCTAGTTGTCAGAGTTGTTAAGCCTCCATAGTCGTCTGACATGGCTCATGTAGCTACTACCTGTCGAAGATAGTAACCGGGACCAACTGCTTAACATGCCTTTCGTAACAAGAAATCATCAAAATTTTCAGATAATCAGGTGACATATCCTGCAATGTTCTAATTAAACTGAGGAAAGTCCTACAAAGTAATTTTTAACAATGTTCTCGCCGGGAAATTATACCGGGACCTTCAGACGCTGAGACAACTGCGCCACGGTGATTCACTGTTTGCCAATAGCAGTTCTGTCTACGACTCTTTTGAGTCTAAGGATAGCATGTGAAAATGCTGAATCTCAGTTGTGAATGCGGGACGCTCGCGATCTGTTGACCCAGTTACACTACGCTCTTGCTTCTTTTTGGAGCTTCAGTAATTTATTGTTCAATCTTTTGATAAACAGTATGCTGAGGAAACATGACGTCACGCCTCGGTGAAGGCAAATGCATGCTGATGCATGGGTGAGTCGTCTGTAACGTGATATGAATCAGCTAGAATATTCTTTGAAGCTGTTACATGTTTCTGCGAATATTATTAGCTTATTAATGTAAGATATCTTTTTGTGTAATGAACAAGTCGTTGGAATTTACTTTCATGTAAGATGATAAGCGACGTTGAGTTAGTAGTAGAGTAGTTAAAGCTCTATTATACCCTAAAGTTTTAATCCAAAGTAAGACGGTATTTTATAGGATCAAACAGAAGAACGGCAGACCTTCATCAGAATCAATTGCATCAATTAATTTTTTATTTTATTAAAATTAACCACCTTAAAAAATTTTGAAATAAATAATTTTCTTTGTATTATAATTAATTCTTCTTTATTAATAAAAATAGGATCTGCTCCTTTTCATTTTTGATTTCCTAATATTATTGAAGGATTATCTTGATTTAATAGTTTTATTTTAATAACATGACAAAAAATTACCCCTTCACCCGTACACTGTAGATATTCCTACAGCTCGCACCAAGCGTTTCGCTTCCACATTTATCGTGCGTACAGCAAAAATATGGAATACACTACCGGTTTCCGTGTTCTCCGAAAACTACAACTTGGGAATCTTCAAAAGAAGAGAAAGAGAGACCAACACGTAACATCTTCGACCTCATCGTCACTTACCATCAGGTGAGATTGAGGTCAAGTGTTGGTCTATCTTTAATATATAAAAAAGCATGTAACCAAATAGGAGTAAGCCGTGCAAAGGTAAAAACAACGGCATCAAAGACAGAGGAACGGAGAGTCATAGGGAATGAGTTACTCTCGAGTTTCGAATTTATGAGAAAGATATTTGCTTTTTAGGTATAAAAAAAAACTTAAATTTTGTTTGCAATTCAATTTGTGACAATTTAATCACTTTTCTTTGACTTGATCTACTACCCTTTCGGAAAAGTGTAAATAATAAAGCGCGGAAAAAAGATACAACACAATACAATACACTAAATTAAATGCAGTTGTTGAACTGCGTTGAAAAATAGGTATGGTTGTACACATAGTAAAAGATTGAGTAATTAACAAGTGTGCAATGTAGGTTGTTTGACGGTAAGAAGAGACTGCATATGATATAATGATTCCTGTTTTAAGCGTCTACGTGTATTTATATATTTTATGTAATATTTTCAAAATGCATACAAATTGAACTAAGTAAGGAATGAGGAAATTCATAGACAAACTAAGATCACCGACGTAGCTCGACGAGACAGTGAGATGACATGGCAATATGCAGGCTACATTGCTCAAAGAACGGATTACCGATCTGGAGTTCTAGATTAGCGTGTAGATTCTATCAAGGTCGCAATGAGTGGTTGGGCCCGGTGGACCACCCCCTTGTCTCTAGATTAGCGTGTGGTCTTCCTAATAGATGGACCGGCGACCTAGTGAAGGTCGCAAGGAGTTGATACTAGTAACTCGGGACCTGTCATTGTGGCTTGCCACGGAGGACCCCTATGTTCAGCAGTGGACGTTTCCCGGTTGATGATAATGATTCAGGTCTTGACGGAAGAGATTGCCAAAATTTAATGTTCACACAAAATAAATTAGAGATATATTAAAGGTAAAGAAGCACACAGCTTCTACTTACATGAATTTATAAAGGATTATTTGGCACAAGGGCTGATTTTGACTTTGAAAATATCGTTATTAATATTAATTTATACGAATTACTTGATGTCAAGGGCCTTAATGTATTCTGTTTAGAACTTATGAGCTTTCAGATATTAATTTGAAGAGAATTTCATAATGAAGTACTGCGAAGTTTGAATTATGATTAATTATTGTGAGAAATATGTCTGAAATTTTGGAGATTGCATTTTTTAAACCGAAAAATAGCATATTATTATTTTAGTATACGTTTCTTTCTCTAGACGTTTGTTTAAGGCTTTAGATTAAGACAAGTGGTGCAAAGTATTAAATTATATATTAAAATTTTTAGTCGTCCAGTGCAAATTGGACTCGCACACCGAGGGTTCCGAACAATGGATAGAAATGAAATGAAGGTGCAAAACTATATAATAGAATGACAGATTTGGACTCTTTAATTAAATTTAAATTAAAACAATACAGCAGATCAACCTCATATCTAATTAGAAATAGTTTAGACATAAGTTTGCACAACACACTAGCTGTAAGTTACTACTTTAGTTTTAAGTGAAATGTAAATTTCTTTTTAGAGAAAATCGAATTCTTTAAACCTAAACGTACAGAGTACAATCAGCCCCTGTGCTTTGCATTCGTGGATTATGAGAAAGCCTTTGACTCTGTTGAGACCTGGGCTGTTCTGGAATCCCTGCAGCGGTGCCAACTTGATTGGAGATATATCGAAGTGCTGAGATGTCTGTATGACGCCGCCTCGATGACCGTCCAAGTCCAAAACCAACAAACAAGACCTATCCCATTGCGTAGAGGAGTAAGACAGGGAGATGTTATATCTCCGAAACTGTTTACGAACGCATTGGAAGATATCTTCAAATCGTTGGATTGGACTGGCCGGGGAATCAATATCAACGGCGAGTACATCTCCCACTTACGCTTCGCTGACGATATCGTCATCATGGCAGAAACCCCGCAGGAACTGCAGGAAATGCTGGACACCCTTAATGTAGCCTCTAGACGTATAGGTCTCGGAATGAATCTGGACAAAACTAAGGTTATGTTCAATGATCTCGTCGTTCCGAGACCGGTAATCGTCGATGGAACAACTCTCGACATTGTTCAAGAATATGTTTACCTCGGGCAAACGATGCAGTTAGGTAGAAACAATTTCGAGAGAGAAGCCGATAAGAGGATACAGTTGGGGTGGGCAGCGTTTGGGAAACTACGTCAAGTCTTTAAATCGTCGATACCACAATGCCTCAAGACAAAAGTCTTCAACCAGTGCGTCCTACCCGTGATGACTTACGGAGCCGAAACGTGGACACTCACGGCACGACTGATCCACAAATTTAAAGTCGCTCAGCGGGCTATGGAAAGGGCTATGCTCGGAGTCTCTCTGATGGACCGCATTCGGAACGAAGTGATCCGTCAGAGAACCAAAGTGACCGACATAGCTCACCGTATTAGCAAACTCAAGTGGCAGTGGGCCGGTCATATTTGCCGAAGGACAGACAGTCGTTGGAGCAGACGAGTTCTCGAGTGGAGACCACGCCTAGGCAAACGTAGTGTAGGACGTCCCCCGGCGAGGTGGAAAGACGACTTACGTAGGGTAGCCGGACGTGAATGGATGCGGAGAGCAGAGGACCGAATCGAGTGGCGCACTCTGGGAGAGGCCTATGTCCAGCAGTGGACTGCCGCAGGCTGTACATGATGAAACCTAAACGTATAGATCCATGGAACCATTGGAGCGTGAGTCCAACGTGCACTTGTGCGGTTAAAAAAATAACAAACAGAAGCTGCCACTGAACGCAACCAAACGACACTGAAAACATCATTCCCGCTAAAAATTTCTACGCAAACAAACGCCGCATACATTGCTCAAATTCCATACCATTTAGTATATTACCTCAGCAATTCAACAGGTAAAAAATAATCGTCGTAACTTTTTTGGCGATCCGCGGACATGAGTTACGAGTTACATTCAGTTATGCGACAGAGATTTTTCTGTCCCTTTACGTTTGCATGTTTTCCGGGACGCGGAGTTTCACATTTCGTGTTATAAATTGCTCCTGTACTCGTAATTTCTAAAGTTCATATGGTTTTTCTGGAATTTGTTGCTGTAATACGGAAATATCCGTGTATTTACAGCTATAGAATAGAAGGAACAAATGTTACCAAATTTTTATTTTTAAAACTTCTTACATGAGAGTCAGACTCGTGCACTAAAGGACTAGCAAACATACAGAAAATTATAATAAGTTCACCGAAAGATATATTACGAACAAAATAAGAAAATTCTGGTTTTCATGTGTAGTCCTATACCTTTCTTCTTGCCAAATTTCAGGGCAATGGGATTGATTCCTTGCACTCGCAAGGAAAATCATCAAAATACGTGACATAAACGGCTATATCTTTTTATTGCGTTGACAGGTTAATTTCTTCACAGAGTCAAGGGACTGCATGCAAGTGGATAATAAATTCCAAGCGTGCCTGAGAAAAATAAGAAAGAAAGAAAGAAAATAATTTATTCCAAGCTAAAAATAAATACAACACGTAATGGAAAACAAAAAAAAACACACACACATGACACAAACAGAAAGAAAAATTACAGCAAAATTAAGTTAGCTTGGAAAATGATATTGACAGACGGACAACAAAGTGATTCTTTAAGGAATCATTTTCGAGATACGGAACCATAAAAATCAACTCAGAGACATTTCTAAGTATTTCTTACTATCCCCCTCTTACTTCAGCTCTCTGTTAAGCGTGGCGTTTATGGCAGATAGCCTAATGTTAGATTCCATCACCTGACATTTTCTGTTTGTCAGCTTTAAGACAATTCTCTGTTTAGAGCACGTGGCCGCGTGCAAATTTGCATTGTTTTGTAGCTGTCCCTATCCGAGCCCTATCCTACCCGAGCGCGTACAGTGAGACAGCATACACTACGCGAAGTTATCCACCCGTTATTTGGATGTTTCGCAGTCCCGTGATCATTTGGAGGATACAGTATATTATGTAGTCATTTTTTCAATACAGTATATTAATAAAATTTCAGATGTCGGTGGTTTTTCCAAATTGTTCTAAATTGATTCATACTCTTGTAAAACAGGTTCAAAGTTGGGGCTTTTTATTACCGTAAAATACAATACTTTGATGCCCTGTAACTCTGAAAGTTTATACTTTAACGAAAATCTGACTCGCCACCGACACAGATATCTAGTTTTAGATTGTGTCTTGAAAATTACATTAACTTTCATCGCTTACTACTCAAAATATGACGGTACTACGTTTGTATGGGCGCTTTGACAACAGCAAATCCTCTTAACGACACTCACAATGAATCAAATGGGATGAATCGATTTGAACGTCAGGATAGCATAAAAATTACTTGATCAAAACATGTAAAATTTTGTTACTAAATTTCTAAACGTTATTGTAGTAGCTACTTCTGTTTCCGCGATATGGCACGAGGAGCTACGACAGTTCGAGAGACAAATCATATCCGCCATCTTGGAAAGTTTTGCCCGAATATCCTTCAGGTCTAGACGTTTTGTTACGGTTGCAATTTACAACTTTAGGAATTTCGGGACGCTATGAGCAAGCAGTTTTAGTTTCCTGTCAATTTGTGTAATAACTTTTTGGGTTACTTAAGTGATGTTGAGAAAAGGAAACCGTTATTTATTTAATGATAAATAAAAACCGTCTAATGTCGGCAACATGTCGTTTCGTAGATGTAAAAAATGACCGATAAAAAATCCCAAATAAAAATTGAGTTTAAATAAAAATATCAATTTTAACTGTGCAAGCTACAGCTGATATTCAATATAGAATTATATATGCGCAAATTACCTCACTATGATCAAATAATAAACAATAAAAGTAAATCCACTAGAAAGGACCCTGTAATTTCGCGAAATCCTTCAACCGTTTCGGCAGCTTCTTTTCAACTTCAATTGAAAAATTCATTTCACCCAACTGAGTGTGCAAGTGTGGATAACTTCAAACGAAATGAAAATATCGATGCCTCTCAGTAGAAAACTTTATGAGATAAGTTACAATTTAACTTGGGGCTAAATTGAAGACAGTTTCTTTAATGCTGTTTATATCAAAGTGCCATAATTGCGTAATGGTTGTCAGTAATATGCCCTAAGTATGAAATTTTCTGAAAAGTTTTCATTCGTTGTTGATATTGGAGCCAAATATTTCAACAAATACATTTGTATTATCTTTAAACGGATTCACTTTTTACCGGTGATGATTGAGCATTGGTTTATCATAGCACGCTGTAGTATGAAGTGGTCTTGAATCCCTTGTATTCAGCGATTTCTCACTACCTTTAGCAGTTCGCCGTAACATCTATTGGGAGGTTTGGCCTGGTACGCAAGGCCATTTCCATCCAGTTGAACTAGCGTCTGCGGAAGTACACTCAATGCGAGGTGTACAGTACAGAAAATGTAAATGTACACGTTCCGTGGTGCGCGGTCATGACTCAAGAGCGATGTAGAGTGACCTTTAATTCCAAAGAAATTGTATGAGTTCGCAAGTGACTTTCGAGTCACGTTGAGTCAGCGTCATTTTATGTCACACATCTGACTGAGATATTGAAATATGCGCAAAACGTTGCCATGCTCACTGAAGTGTGTTAAATAAAACAAGTTTTATTGTGCATGGTCTTTAATGTTATTATTGTTTTAGTTCAAATGTTTTGATAGATTTAGACCGCGGGCTAAAGTAAATGAGTTTTGTACTCGTTTTATTATTTAAAAGCTTTGGTCCGCAAGTTTGACCGCGTTGACTTCAAACAAAATCTCACTTTATCGGAATTAAAAGTATTACGTGCTCTTTGATATGTGATAGGCTACGCACCTGCCAAGTTTCATGAAGATAGGTTTAGCCATTTATCCGTGAAAAGGCGACAAACGGTCAGACAGAGTAACCATCGAATGTATAATGCTACTGCGATATGAAATGTCTCTCTTCCTATCTACTTACATCAACGTTGATCCCAGCGAACGGGAATATCTTCGTTGCTGGAGTCTCGGTAGGCGAGTACCGGTAGAACTCGTGGCGCCCTCTGTACCACTTGACGGAGTAGAGTGGCGCATCTGTCAGCTCGTAGATACAGGCTAGTGTGGCGTCCGATCCGCGCTGGACGACTGGCGGCGATATTCTTAGCTCTATGGCTCGGAGACCACCCGCACCTGAAATACAAGATGGCGTCATTTTTCTGCACTTCTTAACCGACTTTTAAAAAAGGGAGGTGAACCTTAATTCGACTGTAGTTTTTGTGTGTTCATGTTATGCTAAATCTCATTGAAGTCGTTAATTATCACGCCTATACAAGAAGAAAACTCAGACAAAATATATTACTTTAATCTGTCCAAAAATGTGAACGCAAATACGATGTAATTAATTAAACAACCTGCATGAACTGTGCGCACCATCTACGAATAAACAACAGGATAATATGTATAAAGTGTTTTGCCGCCCTCAACGAATTAAGAAAATGGACAAATTATTTTCTTATCCCAAGAAAACCATAGATATACTAGTGCGTCTAAAAATCCTTTAACCAATTTCCTTACTAAACCCAAAAATTCCCAGACAAAAACGAACTACAGCTGAACAAACTAAGGGCAAGCAGCGTAATTTTTTCAAGTTAGAAGTTATTTGGGACAAGGCTCCCTTTGTTTTTAAACCTTTTCTTTTTGTTAGTAATGTGAGGGACGGAGGGCTGCCAAAGGTTCCTGACAAACTGGATGATATATTGACGTAGTTCTCATGTGCACGGAATCGGAATTTGTTTGAGTTGGAGGGGAAATTAGGAGAAAGAAATGTGGGTAGGTAATAAAAAGATGTGGTTGGTAACACAGGAGCAAAACAAACGAACTCTGTTTGAATACTCGTATTGGGTTATTTTTTGTGTGCATGAAACGGAATTTGCGGAAGAAGGAAAAATACGATGCAAAAACGATAACGTATTTTTTTCTTTTTCTCTTACTAATAAAAATAAACCTTGAATTATTTGATCCGCATAACGATGCCTCTTAATGTTTTTGTACGTAAAACATATGCAAAGATAAACATGATATGTTTTTTTGAATTAAGAATGTTAAGACATTTAATTGTTTAAACTCGTTTGATGGTTAGTGACTATAGATGAAGCTTTAAGAATAAAAAGTGTATGAAGAAGCATTTAGATGTTTAATATAAGTTAAGAATTGAGCTTGGCTAGTGGTTTTTACCCCGACGCAAAAATTGGGGTATTTTAAACATGACTCCAATGTCAGTCTGTCTGTATGTGGCATTGTAGATCTTGAGCGGATGGGCATTTTAATGTAGTTTTTTTTTACGTGAAAGGAAGTTTCTTAGTGATTTCTTAGAAAGAAGTGGTTCTTAGCTATATTTGGTATACGTATGATTGTATGTTTTTTCTTATTTTAAATTTAATGTATTTGTATAGCATGAATGAAAGTCTGACCAATCAATTAAAATAATTATACCCTGAAAAAAAAAGGCACCCCGCTTGAAACATTCAGAACAGAAATGATAAATAATATTTTGCTAAATATAATGTTTAAGTAGACAATAAGCTTGCGTAAAGTAACAGCCCTACCGACATCTTGAAGCATTGTGAAAAAGTAAGAACAAAGACTAGTTAGCAAAACAAAGGCCGAAGATGTTTCTTTATTTATCAGTGAAAACGAGTTTTTTAAAGAAACGACTGCTCGTTATTTAGCTATTTAAATTTGTAGGGAAAGCTTTTTGCTAAGAATTAAAATTTCAGCTTCTTCAGTGTTCGCAGGGATTTTATAAAAAGGCCTTTACCAAGACGATTTGGTTTAAAAGCAAGGATCTGAGAATTTCGTCTCTTTTCGTTTGAATACAATTTCGAAAGAAAATCTTTCAACGAAAGGAGTTATAAATAGTAAAGTATTTAAGCTGATAGTTAACTGTTCTCCAAAAATGCTTTGATAAAACAATATAAGATTTACTTTATTTAATACATGTGTGACGGTATACTGAAAGGTTGCTTCGGAAAGTAAAGAAAAACGTCTGCTAACAAAAAACAGGAGAAGAAAAATAAAATCGCAAATAAAACACAAGCTATAAAGAGATAAAAGTCGAACACCTGTGCTCAAAGGTACACTCAGCTCGCTCTAACAGAATCTATTAAAATAGAGAACAGTTTACTGAGAAATACTACTGAGTAAATGATATATTTCTAGTAGATAAGGAATTCTAGTAGGTAGAAGAAGACAGATAGATAGATAGATAGATAAGAATAAGAGAAGGGAATGTACTATATCCGTCTGGCTACCTAACCATATTACCTAAGTGCTAATAGCATTGTTGTATTCCGATACAGTAGTGCTAGCACTTTATTAGCTTCAGGCTTTTGGGTGAAAACGTTTTCCATTTAGTAGCCTTATGGTCAGTTACCTTCATGTGAGATGAAGCCCAAGTGCCAAACTAATTATAGCTACAGTAAAAAAAGTAACCAATCAAAAGATGTCCATTTAAACGTTAAAATTTTGAAATTCAAAAAAATAATCGAAAATTTAGATCTATAAAAGCAAAGGTAAAGCTTTGTACAGATACCAAACTACTAATAACATCGATTTAGGAATTGACATTGACACACTTAATTGAATCTAGTCAAAATGATAGATTTTGATAGAATTAGGTAAGATGCATCTTATACCTTTAAACGAGCAATTCTTGTATATATATAATTCGGATCTCGGAAACGGCTCCAGCGATTTCGCTGAAATTTGGTGTTTAGGGGTTTTGGGGGGCGAAAATTCGATCTAGATTAGTCTTATATCTGGGAAAACGCGCGTTTTCGAGTTTTCATGCGCTTTTTCTTGCGCATTATTCGACACTAAATATGATGGGAAATTTCACGCTGTCAAACATAATCACTTTAGCCGAGTGGTTCACACGTGTCATTCCGTCCGAGATATCCGCGTTCAAATCCCGGTTGGAAAATTGCTTTTATTTTTGTTTTTTGTGTGTTTTTATTTATTTATTCAAGTTTGTAATTATTATTTTTAAAGAACTACAAGCAAAGCTTCGTCGCCCAGATATTATTATATAAAATATCAAAGAAAATATCATATTAAAGTAAATGTCCGACTAAAACAGAATCACGAAAGCTAAAACAATTCACAGCGAGCACAAACCAAAGGAATGCGTTGCAGAATTTATAGATGTGGTTGAAGCGAGAAACGTTAGGTCGACTTCAGGTCAGCCCTGGGAAAGGGACCGAAATTTATAGGAAGGGCAACTTTGTTATATAACCTTGTGGTGGCTAAGCTTATTACCTGACAAACAGAACGATCGTTGTACCAGATACGGCAATCATGTCCACCATATTCCATTAGGGACAGCAATAGAATGGTTTTATGTACCGTCACAATCAGATATTCTTGAAAAAATATTTGTTTGACCTTTTTTGGGATCGCTCTTGGTAAATATTGTTTTGTTTGGGTACATTTAGAAGATAAATATTTAGAAATGTTATTGTCTAGGGTGTTGCATAGATTTTTCCAGTTGTATTAATATACTTTCTAGTTATATAAAATCTAGCAATGTAGCTATTGGTATGCTTTATTGTATTTTCTACCAACTTCAAAAAAGGAGGAGGAGGAGGGCGTGTGTTACGCGATTTCTCCGCCAATTGAAAACCGATTTTGATAATTCTTTTTTTTTATATTACATTTCATTGCTAGGTATAATACCTTATACAGGAAACCATTGTACAACTGTGTTATCTGTTTCAATGTGGGTATTTTTATTCTGTTTTAACTGTTAACTGTCTGTATGGATTTCAGTTATAAATGACGGGTTATTGCAATGGCTAGAGATTTATTTTGCGGAAATGTAATTTCACCTGTTCTGTATAACATTTTGTAAAAGTTTAAATGCACAAAGTGTTTCTACTTAGCTTTGGTCTCGCCTGATGGTAAGTGATGATAACACCAAACAAATATTATTATATATCTTAACTCGTTTTATTTAATAAATATTTTCAAGCATGTTATGAAAGTAAATTAATTGCATAATCTCGTTGTGAACAAAACTACATGGGTTATGTGTTTAATTACGGACCCCGATGTAGTGTATGGGCAACTGTCTCGTTTGTCTATGGGTTGGTATGCTAAACGTCAGTGTCAGAGTGACAATGACTGACAGTGTCACGATAGCCGTGTGCGAGTGCAGACGTTGAGTAGTACCGAACCCGTGGCCATTGCCGAGCCAGTGATATGATAGATGACGTCGCACGGACCTACTCCTGCACCCTATATAATGTAAAGTCAAATTTTCTCGAAGATGAGGTCCTTAGCCCCGAAACCTGATAGTCTGATAATTTCATATAAATATTTGGAGCCGTTTGTGAAACGGTTGCGGATTTACAATTGCGAATTTACAAGAATTCCTTGTTCAATTGAGTAGGAATTGGAATAAATAATTAGTGAATATTTAAATGATTTGTCCTGATTAAAATAAAATCATAATTTTAATTATGTGTAATGTAATTTTTTCAAATATAAACGAAATAAAACGCCATCTATGAGGCACTGGTTACGATATCAGAAACTGTAACACAACAGTCAGAAAACTCAATTATCACAGAGTAAGCTAGCTTGGAAAAGAGGTATTAAAAATTCCTAACATCAACCAACAACAGCTGATAGACAGTTGAGACTTACCTACGACATCTAGTCGTGCCGTGGCCGTGTAGTGCGGGTAGGCAGGCGCATTCTGTATCACCTCGCAACTGTAGTTCCCGCTGAGGGTAGGACCTACTCTCACGAGGACCACGTGCGTCTCATTAGACCTTAACCTCTGTGGACAACATATATAAACATTATATATACCTATATCAAACAAAAAATAGCAGTTGTTTTATATATAAAAGATAGATCAACGCTTGACCTCAATCTCACCTGATGTTAAGTGACGCTGAGGTCAACGTTGTTACGCGTTGATCTCTAGCTAGAAGGTGCCTAATTACTCTTAAGATTAATAAGTTCTAGATTTATTGGAACAAGAAAACCGGCAGTGTATGTCATATTTTAGCTGGACGCATGCTGAATGTAGAAGCGAAACGCTTGGTGCGAGCTGTAGGAATAACTACACAGTGTACGGGTGAAGGTCTGCCGTTATTCTGTTTGAACGGTATTTGAAACGGTGAAGGCGTAATCAACAAAATAGCTCCTGAGCACACTCTCCAAAGTGTATCCTGTAAAATACCGAGAGGCAGGCAACCTGACACAAAAATGTTCGAGGCTTTGGGACTTCTCCTTTTTGAATTTGACAAAAAAGATACAAGATGGCTTTGAGTTTTTTATATTTAGAATAAGGTATTCTCAAAGTTAAGTTAAAATAAAATATTTCACTTTCAAACATTTACAAAGAATTGAATATAGTTCATTGATTTTACCTACCATGATTTCAATTTCTCTGCGGACAAATTTAGTAGGTCTCTTAGGTTTTTTGAACACAGAATTTTATTTAACTTTACTCCCATTTGATAGACAGTGACAATAGGCACGTTGAATGATAAGTGTGCGCACCCAAAAGCCTAAAAAAATGGGATGAAGCTGAGTAATTAATTACTAGACCTTGTTTAAACAAGTTCAACAACAAAACACAATAATAAAAAAGGCAATTGTTACCAACTATTAATACCACTTTTAAAAGGCTTGCTATATCCCAATGCATTTTATTCGAGATTCTTTTTCTAGTCAAACTATGAAGGATGTGGTTTCTTCTGACTCGTTTATATTCAACGAAAGCTGGGAACATGTGCTGTTCGTTGAATCTTGGCAAGGCGCACGGGATCTCGAGCTGCTTGTCCGCGTGAGCTGACATTTATTGATTTTCGTTAGGTCACTGTGTGACATTGTGTAAGGTGCAAAGTCTTATCATCAAACTAGAAAGTTATCTACACTTTTGAACTATATAGCGCTATTATAGTCATAGTAATATCCATGTAAACTAGTTTCAAAAGACATCGGCACATAAAACAAAGCCCCCCGCCGCGTCGCTCTGTCTGTTAGTGAAAGATGATAGCTGCATGATGTTGTTACATAGGTAGATGCTCCTGCCCATCTTCTCATTATTTTTAGGGTTCCGTAACTCAAAAGGAAAAAAGGAACCCTTATACGATCACTTTGTTGTCCGTCTGTCTGTCTGTCAATACGCTTTTTCTCAGGAACGCGTAGAGGTATCAAGTTGAAATTAAGATCGGTGAAAAAATTAAATTTAAAGATCAACGCAATAAAAATACATAGCTGTATTTAGACCATTTCCATACCAAATGCAAGGGACCAAAACCTATAGGGTACTTCCCGTTGACCTAGAATTCTGAAAGGCAAGAAACATGGCCTTACAGCACAACCATAGGAATAAATCTGAAAACCCGGATTTTTTATTATAACACAATAAAAATAAATAGTTTTTTATGTTTACAAACTTAACTTTGTAGTTGAAAGCCATACATCGGGTATGTAAATTAGCTGCAAAGTAAAGTTTGTTTTTCAATTAAAATTACATTTTCGTTAGAGTATTGTCGAGTGCATATTACCATAATTATTCATATTCAGTACGGGAACATTGCTTCCCACTTATACGTTAATTGTTGATACTTCGCAGCCTTTTGTAGCTAACGTCAGAGGGGCAAAACATAGTTTGCGATCACTGTACTATCCATCTCATTATGGTAAAATTGAAATATCATCTTAAAATATTCGCCGCGCACCAACTCCAGTGACCCATTGAAAATCCGTGAATAAAATCAAAGCCACGACCAATTACGCAGAAAATTTCCTGATCGCTGAATGCTCATTTTACATTATACGTCGATAAAAATTGCCAAAGTTTGCCCATTTCGGTCCAATAAATCCGGTTCTACATTCAATTAAGGGTTTTTCCAATAAATTTTAAGAGCCACGAGAGCTAGGCGTAAAGGGCTCTCATTAAATTTCATCTGTACGTTGTTTAAAACCGGAGCTTTGTTTAGATAATTGAAACATTCTTTAGCGGATGTAAATTGAAACTTTTCGGTCATTAAGCTGAGGGTGGGATTGAACTCGGTACGGGTTACGTTAGAGTATTAAAATTTTATTTTATATGCTACGTGAGCGGCGAAGAAATGATTTAATTACAGAATCGTGTCCAAATTATCTATAAGAGATTTCACATAACGAAAGAGATATAAGAGCATACCTACTAGTCTAATAAATCACAAGGTGAACGTTGAAGTTGGGTCAATGAGAATTTTCACGAAAAAGAGAAACAAAATCTTCTTTTTTTGTACTGACAGGGTCAAATGTCATTTATTTACGTCATCTTTGTTTTCAACGGCAAGTCCTACCTGTTTCGTGCGTTTTATATGTTTTTTTACAAATAAACTAAACCAATATATACTAAAGTAGTAACTAAATCACTTATATGTGATAATGGCCTTTTAAAATTAGAAGTGTACAAGACCAGGCCCTGACGCTATACATTCGCGGAACGTGTCATTTCACTACTGCGTGACTGCGACAAGAGATCACCAATCCCAGAATTGTGTAATGGATATTATGCACGCTTTAATGACACGTTATTTGTGAAAATAGAACGAGTGGTTTAGGAGATATTAACGAACAGAAAAACCTACATAAAAAGGTTCATAAAAACCTACAAGTACTGGTACTTCAGTGCGTACAATTTTCGAAAAGAGAACCCAAAAATTTGAATAATTTGTGATTATAGTACCTTTTTTGTAAACTCACGTAATGTGTGAAGGTGTCAGCAAGTCGTTTCTCACTTCAGTACCCACACAAGATAAATGAGAATTCTGTACCCTCGCAACAGGTTTTTCTATCCCTTTGTCCATTGAAAAAAGGAACGGGCCTTTCAAAGAAATCTGTGAAACTTCGATTTCCAAAGGGCAAATTCCTATAAATTCCAGTCACGTGGTTCTGGGCTTCAGAAATCTAGACCGAGAATTGTGTACCGACAGGTCATTTTCAGCAGTCGGTTAGGCAAACGAGGCCCATATGTAATCTTGTTGTGGGTTGAGATTTTATGTCGGATTTCCTAGGAACTAGAAATGAAGGCGCTCTCCTTTTAACGTGAACGGATTTATTATATTTACCAATCTGTATATGTTGAAAAAACAAATTTCGTTCTAGACAATATGCAGTAAATTCGACATTAGTTCTCAGAAAGGCTCATCAGGACGATTTTTGTAAAAGTTAAAATTTATTTTCATCAAACAAGGTATATGATGACAACAATTTTTAGCTTCTCGCATTTCATGATTAGGGGCATAATAAAATATTTAAAATTGTACACTACTAAAGGATAAAACCATACCGCAAGACCGACGAGACGCAATCGTGACAGGCAGTTGCTGCGGTCTGCCCCGCAATGTTTCTCAGTGTTTCAAAGCAAACATACTTTGGATGTTCAATTTACAGTTGCAGTTTTTTACGGTGAATCCGACGGTGAAGGAATTTGACATATGAAGCTCCAATTGTGGTGTATTGATTATTTTGAAAATTGGATAAAACTTGTTTTGGATATGTGTGCGCACAGATAATTATTTTATTGCCATTTAATAATAGATTCTACTTTATTATTTATTTAGTTTCAGAATAGGTTGCTTGCGTCGGTATTATAACTGATATTTTAAACAACGAACAATAAGGACTTTTGATCTGGGGGCACGGCAGTGCCCCCAACCAAGTCGAGCAAAAACGCGTCACGGCCGTACCATCCTTTTCTCGAAGCAACTCAGACCATTTTCGACCCCCTGTAACTTCGTTGTGGATAAAACTAGAAGACTGAAATTTTCAGTAACCCTGCAAGATGGTAAAGACACGGTATATTTCAAATTTCATTCAATTTGAACCAGTATTTTAAGAATTATAACGGGTCAAAGTGTCAATTTTTTTAAAATTTTGTCACTCACTGACTGACCGATCATCAAAAGTCTAAGGCACTTCTAGCAGACCTAGAAGCTTCAAATTTGGAATATAAGTAGTGTTTGGTGTATGAATCAAGAAAAAACTAAAAAATCTAAAAAAGACCGCAAAAAAATTAAAATTAATTCAGTAAAAAAGACGCTAGATGTCGCTATTGACGGAATATTTTGTGCATCGCTCTTTGAATTTTAATTAAATTAAAATATAAAAACATCGTTTTGTGTGCTGATTTGTGTGTGATGTGCTGGGACTTGTACTAAACTATGTTATTCAAGCACTATTTATGAATATTTGAATCAGATTTTACGAAAATACGGAAGTTTACCCTCCACCGAATTTTAATTCATTGGTGAGTAATTTATGGAAATTGTGAAGAAATCACTGAAGAGGAATTCAAAAATTAGCATACTACATGAAATGTGAGTTAATTCAGTACAATTATTTAATTGAATCATCGACGACAGCGCCATCTAACTGAAACTGCAAAACAATCAACGATTTAAGTACTACGCTGCGCGCCATCTATTAGTTCTGCTCGGAGCTACTGTGATTCTTAGGGCACTCAACGACCTGAGACGAGTGACTGAGATTTAGTTCCACCTACTATCATCAACAGAGGGAGCTGTACATATGATTCGCAATGAATGCGACATCGATCGCGTTTTTAACCATTCTTTTACAGGTGGTAATGAGTAACTGGATATGTAAACCTAATTTCGTATTTTTCCAGAGCAAGACTGATAATTTTAGAGGTTTCTAATGTGATGTCGTAAATAAACACATATTTTAGCGCTTACATTGGAAACGCTGGCTAAACCCTACCAGATAGATCAAAATAATGTACTACTGTATTGTACATCTCAGAAAGATCAACAAAAAAGTCCGCGATGGTATATGTCTAACTATTGTAGTTATGTCACTATAACTACTAAGCGTAAGCGTCGGTGGCGCGATGGATAAGGCGCGGACTCTCAATCTGAGGGTACCGGGTTCGAATCCAGCCGTGTACCTATGAGTTGTTTTTCAATTCAAGTACATTATCCGATTGCTTAACGGTGAAGGAAAACATCGTGAGGAAACCTGCATGTCTTGAACAAGGCATGTGAAGTCCGCCGATCCGCACTGGGCCCGCGTGGTGGACTATGGCCCATACACTCTCTGTAGGAGGGTAGGCCTGAGCCCCAGCAGTGGGGACGTATATAGGCTGTTGATGAATGAGTAACTGGATATGTAAATTTCGTATTTTTCCAGAGCAAGACTGATAATTTTAGAGGTTTCTAATGTGATGTCGTAAATAAACACATATTTTAGCGCTTACATTGGAAACGCTGGCTAAACCCTACCAGATAGATCAAAATAATGTAATACTGTATTGTACATCTCTGAAAGATCAACAAAAAAGTCCGCGATGGTATATGTCTAACTATTGTCGTTATGTCACTATAACTACTTTTATCTATTTTTTAAGTTGATAGAAATGCCGACCAAAATCAGACCATGTTATCCATACCTTTATATTAACCCTTATTAAAATAAATCATTTCATATTCAAGACTGCTTCAATGTCTGTAGATAGCTTCTTGAATTATTGAAATCGGACATTCCATTCAAAAGATATAACGAATTTAAAAAACCAACCGGACACCAAACTGAAGCATTTAAATAATGTAGTATTGACCGAAGTGCGAGAGAGAGGCTTAGCGATGCTATTTAGCTATGTATGAAATGTAAAAAAAAACATAAGAAAAAATTAAACTCCTTAAAAATAAAATACATAAAATAAAGGGGTCAAGTGCGAGACGGACTCGCGCACCGAGGGTTCCGTGAAGAACTTGATTAATAAACAAACTGAAAATCACTATCACTAAATAGTATAATAACTCAGCGTCTAAAGACAAAATTCTTTAATCAGTGGGTGTTGCCAGAGATGACATACGGAACTGAAACGTAGTCCTTTACTGTGGGCCGAATAAACAAGTTCAAAGTCACTCAGCGAGCAATGGAACGAGCTATGCTCGGAATTACTCTACGTGATAAGGTCCGGAATGGGAAATCCGTAGACGAACGAAGGTCACCGACATAGCTCGACGAGTCATTGAGCTGAAGTGGCAATGGACAGGCCACATTGCTCGAAGAACCAATAACCGGTGGGGAGTAAAGGTTCTCAAGTGGCGACCACATACCGGAAAACGTCTACCAGGCCGTCCCCCTACTAGATGGACCGACGACCTGGTCAGGATCGCAGGGAGTCGCTGGATGCAGGTAGCTCGGGACCGGTCGATGTGGCGTACTATGAGGGAGGCCTATGTTCAGCTGTGGACGTTTCCCGGCTGATGATAAAATAGTATAAAACAAAGTCGCTTCCCGCAGTCTATATGTATGTATGTATGTATGTATGGAAACTTAAATCTTTAAAACTACGCAATGGATTTTGACGCGTTTTATTTAATAGATAGAATGATTCAAGAGGAAGGTTTATATGTATAATACATGCATACTGTAGTAGAGCAACACCGATAATTTTAGGGGTTTCTAATGTGATGTCGTAAATAAACACATATTTTAGCGATTACATTGCAAACGCTGGCTAAACCCTACCAGATAGATGTACGCGCGGTGTAGCGCGAGGGCGCGGGGCGGGGACAGTGGCGGGGCGCGCGGAAAGGTGAATGTCGCCGAGCGAGCAGCAGCCGCGCTCATACGCGCGAGCGACCCAGTGCTGTTCGGATGTGCCCAGAATTCTTACCTATAAGTTTGCGATTTTGATTGATAATTTCGATTGCTATATTATTAGTTTGACGACTAAAGGCTACTCTCATTGGTTTACTGATATTATTTGCTTACAATTTGGACGTTATTCGGATAAATAATTTAAATTAAATATGGATACTTTAAGTACCTAAGTATTTATAAATTTCTTATTACCTAATCGTATAAAAATAACTTTGCAATCTAACTTGTAGGTAGTCGCAATGGATTCAGTAACACTGTATGTGAATGATCAGCCTTGTCCACACTGGGTTGTTCCTATACTTGGTGATGGTTCGTGTTTATTTCATTCTTTGTCATTCTCTATGTATGGGAATATTGAGTCGTCGTATGATATTAGACTTGACAAAATACAAAAAGAAATGAGATCCAATCAAAAACAATACTTGTCAAAAAAACCAAGTCTCGCAACTCAGTTGTTCTGCGGTAAAAAGTTGTGAGATCCATGTAATACCAAGTCGGTTATTAATTTATTCAGTCTCTACTTAAGCGACTTTCTGTCTTAATACGTTCAGTCTCTAAGACCACGATCGTGGTCTATAACAATTGAAAATCAATTGTGTCTGGAATCTCCGTACTCGAAGCATTAAGTTGTTACGTAATAATTAACAGCATCTTATAGTGAAGCATATCAATATTAAAATTCTTTAATGTTTTATATAAATATATTGAGACTTGGCCATCGCACTAAATAATTGAATTTACATGTGTTTTCAGGCGATTGAATTTACACGTGTTTTCAGGCGATGGCCAAGTCTCAATATATTTATATAAAACATTAAAGAATTTTAATATTGATATGCTTCACTATAAGATGCTGTTAATTATTACGTAACAACTTAATGCTTCGAGTACGGAGATTCCAGACACAATTGATTTTCAATTGTTATAGACCACGATCGTGGTCTTAGAGACTGAACGTATTAAGACAGAAAGTCGCTTAAGTAGAGACTGAATAAATTAATAACCGACTTGGTATTACATGGATCTCACAACTTTTTACCGCAGAACAACTGAGTTGCGAGACTTGTTTTTTTTGACAAGTATTGTTTTTGATTGGATACTTTTATCCCGCCGATTCTAACTAGAATGTAAAAAAAAATTGGATTCTTCTTTTATTACTAAGACTCCGCTGTCTGTCTGTCCATCTGTCACTAGGCTGAATCTCATGAACCGTGATAGTAAGACAGTTGAAATTTTCACAGATTATGTATTTCTATTGCCGCTATAACAAATACTAAAAAGCAGAATAAAATAAATATTTACGGGGGTTCCCATACAACAAACGTGATTTTGGGCCGTTTTTGTAGAGATGGTACGGAACCCATGGGGCGCAACTCCGACTCGCACTTGGCCGGTTTTTAAATATTGCAATGCCATTATGACAAGGTTAATACATGTCACAATATATATGTTTTACAACTACCTGTTTAAACCTATCGAATTCAATAAACATATTGAGTATAATGGGGATAAACTGGACAATGACTCACATCAACTTTGACCCCGTTAACAGGGGTCACCCTCGTGGTGGGTGATTCCAGAGGTGAATATCTGTAGAACTCCTGCGTGCCCCTGTACCACTTGACGGAGTAGATACCGTAGTCGTGTAGCTGGTACATGCAGGCCATCGTCACGTTCCTCCCGCGCTGCACGACCCTCGGCGTGATGCGGAGCTCCGTGGTACGGAGGCCACCAGCTCCTGGGGGCAAACGAAATTGAGCTGTTAGTTTATAGAATAGAATTTCTTATAACTTCAACATCCGAAACAGCTGCTGCTTGCTGCATAGTTCAGTTCTTTTGACAAATTGTCAGTAACATTCGATGTTAATAATTTTAAAAAATGTTCAAAAATAATAACTGAAGTTTATATCCACTCAACCGTCCCGGTAATTATAGTCACCAACAGATTTCGTTTCGACTTCGTTCATTTTTAACGCTTGGTGTAATGTACAATACGGGTCAAATTAGTTCCGGCAAAAAATACTAGATGACTCTTGTTTAATTAAGCATTCTCTCTAAGAATACATGTATTATTATCACAGCAAAACTAATATGTATTATAGTTCTCTGTTCTAATATTCAGGTAAAAAATCTGAATGTCTGCTGTACAGTACATGTTATGAATGGATCTGAAATAAAGTTAAGTAATAATAAAAAGCAGGGGAATTGGTGATCATGAAGTTAAAATAATATATTGGCGAACTAGGGCGGCACCGTAAGATATTTTCAGCTTCATGGTTTTTAGCTTTGCTCATCAGCGAATCCAATTTTTCTTCACCGCATCTCACAACCAAAGCATATTTCACTTCTCATCGTCCTTAGTTAGTTTAAAATACAATTGCAAGCGTGATGGGGACTTTTGGATCGGGACCAGATCCACGCGATTTCTTAGGTTAAATTAGGTTACGTGTTTCCTTAGGTTGTAGGTTTAATTTTATTACTAATCTAGTCTAAGTGTACTAACAAATCTAATTTAAAATATGTATCTTTGACATGTGAATATTTTGACATTTATAAATAAATTTGTTTAAAATACGTACATAATACGATGTTGCTATCCGTTACCTGTATTGTACCTTAGTCTGTAATGTTTAATTCAATCTAATCTAAATTTACGTAAATAAATCGAAAAATCGTATACCATACTACCACTTGTTCAGTTTTGGGTTTGCATTTGAACTAAATCTAACCTGATACTTAAAATGACGATAAGGCGGCAAACCTAATGAGGCGCTGACTCTGATATATTTCATACCGGAATAAACCGTGCTTTCACACTGCTGCTGGTATCACACTTAAGTAATATGATGGCAGCTAGCCTTGTTGACATATTAAATGCCCTAATTCAATTGGGAATTGAACTCGAGACCTTCGAATTGTAAATCAGAGCCTGTATCCACAAGGCCACGAAAGCGGTGTGATAAAAACCGATCTCATACTTGATCAACATATTGTCCCATGTATAACCACAGGACATAACATTAAAAAGAAAGTGGCAAACGCGACACGTTCCAAAATGCTTATATTTTATCCACAAGAAACCTTTACGAAGGCAGGAAAATTCTCAGGAAGAAATAAGCGAAAAACGCCTCGAGTAATAACAAATATGTTCATGTACTCGTATTTTCTTGCCTCGTGTCCTGTGCGACATTCTGTATTCATTGTTTTTACACAAATCCCATGTGTTTTACTGAGGGAAAATAGAAAATACCTCATTGTAATGCATTAAAACAGAATCGAGATAGACAAGTAAATAATATGTGTATTTCCACTGATAACAAAGTGGGTTGCTTCAATATTTGTGTACTTGATTATTCATCCTGTGCGGACAGTTCACAGTTGAAGATGCCAATAAACATATGTATGTTTACGTATCGATGGTACTTGGATAACTGGGAATCTAGATATTTGAACAGACTTTCGTTAGAAGATTGTTTAAAATGCATATAATTATCATTTTGATTATAAACTAGCGCACACACATTAGCGAATGATGAATTTCAATTCGACGTATGTTTTTAAATGTTTGTTACATCAGAACTTTTGAATGAGTCAACCGATTTGGATGATTCTATTTTTATTTAAAAGGTTGTGCTTCCTTGTTGTCCAGTTCTGACAACGGCATCCATGAGAAAACGATATAAATCTTAAATTTGCCATAATAAAAGTAGACTTTTAGGGCAATTGAAGTCGGGGTTCCAGTTCTTTCTGAACGCATTTACTTGTTAATTAGTGCTTAGCTCCTGTTCATTGATTGCTACACCTTGTGCAGTAATTAAGGTCCCATTCATCATTGACTGTACGAAGCACTAGCTATTAGGCACCGAACCATTTGTTCTATCTAATTACAATGGTTCATCGCCTTAGTCGATGCTCTTCTAATGTGGTCATTAGTCTTCGTTTGTTCAGCACTTGTTATTCCTTTGTTTACAATGTACGCAATTAGTCCGTTCAATTAAAATGCATTTGTGATTTGTTAGTAAGCGATTGATAATTCAGTTTCTTTGTTAATTACGTCACCATCACAATTATAAGCTAGAAGACGTTTGCTGTTAAATTTAACGAATGTATTTTATGTTCATACATAAATATGCCCCAATTCGCGGGAATACGACTTGTAGAATGTATCGTTTACACCGAGAACTTTTGTATCGCAACATGGCTTCGCATCAGTGTTGCGGCACAAAGTTCGTTCAGCTTCTTTGTGTTTCATGAAACGATTATTATCTATATTGTCATTATATCGGATGAAGATGTGATTTTAATCTATCAATGTGTTGCAACATTTGTATCGCAACTGGTTACTTCACACCGAACGTGTATCGCAACAAATACCAACATGAAAATTCCCTCTCGTACCTTTTCGAATCAGATTTAAATATCATGAAAGTGAAATAAGAAAGCAGCACACCAGTGGATAATCAATTCAATATTTAACTTAAGTTAGACTTAAGAGGTTAACTATGTAAATAATCCCTTATATAACCCGTTACATAAGAAACTAAACGCTAAAGTGCATAACGACATAGCATTCAGTGCAATTGAGAAAACCAGTACAATCCCGGCACAAATGTCTCGACATAAACGCCGCAAACGATGCAATGAGAGCAACAGAATTAAAAATCGAGTGCTTACAAACCACTGCCGGCTCTAGGGAGAAGGGGAAGTCTATTTGGCAAGACCATGTGCTTCCCAAAATACAATTACGCAAATTGAAACCTTTATCACCCGTCGCCGATAATTCTGTGATTCAAACAAAATTAGAAACAAGTAAATGCGTTCAAAAAGAACTGGAAAGCTACTTCAATTGCCCTAAAAGTCTACTTTCATTACGGAAAATTTAAGATTTATATAGTATTCTCATGGATTCCACTGTCAGAACTGGACCTAATTGAAATGGGACCACCTTACAAATAAATTTAAAAAAAGAATCATAATCGTATCACCCAGTCAAAAGTTCAGAGGTAACAAACATATAAAAAAATAACCGTTGAATTGAAAAACCCCTCTTTTATAAGTCGGTTAATAACGGAAAGTAGGGCTTCAAAATAACAATAAACAACCATTCATATTGCTCTCTGTTTTTATTATGCACACTGATAAGGAAATGAACTTCGTTAGCAGAAGTCTGTACATCATCATCAGCTGGGAAACGTCCACTGTACACACCATGGTACCACACTATGACCAGTCCTGAGTCACTAGCATTGTTTTATCTACTTTGTAGAGGGTCGGACGGAGAAGGCTGTATTAAAAACCTTCGAAAAAGTTTTTTTTTAATATGGCTGGCATTCTGTCGGAACAAGGTGATGCAACAATATGCTGTGTCTCGTCCTGTTTATACAAAAAATATAATCTGTAGTTTCAATGTACATTTTATTACTATTTATTGATTTTCTAAAATATGGGAGTCTTTAAGTCCATACCGAACTGTGAATACAAGGCAAACAAGTGGCATTCAAGTCTAAATCATCGCTTATATGATTGAGACAAAGTCTGAATGTATTGAAGTGGATAAAGGGGAAATAGAACTTATATCTTATCTTTCCAAGGTATTATAGAAAAGCGACAAATGGAAGGCAGTGTTCTTGTGACTCACCGAAATCTGTGTTTGTGTATCACTTGAGTATTTGATCTATAGGGTTCATATTCAGATGTGTACTATCCCAGATGATAGAGACCCCTCAAATCAGATGCTAGATCCGGTACTGTTTCAAACTGGGAGTTGGCCAACAGGGTTTAGGGAGGTTTCTGCTAATGATAGCTTCAGATCCAAGTGGCTTTGTTTGCTGGCATTTTGGCCGCGACGTTATTTATTGCCAAAAACGCTTTACAGATAATTATACCGTACAGCGTTCCAGGGATAATTGCCAATTAAAAAACCTACAATGCGTTTTGTAAAGGAAACAGCCGCGATTATTCATTGGCAGCCCGCTTTTCACCCTCTCACTCATTAGGGTCACTGGATTCTATTATTGATTTATTGGGGTGCCTGTGTGTGTAATACTCGGATCTCATTACCGAATGAAATTTGATGACGATTCTATTTTAGAACGTTCGTTAGTGATTAGGATAAAGTGGCCTTTACAGGAAAATAGTTTTTAAACTGTGCGTTTATTTATTAATTTAATTTTAAATTTATACAAGGATTGTTTATTGAGATTTAAAACCATAACATTGTCATTAAATAGGTTGGTGGATAATTTAATTATGTATTCGATGTATGATTGCTGCTTTATCACGACTAAACAGCTGAACCAACATTGGTACATTGTCACATGCACGCATTGAGGATGACCTTGTAGAAGAAAATATACGATGAATTTTATCTGGACAGTGTTCCATAGTGGAATCATTTCTAAAGTCCTCGGATACGAATTCAAGACCAAAATCTGCTCAATATGGCAATTATTGTTGTCAGAACTGGATCGGTTTACTCAGTCGAAAGTTCTAAGGTAACAAACATTTTAAAAACATACAGTTGAATAGAGAACCTACTCCTTTTTTGAAGTCGGTTGAAAAAGAGGCAACATTGAAATTACGGCTAATGTTTGCGTCACACGAGGCGAAACATCCAATATTTTCCAATGCGGGTAGTGATAAATATCCCGGGCCCCGGTGCTCCGTCTTCAAATCGTTCCCCGTTGGCGCGTTGTTTCACGAGAGGATCGTTGGCTGTTTACAACGAACAACGCCCTCAATAAATCTTAGCATGTGGTGAGCGCTTTCCATAAATGCGTAATGATAGATCATCATCATAATCAGCCGGGAAACCTCCATGGCAAGCCGCATTGACCTGTCCCGAGCCACTTGCATGCGTCCATCTAGTAGGGGGACGATACGGTACACGTTTGCCGGTACGTGGTCGCCACTCGTCAACTTTTAAGAGGCTATGCTGTTGTCAAAGCGCCCATACAAACGTAGTCCAGTCATATTTTGAGTATTAAGCTATGAAAATCTATGAAATTTTCAAGACACAATCTAGAAACAAATATCTGTGTCGGTGGTGAGTCAGATCTTCGTTTAAATATATACTTCCAGAGTTACAGGGCGTCAAAGTATTGTATTTTTCGGTAGTAAAAAGCCCCAACTTTGAACCTGATTTACAAGAGTATGAATCAATTTAGAACAATTTGGAAAAACCACAGACATCTGAAATTTTATTAGTATACTGTATTAAAAAAATGGTTACATAATATACTGTATCCTCCAAATGATCCCTGGACTACGAAACATCCAAATAACGGGTGGAGAACATCGCATAATGTATGCTGTCTCACCGTACGCGCTCGGGTAGGATAGGGCTCGGAGAGGGACAGCTACAAAACAATTTGACCTTGAAACCGACCACGTGGTCTTACCAACATAGCCTCTTAATCCCTTGGTCGCTGGGTTAAAAAGAAGTGATAAGTATCCAGTATTGTAACTACTTGTTCAACTTAACTTAACACGTAACAAACCCGCCAAGAAGACATCTTTGATTAGTTCCAAAGCTAGCCACGGACCATTTTATCTCAGTCGTAAAATCCCCTACTAAATGCCTCTTGCTTAATAACGTAGTAATAACAATAACTCTCGATAGAGTCGAGTTTGCTTCTTATTGGCAGCCAGCGCACCTGCTACGGTCCGAATCGTAATATTTCTCGCTGTCGTTCGTTTGTTGCTATTTTCTTGTTTTCGATGTGTGAGCTTAGTACGTTTATAAGCGATTCTTATTTCTTAAGGTGATCACCTACGGTTTCATACTAAATTTCTTTTTTTGTGCCGTAACTAACTTTATAAATGACATTGGATTCTGGATGGATGGATATCTCGAAAACTTTACAGTTAATCGCAATTTTCATTTTTATACACTATTTTTGGTTATTGTTCCAAGCGCCATGTAGGGATAATTTCCGCTAAGCTAACTTACATACAATGTTTCTTTTTTAAATATTTCTGTACTAACTAAATTACATTGACTGTTCGTCTATTTTTATAACAATTTTGTTTAAGCGTACTTTTTTGCTTCTATAATATTTTTTAAATAATACGATAATTTGTTTAGAATGTTAGTATAGGAACTTGGTTTGGTGGTATTTTATACATCCTCCTGGCTATCTACTATCAAGTTTTCAAAGTCTGGTGCCAAACAGCAGTAATATAGCACTGGCGTGTTCCGGTATGAAAGGTAGCAGAGACTGCGCCTCATTAGCTTTGAGGCTTCTGGGGCGCAGGCTTACCATCCAAAGGCCCTATCGTCACTAGTTTTACCTTTTTTTATCGTTGTTCTCTAAGCACAGTATAAATATCGGTACATGTGATGTCTTTTGTATTAGTCTTGAGTGAAGGTTAGAGTGAGAGAGAGAGAGAGATCCACCTCCATCAAAGTTTCATACTAAATTTCCGTTGCCATAATCTTTTAAAATATAGTAGCTAGATTTGTGTAGTAACTATCTAAAAATAGGACATCAGATTGTGATGTCGCGAAATGAGTATCATTAACATACAATTTCACAGTGAATCAATTTCAATTTTCATTTTAAACACTTTTTTTCGATTTTTGTTCAAAGCGCCATCTATGAACCATTAGCTGCGTAACATGTAGAGGTATAGTAGCTAACTATAAAGTTTTAAACTAATGATATTTATTTCACTTCACTATAATTTCATCTCCTATTTTTAGGTAATTACTTGTCAAAGCCAGATATTCTGTTTTAAAAGATTATGGCAACAGAAATTTAGTATGGAAGCATTAACATTTTACATTTTTTACATTTTACAATTTTGGGGAAAACTAACAGTTTATAGTATATAAATAAATAATGTATCTTATGAGTAACTATAAACTAATAATAAGTCTCCACATGTATAAATCTAGTTAAATTATATAAGGTCTAATAAAAATACTACAGTAGTAAATAATCTAAAAAAGAAACAGAAATATAAGTTGAGTATCGGAATACGGGTACAGATTATATATATACTAAGTACAGGTTCAAATACAGACTACTATTATTACTAACTAATTGTTTAACTGCTAATTACAGAAGGAAAGAATTCTCGGGTCAGTAGTCGCTTTAGTACATATGTACGGGTATTAAATATATCCACATCGTGTCGCTGCAGCACTTTATTAAATTCATTGACGCTACGTATCAGAAATGAATTTTTTCTATATTTGGTACTTGCTCGTGTTGCATACAATATGGGTCGCTGCCTAAATTGTAATAAATCAGTTCGGAAGCTGATTTTGGATAGCATCTCTGGACAGTCAACATTCCCTTTGACAACATTTGAAAGATAGCAGATGTCACTTATGTTACGTCGTGTAATTAAGAGAGGGATAACGTTATATCCATCATAAATGGGTGGCACCCAGTGCAAAGGAGTATAATTATAAACAAATTATGAATTACTAAATGTCAGCCACTTAGCGTCAATCAAAATCAAAGTGAATTTATAGTTTCAAATATCAAAGTTAATTAAATCAGATTAAAATTCAAATTACATTTCGTAACACTAAATATTAACTGTAAACTTAATAAATTTTCAAGTATCTCGCTCGGAAAGCTGATCAACTTTCGAATTTGTTCTGTATTAGCACTATATTAAGGTTTTCAGTATCTTTGGATAAAATTTAAGCGAAAAACACCTTCAAATTGGAAGCTTTGGACATTCGACTACAATTATAATCCATACTACTACTGTAAACGTGAAAGTTTGTTTGTTTGTTCTTCCTTCACGTCGTAGTGAAGGGTAAAAATGACTTGACTCTTTGTATAGGGATAGTTTTGGGGACGGAAAAGTCTTAATTTTATCCCGGATCGAATAAGAAGTTCAAGTGAGTGGCTATTGAAGGCGACAAAGTATCAGGCTAGTAATAGTAATATTAAATTATTCTATAGAATACATAATTACCTCTTTGCCTAACCATATCAAAAATAGCACCAACAACTATTTATCTGTTAAAAATTTAAAATAAAACGCACTGTACAATTAATTAACTTCTAATAAACTTGAAAACTCTTTTACATTCACAATTAAACAATTCGATCCGACTTAGAGCCGACCATTCTCGTCCTGGGGAATCACCAATTGGGCGCACCACGGTGTATTTCTACTAGAGAGGTGGTTGCTCGATTACGATACAATAGGGATGTGGCTCTAGCATTGAGAAACCGATAATTATTCTTATCAGTTAAAAAAACACCAATACTCTGTAATGAACCACTGAAAAACTAAACATTAATCATTTTAAATAAACCTTTATTTATAGTTTGACATAAACTTGGAATTATTTAATGACAAAATTATTAGCACTGTACTAATTGACATGTTAACAAATTTTTTAGCAATTTTCAAACAAATTCCTTATTAGATATGTTTATAATATTTGCACGCCTGTGGACAGGTTAAGTACATCGAACTAATTGAAATTACTATCTAAACACCATGTGAAAACCTATGTACTTGACACAACAATTTTTTCTCTCTTTCTTAAGAGGATTTGCTGTTGTCAAAGCACCCATACAAACGTAGGACCGTCATATTTTGAGTAATAAGCGATGAAAGTCATTGAAATTTTCAAGACACAATCTAGAACTAAATATCTGTGTCGGTGGCGAGTCAGATTTTCGTTAAAGTATAAACTTTCAAGAGTTATAGGACATCAAAGTATTGTATTTTTCGGTAATAAAAAGCCCCAACTTTGAACCTGTTTTACAAGAATATGAATCAATTTAGAACAATTTGGAAAAACCACCGATATATGAAATTTTATTAATAAACTGTATTGAAAAAATATCTACATAATATAATGTATCCTTCAAATGATCACGGGACTACGAAACATCCAAATAACGGGTGGATAACTTCGCGTAGTGTATGCTGTCTCACCGTACGCGCTTGGGTAGGATAGGTCTCGGATAGGGACAGCTACAAAACAATGCAAACTTGAACACGTCCACGTGCTCTAAATAGACAATTCTCTTAAATCCGCTGTCTGAGTTTCAGTGCCACACCCTTATCTGAACCCAGGATTGTTATATCTCCTTCTGGGAATAATTCACATGATTGTTTTATTCGTTACACTCGCACCGCGCTGTTCGTAGCTACGAGTACACTGTTGATTTATGTGATGATTCAGTTCAATGCATACGAGACACTGACGACACGACGATCTCAATTCGAATTTAGAATGTTGCGAACTTATGATTACAAAATCGATTCTTAGACTAACGTTTTTGGAAACTAATTGATAGGTGACCTTACTTACGATGATCTTTTGATAAAGAGTGAAATACTGTTTCATAATTGTTTCAATGAAATTGAGTGAACACTTTGGGATTCTACTAAAATTGTAAAACTCATATCTAAAATTTAAAGGCTAGTTAAGATGAGACCAACTTTATAAGTTTTAATATCAAATCTGGTTTGTTTCAATATTTTCTATGGATATTGAATTTACAAATGTTTTACGCACTTGCTGATTATTAATGTTCACTTATAAGTTGATAAGAATGTCAAGTAGTAGATGATTAAGTAAATAAGCCAAGAATACAAATATATCAACTAAAATAATCTCAAATTCAGTCTTGAGTCACCTAAAGCACAGTGAGACTACATCACTGGCCAGTTTAAACAACAGAACTTATTAAATTAAACAAAACATTGAAATATATTCCTAAACCATCTTACTGATCAGCCGAACAATAACATATTTAAAAATACTCCGAAGAGCTCAAAGTTGCCTGGAATAGATCGCTCTGAGCGATAAAGCCGCCTTCATTGTACCTTTTCTGTTCTTTTCTGTTGTTTTTTTGTGTGTATTAAGTTTATTTGAATTGAATTGAGCTCAGTGATCAGCCAGACATTTCTAAAGCGTGTATATTTCATACGGGCGTATATTTGATGTCAATTACTGTTTGTCCTAAACAACACATTTACATAAATTTCGTTAATTAATTTTATTGTGGTTTTTTTTTCATACAAAATTGAGCAATACGATGCTGCTCGGTCGTACTTTTAAAAATTATTAACTTTATTAAGCTATTTAACAAAAATGCTTTCACATATGATTTATACGGTCGTAAACTGTATCTGGATAAATTATACGCTCTTATGAAATATACACGCTGTATATTGTCACAGTGACCAGTTGAAAACTTTTGAACAACGCACCAAGTACAAAGATATGATAAATAAAAACAAAGACGAACAGTCGTAAATTTATAAAGTGCACAAATCAATATTTACACACGGATCTGGCGCACAAGTAAGAGGGAGGGCTATAAATGGATAAAGTTTTAACGCGCCAACTTCACACTGCCATACAGGATTTACAACTTGCTAGCTTTATATTGGATTGTAAAACAATTTTACACGCTGCTTTCATATGTTTGAATATGTACAAAGTTTTATATGTGTGAAATGTCGTTAAAAAGAATATCGTTGGAAGAGTATATACAAATTGCGATTTCATATTTTTAAACATTTGATAATCTGACATTCTTGTTTATCTTATTCTAGCAAGGGAAGAGGGTGAATCTAAAACAAAAACCCGGCACCACGTATTTGATTTGAAAATTAATAATTTTAGCTCTTGACATTTGAATTTTCTTCTACGTATTATTAACCTCGACTAAATTATTCCTTTTACACATAGTCTAGAAATCAATATTAAGTCTTTTCGAGGGTTCCTTACGCAAAGGGTAACCAACGGTACCCTATTACTAAGACTCCGCTGTCCGGCTGTCAGCAGGTTTATATCTCATGAACCGTGATAGTTAGACAGTTGAAATTTTCACAGATGATGTATTTCTGTTACTGCTATAACTAAAAATACTAAAAAACAGTGTAAAATAAATATTTACGGGGGTTCCCATACAATAAACATGATTTTTTGAGACGTGCGTTTCAAAATATTAGTAACGTCATCTAATGATGCGTAGCAAAACTAAATCGAAAATGGTATTTAGGCGCATTCGTTAGAGGATTGTTCGGTGCATATTATTTATGATTTTCTGTTCTGTACGGAGCCCTCGGTGCGCGAGTCCAACTCGCATATGTTTAAAAATCATTCAATCCCTATTTAAAGTTAAAAGTACTAAATAACTATACATAATTACATACACGCTCAGACATTTGATACAGTTAAACCTTTAAATTTAATTCTATACACACCTTTTATTTATCAGAAACCATGTAAGAGGTTAAATTCAAACACAAAGAAAGTTGAACACCATTTCCTGGATCCTTGAATATTCAACATGTCTATACTTTGTACGTTTTATTTTTGAAGTATAAAGCTTTGAGTTGTGTGCCAGTCAAAGCAATGCCTTTTGATCACACAACCGTACTGAAGCGATACTCAAAGAGTCTCGTACTGTTTGTTCTCGACTCAACAAAATATTTGTTTCATACTTTTGGTAACCACGTTTTAGGTCTTAATTAGAGACTCATGCCTCCTTTACAGTAATATGTAAAAGATAAAGGCGTTCAAAATGTATTGAAAATTGTTGTAGCTTGGAATATTAAAAGTCAGTAGAGTGCCTTTTCCAAAAGTACCCAATAATACTACTAGAAAAGAAACTCTCGCTCCGGACGCTTCAAGGTCGTGTTAAGAGCTAGTGACTAAGGGCGACCCTCGCGCTCGCTTGCACACGTTGCGTCTTTATATACCTATGCTGTCGACTTATGTACTTATATTATGTATCAGCCCTAAGTAAGATCCGGGGCATTGCAGGCTGAAAGGAAGTAGATAATTATATGTGATGGTGTGGGCCACGTACTAAGGAAATTCAATTATATACTTGTATATAATTATATATTATTATCTATTCTTAACTACATAGGACAAATCAGAAAATGTCCAGTGTAACTAACTGGAGAAAAAATAAGTTTCATGAAACAAAAGTTTCTTAATATTAGTGGTTAAGCAAAAAGGGATTGGAAACGGTTTTTCTTTTTCATGAAATTTGATTCTGTGTTTGTTCAGCTTTGTTTGGTCTAATCTGAATATTATTAAGTGCCGTAGTTTCTTTAAAAAAATAATTAATCACGCTCTAGGCGAAACTCCTAGCAACTCAAACTTCAAACGCGATTTACTCGAAGTCAATTATGACTTGAGGACCCTTTTTGCATTCTCACTGTCACACAGCTAGAAACTTGAATTTAAGAAAGACAATCCCTTTGATAATGTAGAATTTTAGCCCCGGGTAGATTACTGACACTATCTATTTAGTAAACAGCCAAAGTAGTATGCTGCTCCTACTTAAGTGTACATTAATGCAACTTAACTTTACGAAGCATGGCTAATGATATTCGAGCTAGCGCTCACAGATGTAGGTTCAAAACAGCATAAAACTGTTTCAAATTGCTTCGAGTAGCAATGGTTGAGGTTTAGACTCCGCATGGCTTACAATTTTCGTACAATGTTTTGCACCGTTTGCATTGTACAGGATTGTATCGAAATATAACTTCGTAAATCGCGGATTGTTTCGATCTTTAGTGAGAGATTATCATCGAAGGTAATGTTTCGCGTCGTTATCGGCATGTCGCTTAATTATAAAAGTATTTTTGGAAAAATAATAAGAATATATTTATCAATTTTCTACTTTGTTATTTCGTATCCAATAAAGACAATGAAAGGATAAAGTAATAAGCTAACTCCTTGCAATGTTTTTAACGTAGAAGAACGGACAATGAGAAAGCATTTTATATATATGTGTTATTCTTGTTCTAGCTTTCGCCAGCGACCTTGTCTGCGTGGGCTTCACAATTAATCCAACCGGATCTCGTTTGATCGGAATAACAGTAAACTTTATATCACTTTCCGATTCTTCAACTACCCCTACGCAAAAATCTAATCATTCCGACTGTCCAACAAGATATAAACATACTAGTATTGTATTATTGTCGTACGAAGATATCAACTCAAACGGGTACCAAAGGTGCTCGAGAAAACTCCTGGAGTAAATATTTTTATATTTTCCTTTTAAACTAGCAAGTTTAAAATCTACGCTGCCATTGACAGCTTTTCCTACTTAAAAATCTTACTTTGCACTTGAAACTTCTTGTTTCTAAACTTTTTTTTAAGCTTGTCTTCTGTAAGTTTTGATTAAAAGGGGTGTTTTGCTCAAGGAAGTGGAAGTGCTTTAATTGCTTGCCTGTTTGAAGTTTTCTTTGATAAATTTGTAAACAGTAATTAGAGGGTATCTTTTACAGATTCTTTTGGAAGTTAGGCGGTTTAAATTAGTTTATTTCTATTGACGTTTGTTTAAATGCATATGTTAGAAATGAATTAAATTCAGGTTGCTTAAATAAATAAATCAAAACATCACCAATCCGCCTGCGAAGCATGAAGATTATGATCAATCCCATCTCATGGAAAGTCTGACGCGGTCCAATCTACGAGTATGATAGGCTCATGTCCAAAAGTATACCAGCAGCTGTTGATATTATAATCAATGCATGGTTACTTCATGGTGTGGTGTAAGGAGCGTTAAGATCCATTATAAACCTACAGCTACACAATGACAACTTGCTGATTAGTATAACATTCTAATGCCGAGACCACACGGCATTACTTACACATAATAAGCACTTCTAGTAGGCTCAATAATTAACGCGTTCAAAAAGAACTAGAAACCGACTTCAACTGCCCTAAAAGTCTGCAGCATTCATCCCCTGAAATGTTCACCCTTAGAGGTAGACTGGGTACATATTCGATTTTTGTTGATTTTCCAAAAAGCGCTGAATCAAATTTGATAGATTAGTTTTATTTATTTCAAAGTACCAGTTTCAAGTTTACAATAAAATATAAAAATGTCAGAGTGTACGCACGGCTACAGATCAAGCTATACATTTCCAGTATAAGCTGAACTAGCGTCGTGCTCGAGTTTATTCAATGTGGGGTCAGCGTATACTGGAAAAATATATAGCTTGATGTGTAGCCGTGTGTACAATGATCGTCAAAAATATTCAAAATGTCAAAAATTGTATAAATTAAATGGCAAACAATAATTACAATGTCAAAATCAAAATAAATCATAGTACTTCCCTTGTATAAAATTTATATAGTGTGATATATTGGTCCACTTCTGAAGTATGTTATACCCCAAAAATATCGATTTATAATTTGCGTAGTCATCGCGTTACATACTTTAAAAAACATACAGTCGAATTGAGAGCCTCCTCCTTTTTTGAAGTCGGTTGAAAATAATATAACGACGTAGCATGTAGTATAATAATGAGCGAGAACAGTAATGATGTAAACTGCCTATTTAATTAATTAATCGACGTCATATCTCGTTAGAATAACTACGTTAATTAAAACTTTAACCCGCACTTGAGTGATGGGAGTTGCCTAATTAGTAACATGCTTGTAATCAGTCCGTGACACAGAATGGTAAATAAACAGGTAACTTATTATTAACAATATATGTATACTTACTAGCAGATGCAGATTTTGTAATGAGGATGAAGAGACGCCCATCCATATCCTCTGCCACTGTTCTCTTCATCACAGTAGGAACAGACACCCCGGAGGCCAAACTGCCACAACGGACAGCATCAGGACCTCCAAACCCAGAATCATACGGTTCATGACCGAGATTGGCCTTGGAGAGGTGATTTGATCCATAGGGGACTTTCATAATAGATCTGCAAAGGTCGCAGTGACTTGCAGGACACACGAACTGCACCCCTCATGGCCAAATAATAATAATAATAAAATACCTACTAGCTTTTGCCCGCAACTTTTTTCGCATAGACTTCAGAATTGTTCCAAGGGAATCACTTGGTCCATCCGAATTAAAAATTAGCCTATTCTGGCACTTCGTCTAACCTTATACAAAAACACAGGAAAGGAAAAAAAACTTTCGCATTTCGAATGTATGGAGCCAGTGCCTGGTCTTGTACACTTATAATTTTAAAAGGGCATTATCAAATGAAATTGATTTAGTTAACATTTTTGTATATTTTGGTTTAGTTGATTTGTACAAAACATGTAAAACGCACGAAACAGGTAAGACTTAACGTTGAAAACAAAGATAGCGTCAATAAAATGACATTTGACGCTGTTTAGCACAAAAGGAATGATTTTGTACAGTTCAAATGAATACAAAAAATGTAATTATAGTATTTTTATAGACATATTTAGATTATTACTTCATTTTTTAAATAGTGTACAACTGCAGAACAAATTTGAAACATATCTTTTCAACATCTAATCTGTATGATGAAAACTAATTAAAATCATTTCCATCTCGGAAAGTAAATGAAATAAAGCAATACTTTCTAGGTATAGAGCTATAAAGGCGAGTACATTTCTCAAAAACTTTTCCAAAGACAAGAATCTCTATAAAAGCGAGTCGCGAGTATAAAATATTATTTGACTTTGAGCTTAGTTCTGTTCCGACGAGCTTGTTTACTTTGTACAAGGAATAAGGTGAATTTCTAGTTTTATTTCTAGTTTGAACAGTTGTGTTTGTGACAAGTAAAAGGATAATACCATTTTAGAAAAAATAACTTTGTATCTGATTTACCAAACTATGAGTTGTTATTTTTGGTCTCAGAATAATGTCAGTGGTGCTACGGTTGAAGCGGAAGTCTCTGTGCTATCCCTTTTAAAATTTTCACTTCATTTTCCTTCATTTGTTTTTTAGCGATTTATAAATCTCTACTAGCTTCCATGATGTTGGAAAATTGCAATAATCTGTCTTCCTGTCGACGTTCCGTTGACAATTCATAGACTTAGGCATACATCAACAGCCTATATACGTCCCCACTGCAGGGGCTCAGGCCTACTCTCATACAGAGAGGGTATGGGGTGTAGTCCACCACGCGGGTCCAGTGCGGATTGGCAGACTTCACATGCCTGTTCAAGACATGCAGTTTTCCTCACGATGTTTTCCTTCACCGTCAAGCAATCGGATAAAGTAATTGAATTGAAAAACAACTCATAGGTACACGGCTGGATTCGAACCCGGAACCCTCAGATCGAGAGTCCCGCGCCTTATCCAATGCGCCACCGACGCTTATTACAATAGGCATATTGTAGATCAACTCTTACTATTGCTTACCATATGACACGCATGGATAATCTTTTTGGGTTTCCATATCTCAGAAGGTAAAAAAGGTACCCTCAATGGATTATTTTGTTGTCTGTCTGTCAATACCCTTTTTCTCAGGAACACGAATCATGAAATTTGGCTTGTACTTCTCACAAAGCCCAACTTATTCCATCCATTCAATTATAAAATATTATTTTCAGTATGATCATTATTCATGTTCTTTACGGAACCCTCAGTGCGCGAGGCTGACTCGCACTGGATCGGATTTTTATCAAGTTTTCCCGTAAAATAATTCTTGAAGTTAAAGATAACGGAGCCACGGAAGAAAACCTAGTAATATTATAAAAGATATTACCAGTGAAGCAGACATCATTTGATTCTTACCCTCGCTTATTCTGAATAGAAGATCATCATTAAGTCAGTTTACGATGTTATTCTGCTCGCAAACTTTCGTCAATTCAATTTTCTCCAAGTATATTTCTTGAGTTTTCTAGATATTCTGTAGTTCTATTTAAATTTATTCCATTGGTTTCCTAGCAAACTGCTGAGAAAAATGGTGGGGTAATACATACGCATTACAAGTTCGTAGCTTTGTTTTTTTCATCACATGTAAATGACATACTGATTTGATCAACGATGTCATTTTGAATCATTTGTAAAAAACTAGGGTATGTCGTATTTCAAGTAGGCGTTCAACAATCGCTGGAGCAGATGGGTCTTCGAGTGGAGACCAAATCTACCCAGACAGTGTTTGTTGCTCTACAAGATATAACGGCGACTTCCTTACGGTAGCCGGACGTGTGTCGATGAAGACTGGAGCCTTTGGAAGTTGTCAATGCAATATTAAATGCAAAAACAAACAAACACAACATATGGTAATTCAGACACTTTTATTTCGTGGTGGAGTTTTGAAATTAGAAGTGTACAAAGTCCAGTCTGGGACTCCATACATTCACAGAGCGTCAACTTTAGCCCAACTACAGCCAAGCCAAAGTACGGTTATGATTTTAGCAAATTTTGTATGTATGTACGAGTAATTATCTGATCCCTCATATCTCATAAACCTATTCTATATACGCTAAAGTCAAAGCATAGTCACTAAGACAACCTAAGCGGAATCAGCGGGTGTACGCGGCTTCCTTTGAGCTCGTGTTGGCATTGTTTGACAGAGGCGGTGTGTACCGGCGGCATATTAAAAAGGCTAAACTATCTACGACAAGTAAAGGCGTTAAAAAAAACTGGAAACCGACTTCAATTGCCCTAAAAGACTACTTTTAGGCAAATTTATATCGTTTTATCATGGATGCCGTTGTCAGAACTGGACCAAATAGAAATGGGACCACACGGGAAGCACCACCTTTCAAATAAAAAAAGAATCATCCAAATCAGTTCACCCACGCAAAAGTTCTGAGGTAATATTAAAAATACCCGTCGAATTGATAACCTCCACCTTTTTTGAAGTCGGTTAAAAACAGACTTTACACCGCTCTATCAATATACACTTTCTACACAAACTAGTCGCGAACGTGTCACAAAATCCAATTACAGTACAGCAGGGAGATCCTCGCACGCAACAATCCAAACCGCGTCAATTCAAAACGAGCTCTCCTTTATCCTCAACAAACATTTGGATTATTTCCGAGTAAGTTTGTTTGTAATACAGAGAAGCACCACCTTTACCATTAGTGGTGTTTGAGTAATGTGTTTAATGTTTATGTTTACCTCTTGTGCTATTAACTGGAAATATTAGGATTCTTAGAAATGTTAGTCAGTCGAGAATTGTTCCGTTTGATGAGTCCAATCACCTTTCGTGTCAAATATTTTCATAACACTGTTTAACTTGCATATTAGAATCATGTTATCAATCCTTAAACATGTTACAGTTATGTATGGTACAGAAGTAGAATATTTTTGCTAGTAAGAAGTATGCTTAGTTGAAGAAAAAAACGGTCAAGTGCGCGTCAGACTCGCGCACCGGGTTCCGTACACAATATGAATAATTACTGAAAATCAAAAATGTAAGTCCGATTGAAAAAACAACTTTACTTGCCTGATGTATTTCTGGCTTTCAACTGCAACGTTAAGTTTGTAAACATAAAAAGCTATTTTTACTGTGTTATAATTAGAAAAAATCCTGGTTTTCAAATTTATTCCTATGGGTGCGCTGTAAGATCTTGGTTCTTGCTAAATTTCAGAATTCCAGGTCAACGGGAAGTACCCGATAGGTTTTGGTTTCGTTGCATTTTCTATGGAAATGTTCTTTTTATTGCGTTGACCTTTAAGTTTTATTTTTTTCACAGATTCAAAGGTCTACAAACTTGAGTATTCAATATTAATTTCATTTTGATAACTGCACGCGTTCCTGACAAAAGGGTCTTGACAGATTAACGGAATGAAAAGTTATCCTATAAGAGTTCCTTTTTACTTTTGAGATACGGAACCCTAAATATAGCTTACAATACTGAGACTCAATAGAAAAAATGTACCAAGGGGAGGTAGAAGTAATGATGATTTATTTCTACTAAATAAGCCAAAATTAGAATTTTGAAGAAATATATAAACTAAACATTAGATACTATTTGGTAAAATACAAGAAGTCCCCTGCGTAACCCTACCTGTATTTAAGCAATAAATAATTTTGTATTTTGTCGACCTATAAATAAAACAAATGGCTCGCTGAAAATAACTTATTTGAGATAAAATCTAAACAGCTTATTTTGCCTCCAACTTCATGCTAAAGCCGCTTTAGCTCAGCTTGCCAGAAACTGAAGCCAAGCGAACCGGAATCTAAGCCAACCTAGAAAAGCTGAGTCCAAGAATAGGCAAGCATAAAGTGTAGTTTGGTTACGGTGTTCCAGACGACGATTTAAGATTACAGTTCCTTTACATTAGGTGTATAGCTGGTATTTCGTATCTAAGAATCATTTGGTAGGGGTATGCACGATGAACGATTGCATTTTGGTGGTATTCTAATATAAATTAATGTATATCTAGATTGCTGTTTTGATTCTTATGAATGAACTCGCTTTTTCCGCGTTCGTAGGAGATAAAAATATAGAGGAATCGGCAGACCAATTAGCTTATAGAATGGATCCTGTGGTAGTCAGAGTCCGAATGGCAACTACGAACCGGGAAACGTAGCGTCGTACCAACCCTTCAAAGCTGAATAGCTTCTTTCAATCACATTTATTATAAACGTCGTTATTATAAATAAACCACAAAAATTACAACATTCGCTACATAACTATTTCAAAGTCAAAGTACTTTATTTGTACAAATTACAGTAAGATGTAGAATAGATGTATAGATCGCTATTTCTTACCTATTAGTCATACAAATATTACATTTATACAATTCAAAATGTCAAAGTAATAGTACGATAAAAGAATATAAATGTTAAACTAATGATTTATCATTAAGGAAATCTGAAATTCTGTAAAACATTTCTGTAATAATAATCTTCGCAGTTTGCTTTTGAAAACAGGTAGGTCTGCGTTTTTTAGATACCACCATTTTTAATTTGAAAGAGAATACTTGAATATTTACAGACAGGACAACATATAATAAATCTTAAAAACTTAATATAATCCACATGATGGATGACTGTGTCCAAACACGAAGCAATGTACCAAATATTCGCGGCCACAAATCATACGCCACCTTTTTAAAGCTACAAAGACATTCTAAAAACAGGACGAAAAGAGTCGTCCAAATGGTCCAAGTTACGAAGAGTAGCTGCTCTACTATTGGAAGAATGGACGAATAAGTCCTCTCTCACTCAGTTTTATAGCCTTTGCTATAGAACTTACATTGATAGATTGGAAAATACAAAACAAATTCTTAGAAATTAAAAAGTATGTCCTAAAATCGACAACTGCAAACGTGCACATTTAAAAATGGGCACAAATTTTACCTATGGGGTCATTCTATAAGTTTCTGCATTGAGTATGCCGTGAAAACTCCATTCAAAAATGACAAATATATGTTGAAATCAGGACACATATAGTCACAAATGAAATCTTTAGACTACTACTGTATTCAAAGTATTTATTTATTGTTTCGGTAACAACTCTCATGACTTGCGTCGCAAGAAAAGGACGAGTTTGAAATACGCCACTGAATCACAGTGGGAAGTGAGGGAATGCGTTAATAAGTCCCTTTGGCATTCCTCTAGTGCTCGCTCTTTGCCGACATTCTGGTGATAAAAGTTAAAGCAAAAGGCGCAAAGCAAATGGGGCTGGAAGACCAGTGAGGAATGGAAAATAGCTCCAAATGGACAGAATATAAAGACTTTTTTTAATCTGTCACGAACTGACTTCGTCACCTATTTTATATATATATATATATATAATATATCGGCTACAATACGGAATACATTCATATGGCGTGCGAGTCGAAGCTTCAACAGTTTATGCAAAGCATTAGATTTACCTCTAGATCTATTCAACACTAGCTGTGCATTGGCATGGATTTAATGAGTCAAGCATTTTTCGATTAGGCGAGTTAATTTATTATTATTATTATTTTTTATTCTATTTTTTAAATATATTATTTATTATATTTTCTATTATTATTTATCATATTGGTACAATGTGTAGAAATTACTAGCGCTGTTAGAAGTAGAAAAAAAACTGTATACGTAATTTATTAAAGTTTAACCTTCTGTTAAGTGGGTGCTTCGCTTTTCATTGTAATTTTCAATTGTTTAATAGTGAGGACCTGTAATTGGCTTTCTGTAAACTATTTGTTGTGTTATACTTTTATTATTGGCTGTTGGTCTTCCGAAACTATAAAAAAAGAATCACTGTTGGACGGATCTTATATACAAATTTGGCACGTTGTCTTGTCTATTACCAAATTATTATCATCACTGCCCTAGTTCAATTCCATTTCTCAGCCGGGATCGGCTACCTAAACAAATACTTGGCTTAACGACTACTTTAAAAAAAACAGGGTTCCACGGATTTACATGCCTTTTAAAGTAAGGAATAATCTTACTTTTCAAACAAGTAATTCAGCCTATTTCCTAACCAAACTGGGTAAAGTCACATAACGTGATTTTTGACAATGTCTACATTGGCCAACTGGCTCAGACATCTGCTCCATGTCTTCAGTTTACCACCATATCATACTGTTATAGATGCCTAAATTCACAAAGTAACAAGTAAATGCGTTCTAAAATAACTGGAAATCGACTGCAATTGCCCTAAAAGTCTACTTTTACTAAAGAAATTTAGGATTTATATCGTTTTCTCATGGATGACGATGTAAGAACTGGACAACTTGAAATGAGACCACATGAGAAGCACCACCTTTCAAATAAAAAAGAATCATCCAAATCGGTTCACCTAGTCAATAGTTCTGAGGTAACAAACATTTAAAAAAACATACCCGTAGAATTCATATAATTATTTATAACAATATCTCCTGATGAGGTCGAAAATGTTACGCGTTGGTCTGGATGCCTGTTTACTCCTACTGGACCGGAACAAAATGTTCCCGTGGGAAATAAGTACGCTGTAGTCACAGGGAAGACACAGGTGTAGTCCAATTACACTGTCGTTTGCAATACAGGAAGCTTTCGAAACTAAGCCAAATTACAGTTGCCCTAAACTAAAGCATCTCTATACGTATCATATTTAAAGATCGTCGAAGATTTCGAAAAATCCACGTTGAAGAGCTCGTGAAAATCGGTTCCCTCATAATTTACGAGGCATACGTACGGGTTGGAGGAAGATTACGGAATTACGAGGTTCCTACTTTCATTTAGGGAAGAAATATTGGGGTACTTCGCCAACCCACCTACTTGACGTTTTGGGTCAGGCTTCCGCAACATTCTTTCTCTGGAACGAGTAAATGACGGGCTGTGGAAGGTTCAAAGAATTTGTTGCAGTTTTTGCACTTTAATTTAATTTAAATTGATTTTTTGGTCATATTTTTGCTACTCCTTAACCATAATCATCATCATCAGCCAGGAAACGTCCACAGCTGGACATAGGCCTCCTTCATGGTACGCCACATCGACCGGTCCCGAGCCACCCGCATCCAGCGATTCCCCGCGACCTTAACCAGGTTGTCGGTCCACCTAGTAGGGGGACGGCCTGGTAGACATTTCCCGGTACGTGGACGCCACTCGAAAACTTTTACTCCTCACCAGTTATCGGTTCTGCGAGCTACGTCGGCGACCTATATCGTCTACGGATTTAAACATCATCAGCTGGGAAACGTGGACTGCTGAAGAAGCATTATAATTTATTATATGACATAGTCTGCCCTCATGGTACGCCACAATGGCCGATCGTAAGCCGGTACGGCCTGATATACGTTTCCTATAATTCGTTCGTCACTCATTTGCATTTATTCATCACCTTATAATATTTGATGATAAGTATAAGGTAACATAGCGTGCTCACCTAGAAGCATCAAGCCTAAGATTCGCTGGCTCAGCTACCTATCATACTGAAATACTACTGTGCTATTAAAACTGTTTCTTGGCAGAAAACCAACCAATCTGAATACCTGTGCGTATACTGGGGATCGAACCCTGGAATTCTGAAACAGATTGTGTCGCCAATAACCCTCGGAGGCTTTTTACACCACCTTAACAACACAAAAATACGTACGTAAGTATTTGTTTAAAAAAATCCAAAATACCAATCCGATCTCTTCAAACTCAATAAAAAATCTAAATAATGTATATTACTATATATGTATAATGCAATATCTATATACATACACGAGTATACTCGTATCCTCCCCAAAAGAATCTGATCTTCACCATAATGACGCAACGGATTACGATCCCGAGATATAATCCAAGAGATTTGCTCCGTTTTAGGTGTTCCCCACATCGTGTCAGGCAGTGATTCTCAATCCTTCCTCAATATAAGTTCGAATTACTTAAATACCTTTGCAAAAAGTTCATTAAATGTATATAGTTCAACGTGCATTCGTTTTTCAATTGGGTATGCCCAAAAAATTATTCGTGTTTATATTATGACATATTTTGGATGAAAACACAAATTTAAGAAACTATTTTGAATATTTTAAGATCACTAGATATAAGACGTCATAAGTTCATACGCTATGAAACGAACCACCAACGTGTTAGTTTGATTAAAAATATTAAAAACCATGGAATGAATACGGTGTCCTTAGTATGTCAATAAAGTGTCAACTATCAATGTCAATCCTATAGTATTTAGAAATCTGTTTCATTACGAAATGTATGAATGTGGGGTCAAATGAGTGTCATTGTGTTTTTAAAGAAATTATAACATAAACTTTAACTAATTCGAAAAGTAAATGAGAAAATATGATGTAAAATCAAAATATCTCCAACTGGATGTTTTATTTTCATGCCTTATAAAAATCTTTACTTACCCAATTATGATTATATTTTTGACTGATATGTATTTACTTGACTTATTCTTACATATTTGTAATTTTTCGTTTATGTTCATGTATGTAGGTCCGCTGTAGATTTAATTTCTGTATGAAAGTTCCAGTGTGAATACGAGCAACGCCGCACTTTGGAATTTAATTATTGCATGTATATTTTGGTATACTATCATTACGGTTTGAGAATCGCTGAAAAGCAGTATAAGCAGTTACATCAGCTTCCCTATAGTTTTTGTCGTACAATCGGATTATCTTGGAGTCATGCCAAGATGGTAATGATAATATTTGATTGAATACAAGTCGAGGTTTGACATCTATGTTTGATGCTTTATCTTACTTCATCTATCTTGACTTCATAGAGAATCTCATCTCATCCCACCCCCATGGTGGTCGCTAAAGGAACCTGTGTTCACCAACCTAGATGTTTAAAACTTCTATTAGGGATAACCAATCTTTACTCCTTGCTGTTTTTAATCCTCGACGCAAAAATAGGGGTGTTATAAGTTTGACGCCAATGTCTGTCTGTCTGTTTGTCTTTCTCATCGTAGCTCTCGAACGGATGGACTGATTTTGATGCGATTTATACGTGAATGCAATTTTCCTTGCTGGTACTTAACTATATTTGGTAAAAATTGATTCAGTAGTTTGAAGAGTATCAGCTGATGTTAGGCGTTTTCGACGTAAAATGTTTTTTTTGTATCATTATTGCGTAGGAAGTTTTTTATTTATTTATTTTAGCACTCGTAGGAAAGTAGAATCTTTTTTCAAAAAACGGCAGGAAATCATTCGTATATAATCCATATTCCTTCAGCTCGTTTCTACCTATGTTCTTATCTTAAAATACAATTCGGGTATCAATGAACTGAATATTTTAAAAAACAAACGCGGTCTATTATTGTCTTTATGGAACGGCACTTACGAGTAAAACTATGTAAAGTACCAGGCGTCAAGCCTTTTGCGTGAAATAACAAACTATGCTGATGGATGCTCCTATAAATACGTTCGTCTTAAATACGAACTTAGTTTTTTACATGTCACGTGTTTGTTAAAAGAAACTCAAAGCATACAAATAAGAAGGTAAGTAGAGGTACATATAATGTAAGACGTTTAGAAAGTGAGCTAGGGCCTTTTTGCTGGCATGATACATTGCTATAAACTATGCTGTTATTTCTGACTTATATTATGTGTTCTTCTTCTTGTGTGTGTGTGTGTGTATTTTGTTATTATTTGTATTGTGCTGACAAATAAAATGATAATCTATCTATCTATCTAAAGTTGTATGTTTGGGTAAAGGGCTGTAACATTTAAAAAAACTAGTTTCTGTAAATAAGCGATCACTTATTTAGCACACAACGAAATTCATAAAATAATGTTTTATTTTTAAACGACGTCAAAAAAGGAGGAGGTTTTCAATTCAGCTGTATATTTTTTGTATGTCACGCGATAACTCCCCCAATTATGAATAGATTTTGATGATTTTTTTTTGGGTAGAAAATACTTCAGAGATGGTCCCATATAAATGTAATCGAATTTGATTCAGCACTTTTTGAGAAAATCAACAAAAACCATATGATAATTCTACCTCTAAGGGTGAACATTTTAGGGGATGAATGCTGTAGATTTTAAGGACAGTGTGTAACGGGCCATCGAGCTTGGTTGGTTAATCTCTGTGTCGTTTGGTATTCAGTCCGTAGATTCTTGACGAGAATGCATTGATTATGCTTTGGAGGGATCGATAAGGAAAGATAAACTTGGGTTAATTTTTATTAAAATGAAATATAAACAATAAATAAACAAACTTATATTTGAGAAGAAACATTTCAAATCATAGTGATATTTAATTTAGTGGGAGTCTCAGGTTCGAGTCCGAGAGTGCACCTTTTCTTGTAAAGGATTAACCTTGTGTCTATGATAAAGGCGAATGTGTGATAAAAATATATTATGTTGAACGATCAAACAATTCGATGTCAATAGAACTCATATATAGAGCGTCTAGAATACTTTAAGTCAACGGTAGAATAGCGAGTGTCTAAATTGCCTTTGAATCGATGGTCGAATATAAACCTTGAGGGTACTCGGAAAATCGTATTGTGGGTAAAGTTTGTAGACTTCCGTGAAATTCCATACGAAAATAAACCTTAAACGTATTAAGAAAAGTAATATGATTGAATGCGTTTGTGACTAATGAGCTCGGTTACCTGCAGTCGCACCATGGACGGCCGAGGTAACACGTCATAAATGGTATTTGTCAATGTCTGCGTTAAATAAAGATGGGCTTTAAGGGTATTAGGAAAGATGATACTTTTGAATGCGTTCGTGACAAATACATCAGGGTGGAAACAAGGTTTCAGGCGAGGAAGCGGGGGCGGAAAACTGGGGATATAAACGCAAGCGCGGCCGGCGTACGGGAACTACGCGTCGCTCAGTCCAGCTAGCTAGTCATTTTGAACAAGAAGAAAGTTTCCTTCGTAAATTCTATTTAACTTCGTAAAATTTTGGGGATGGATGTTTTCATTTATTTTAAATGAATTCATCTATCGTAACCGTGATTTTGGTCTTACTTCAACAAACTGGACTACGCGTAGCTCAACAAACCCCTCACTACGGCCAAGACACCTTTAGCCGACAGCTTTGCTGATCACTCTTCTGAGTCTGGTTGAGTGGTAGTGAGGAATTCCTTCCTGTGCACATTGCACGACGTGCACAACCCTTTTATCCTTCCCCCTTCCGTCTGTTACCTTAGGTCTCCCGGTAACAGGCTTCCCGCACTTATTTATACATATTTATTTGTTTATATGGTAGGTAGGGTATTAGGGAAGTAGGGGTCTGTAGGGACTATCCAGGGTATTAGGGAAGTAGGGTCTGTAGGGACTATCCAGGGTATTAGGGAAGTAGGGTAAAGAATGTACGTACCTTTTAAAATTAAGTCCCATAAGGACAATCAGTGTTATAGTAGGAAATAGGCCAGGGATTAGGGAAAATTACTGGGAATTCATAGTAGGACGTACATTGTTAATTTCAGTCCTGTAGCGATGAAGTTATCAAATTACGTCAGTAATCGAGTTGTCCTTTGTTTATCCCAGTAGTAAAGGGTAATCGCAGTAAAGATGTTAATTTGAGTGAAAAGGTACATCTTTATAATTCAGTCTTACAAAGATTGACATTATATAGACGAGTTGTGAATTTAAACACTTGGTTATCCAAATTCCTAAGGGATAGGATTATCAGTTAATTAACAAATTATGGTTGTATAGTAGGTTGCCGAACTATGGAATATAAAAATAATATTTTAATTTTAAAGTTCTAGAAAGGAATAACTTTGTTATGAATGTTTACATGTATGGCTTCTTTGAGATACATACATTATTTTTAAAAGTAAATATATCGTAAGATAATTGGTCTAGAAAGTACAGACAAATTTCTGGAAATTCATTCAAAAGTATAGAGTTGGCACGAAAGATGCAATTTATTCTAGAAGGTGAAAAGGACCTAGCATTGATTCTTCCTTCCAAATATGAAGGTAGATTTCACGTGTATTGTTTGCAATTTGTACGAAGTAAAAACGCTTCTTGTTCTGGTTGGCTAAAAGACGGCTTATTGACTAGAACATACTGTATAGTTGGAATGATACTAGTGAAAAGGATAAATTTAAAGTCCTGAATACCTCACGAAGAAATTACTATTGAGGGAATTCCTAGAAATTATGGATTTCATAAAGTTGATTAAAATAAATAACCAAAATGTGTTGTCTCGAATCAGTCGTACAGGTTTACATATAAATTCCTGAATTTCAGGATAGGTTTAACAATATTGGTGTTTCTTAAGATTTTCCTTTTTGATAAAAGATTCCGTAAACATAGGTTTTCTTGTCGTTTCTTTTACCTATGTAAACGGACAGCCCCTTAGTGAAACGACGGTAGAGTCACTCCTTTGCAAACAGAACAGTAATTGTATAAAATTATACAAGTTTGTTTATATATGTGTCATTATAAATTATTGATAGTTCTAGTATGGTATAAAATTCCATAGGTGGCTATGTCTAATGTAAAATAGTTGGACTGTCGCTATACGCTAGAACTAATCTTGTATAAATTAGAAATTCAACAAAAGGTTTCATAGGAAGCTAAAATAAGGCTTCGGAAATATTATAAATATTAATAATGGTTTGGATTCAGTCAACAATTTGTTCTGTTCCTAAATAATTCCTCCACAACATCACCTCAGTAGAAGTATCTGATATTACTTAAATTTCTTTGTATGACAAAATAGTTCATTACCAACAAACTGACAAATTAGTTAGACAAATAAACATAAACTAAAGATGGCTGGAAATTCTCTACGAAATGGAATGAGAATTACAAAATTGAGCGTGGATGGGGCTCTTTTTATCTAAACCACCTTAGATGCCTATTACAAATGAATACATATATCCCAATATTTATTACATAAGTTTTGAGAAACATAAATATTGAATTTTGTGGAAATTTATCTAATTAGTAATAAAGAGGTGTTAACTGTTATCTGTTTGTCAGAACTCATTAAAGTAGTATCTCTTTAGGATAAACATTTTCTCTAAGTAAACCATAGTATTCAGCATAATGTAATTAGTAGGAAGTAGGAATAATTTGAATCATCAATCATAGGAGGATCATAGGACTTGGGAGACTGTGGACATGACTTGGGTCATTAAGCCACTAGATTATCACGAGCCAAACATTTTATTTATTTAATATATAGTTTACCTTCTTCAAAGGTAGTAAGCGTATTTAGGAGATGGTATGTGTATGTATGTGAGTTGGATTTAGTAGATAGAGTGGATGATTATAGTTGTATATTGTGTATGCAAATATAGTATTGGCTAGTTGAGATGTAGGGTATCGCGCGGATCGATCGTGGGTCGTTGCAAGGTGGATCCTGATATAGTGACGATTATTAATTGGATGATACCGAGAGTTGCTGGATTTTATTATAACTTAATATCTCCAAATTAGGACGATAGGGAATAAAAGTTAACGTGGTTCAAATTAAGATGAGTAATTCGACGAGACGTGAAGGAGAGCTGAAGGGTAGGTTAGTTGAACGTTGGGTAGGCTAGGTCAGGTCAGGTTAGGTTGGGGGGGGTCATTACAAGTGGAAGTCATTTTCTATTTCTATTCGAATGCATTGATTTTATTAATACAGGTCATATAAAAAGTGTAAATGTATTTAAAAATAAACTTAGACTCTTATTATTAGAAGAAAAAAATTGTACACCATTAAGGATTTCTGACATGTAATAACCTGACATGAGGCACTAGATATTATGAAATGACTTGTTATATGTTTTTATTAATGTTAAATTTTTAATATTATTGGCTTAATTATTGTATTTTTAAGGTATTTTATTAGTTGTAATATTTTAGTTTTTTTTCGCACACAGTTATACTCTTTTTTGAAAATAAACGAATGAATGAATACTAATACATATCAACGATTAAGTACCTATATATTGAAACTGCGAGTAAAGGGTTATGTTACCAAAATTATATTAGGCTACTACAGGTTCAGAATGATCCTAATAAAAATGTTAATGCCATGATTGACCAAATCTAAATTACGATTCCTGCTGTGAAGAACATTAAAGATTTAAGTTCAGAATATTTGGATTCAAAGAACTGTCTGTGAATATGAAAACGAATTCTATTTACCTACTTACATTTCTTTCACATTAATATTTAATACGCTGTCAAGAGAAACCATCCCGCAGAGAGCCCTGCATCTTCAGAACGAAGAGGTTGAGAAGGGCCTATGAATGTTGGATTTGACTCTCTCAGAGACGTTTGGATCAAGAAAGTCTCAGGAAGTCAAACCTTTTAAATGTATTCGGCCTTCAGATCAAGGGGAAATTATAGCGTTGCCAGTATTACTGTTTCTTTGCGGCTTTGTTAGAGTTGAGGTTTCCGTAACACGTTTCACGAATGAATGAACTTTACGATTATTTGCTTTCGGAAAAGGTTGCGGTTGTGAAAAACAAGCGAGAATGTGTGGCGTCGTGTTCCCTTTCCCGGCCATAATCAAAACAATATTTTACGAGCTGTATGTGGATTGTTTTTTTCGTTAGTCACTTCACACAAATACCTACGATGTTTGTCAAAGAGTGTTAAAAACAACCTAATTTACCCGACTTTTTGTTTTTTAGTCAAGAAAAATACCGGAGGACTGATATAAATTTAGTTCAACTGTCTAACTATTACGAGATACAGCCCGCTGACAGTCAGACGAACTGATGGACACCGGAGACTTAGTCATAGGGCCCCGTTGGTTATCCTTCGTCTGTGCCTTCGGGTACGGAACCCTAAAAAGAAGAAGTGACACATATTGTATATAATTAGCCATGATAATATGGGTAAAAAAAAATTTAATTTGCATTATTTTCCTTCATTAAATCTATATGAATGTCTGAAGTGTACAAATCCGCGTTGTGTCCTCATGATAGCCCAAATATGGTGTTACTCGCATCCTCCCCAGAAGTACACGTCAGACACTTCGAACAAATGTTATATCGGCACACATCGACATATTTTGTAGACACATGCCATGCATAGCGGTCGTTATCTGAGTCAGTCTCTTGCGGGGGAAGTGAGGTACCGCGGATCGGCGGGAGGTGGTGAACGTATGTTCTTTACTTAGTACCATATTAATTATGTGCCAGAAGTTGCCGTCAGTGGTACCCTTAAACGTGTTCTATGGGTGGCGCTAACGAGCAACATCCTTCGGCTAGCGTACTGTCATTTCCTCACTGACCTCCTGAACACCTCCTATTCTAAAGTCAAGACCACACGGTCGATATCAATTATCGAACTCTATACCTTGATTCAATTCCTTCCTTATCATTTTCTACGACCAAAACCAAAAAGATAATAACTTATTTATGATATTGAAAGTGTACACACACAGTAAATATACTTGTAATACTAATGAAAACCATTTTATAATCGTAAATAATGACGTGTTGTTAACTTATTTTGATTTATTCTCTACTTATTTACGTAATTCTCATAGGTAAATAAATAATTTAAGAGCCCTATTACCCGCTGCTACGTCCTTCACTGACTGAGAGACTGTCGACGTTTCAATAATAATTCAATACACTTTTTTCATTCATGAATGTTTATAAAAAGTGAGTTTGTTTGATACCATTCACGCCATTTAAAAAAAGTATCAAAATGTTAAGTGTAAAATCTATTACCACATTATTTCACGTTTAACTGTAAAAGGTATTCTTGTGGTAGAAATTTAAATATTATATATTTTATTTAAATATTCAAATAATGTGCAATTAGATTAAGTTATATATTTCTGTCTAATAACAAAATTTCTATTGTCATAAGCTTTTAAAATAGAACAGCTGGCTTTGGTAAGTAATTACCTAAAAATAGGTTATGTTGACAATAACCACTAGGTAGCTAATATTCCCTATAGATGGCGTTTTGAACAAGAATCAAAAATAGTGTATAATGAATGAAAACTGAGGTTGTGTGTTAATGATACTCATTTCGCATCATTAAGATCCAATTTATTTTTACAATTTTTAGATTACTGCACAAAGCTTGATATCCTATTTTAAAATATAATAAAGTAAAGATTTAGTATTAAACTTGTATCAGCGGAATTATAACGAGAATTTGTATCAGTATCCTTGCCGCAGTACCAGAATGTTAGTGACAACCGTTTTTAGCGGTAGGGGTTTATCTGATGTATGTGGGCGGAGTGAACGTGGTAATAATGGCTCTTAAGCTGTATTTACGCTGAAATTTCCAGTTTTTTTCTCTCGCCGTGTGCCTCGGAGACCTCCTGTCGCTGCTCGCGTTGACAAACAAGTCCTTCGGGTCTTGGTTGTGAGAAATGGAAGGTTTTTTATGAAATACTAAATTATCTAATTCATTTCGTAAAGTGTAATTGGAAAAAATAACAAAAAGGGCTTTTGCATACAAATCGTATTTGAATTATTGATAACTTGCTTTTTTAGGGTTTCGTACCCAAAGGGTAATCAACGGGCCTTGTTAGTTCGTCCGTCCGCCTGTCTGTCAGCGGGCTGTAACTCATGATCCATAATAGGTACACAGTTGAAATTTTTACCGAGTGTGTATTTCTGTTGCCGCTATAAAAAAATTAAAAAAATGAAAATGTATTAAATATAAAATTTTTAATTACAAACTTAACTTTGCAGATGAAAGCACATCGGGTATGGAAGTGACGCTGAGCAAAACTAACCATTGTTCAGTGCATAATATTTATGTTATCATATATTATGTACGAAAGCCATGGTGCGCGAGTCCGACTCGCTTGCCGGTTTTATTGAATGTACAATAAGTTCCCAGTAGGTCCGCATCTCACCCGATGGTATAAAGTCTTAAGGCCATAAAGTCATAAGGTCAATGGCGAACCCGTCATACATCCCAAAATTAAAAAAAGTTTGTGAGGTTGGTTATTGACCTTACAGCCTACATTTATATACATAGAAATCAAATTAAGACCCTCATGTCGCAATTATAGTATATAATATTATTAAGTGTTTTAAATTATATGTATTGGTCAAATATAATCATATTTTTTAAGGTTTCTACTAGTCTAACGAGGCGATAACGAACTGGCTTTGACTCACAGAAATACGTCTGCCGTCTTCAGCTTTGTTCGAAAGCCAATTCCATAAAAACATAGTTATGAAACAGCTTTCTTGGCGCGAGATATGGCTGGGATTGAGAGGCAATATTGAAAGTGTGCAAGTGGAACATATTGTCAGAGATACAATCGATTTCCCAGCATCCATTTAAGGAGTCTGCGACTGGCAAACGCAATAGAGACTTGCTGTATAAATCTCTTTACTTAATGTGACGTCTTGTTAAAATTATTCATGTTCTTGGAGACTGTTTATACTATTGGTTTAAGATATGAGTTATTGATTTGTCATTATTGTCAGCCAGGAAACGATCACTGCTGGACATGGGACTCTTGCATGATTTGCCACATTGTCTGAACCCGATCCACTTCATACCCATGGTAGCTCAGTTGGGTTGAGCGTCATTCCTTGAACAATCGAGGTCTGGGTTCGATAATGAGTTCCAATTTGTTATTTCAGAAACATCGTGAGGAAACCTGCTTACTCCTGAGAAGAAATATAAATCTGTGTGTGAAGTCTACCAATCGGCACTGGGCCCGCGTGGTGGACTATGACCCAAACACTCCCTGTAGGAGAGTAGGCCTGAGCCTGGGCCGTCATTCTACTAGATGCCTCAGTCTAGTAGAATGACGGCCCCGTACGCGTTTCCCAGTACGTGGTCGCCTCTCGAGAACTTTTACTCTCTATCGGGTATCTGTTCTTCGAGCGATGTAGCCTGCCCATTGCTCATTTAGCTCATTGACTCATCGAGCTATGTCGGTGACCTTAGTTCGTCTACGGGTTTCCTCATTCCGGATTTTATCTCGAGAAATTCCGAGCATAGCTAGATCCATAGCTCGCTGAGTGACTTTGAAGTTGTTTATTCGGCCAACAGTGAAGGGCTACGTTTCGTTTAATAATAAAACTTCACCCATGAGATGATTTCTGAAATCCGCGCTGTTAAAGTCGTAGCTAACCAGTTTATACTAGTTCGAAATAAACCTTTGAGACCCGTGGACATAATTTCCCCAAACGCAGCGCAACCGCAATGAAGCTCGAATCAGACGACCGCACCGAGACTCATCAAAACGTCGACATGTTTCAATTAAAGGATACGCTCTACCCGAACCAGGGATGTCAGTTTACAACCCCATAATTCATGGACATGTCAATATGATATTTATAAAATGTGATTGAAATAGTTTTTGTTATGCAAGACTGCAAAGTTTTTTGGCGCGAGTTCTTATATTGAAAGCCGAGCTAGCGAAGGATTCTTAGATTGAACTACGAGCGAAGCGAGTGACTCTGTGTTGATTAGAGTCGTTAGCGAGAGTGCACGTCTAGCTAGTATATACTACCGATTGCGTATGCATTGGCGAGCCAGTGAAGTGTTAGTGCGGAGAGCAGACGTAACAACCCCTTTCGTATCAATAACATGGTACTGCGATCACTATTCCAGTTGCCATGCGTGGTTATTATGGGAAATCCTCTCATATCAAGTTATTTCGACGTTACGATCTTTGTCTAACGTTTTGCCCTTAGACCGTCTATTTGATTTCGTAAGTCAAAATGAATTTGAATGTATTTACAGCACACAAAAGAATTCAATTTATCGAAAAATGTCCGTCGGTGAGTGGCTTTCGAGCAAAAATAATGGACAAGCACGCTTGGGTGGGCCGTATGGAAATTGAGTTTTTAGTTTTAAAAGTGCTCAGTAGTTTCGGTGTTGGAAGGTTTTTATTGGTGCTTATAAACAGGATATATATTTATGTTTCAAACTTGTATTTTAATTTCGAAAGTAAAAATGTTTTGAGGCTTCCAAACATACGATTTAAAAAGTTATTACCTTACCTATTATTTATAATTTTCGGTAGGTATTTTAATTATTCATATTCTGTACGGAGCTCTCGGTGCGCAAGCCTGACTCTCACTTGTCCGTTTTCTTATTAGTTTGTTCATCATGATAGGTGATCGAAACAAATTTTTATAAATAAATTGTGAATTGTTGATAATATAAAGCTTTGGCATAAAATGCAATCATCTCGTTGAAGTCGCAACACCATTTAACACCTACATTGTCGAGTTAACAACCCGTTTAACTAGCGTACCCGTAACCCAATTCCAGAAGAAAATGAATGAGAAATAGGCAAGGATAACGACGTACGCAATAAAGCCCAGGCGTACGTAATTAAGCTATATATTTCCCATCAGATCGTAATAAATCGATTCACAGTGACTCGGACGTGTGGTTAATCTCGTATTTCACTATTACATTTGGTGGTATAGACTAACTCGCAACTGGAGGGGAGACAATTGAGGTTGGGTTCCTTCGAAAATCTTTCTCGAGCGTAAATTGTGTCATTGGCTATTATAAAAAAGTTTCTATTCAGATAAATACTTCTTGGATAGCAGTTGAGAATTTAGCATATAAAATAATTTGATCCGTCACAAATATAGTTCTTAAATATTCACATAAATTCAGTACATGTAATAATATTTGCATGCCTCTAAAGGTGTAAATAAAATTTTCTGACTGTCATCATATGTTGGATGCCATAAACTTATCTTTATTTTTTTACTATCAGGTCTTTATATGATCGATTAAAAAATTCTATCTTTCATGTTTCGTGTGGTTGCTTCGTTTTTTTAATGATCAATTAAGAATATTCGATTATTTTTCGACATTTATTACAAGTGAAAACAGGGAACTAAACTTGACTGTATTCAGCATGCCAAAAAATACAAAGTAATTCTTCAATTCTTTTTTTACAAAGTAATCGATTACAAAGTGATTGTGATGATGTAGACTAAGTATGTTTATTGTTTAAATTATATACATTTATACATTTGTCAACAAAATTAAAGAGAAAATGATCTGCATTTCTAACACCAGCATAGCATTCTAGCATAGTACCTGGGCGACCGTGTTTTGCGCAAAAGTACAATTTTCTTTTTATCTTCAATAAATTCAAAAAACAGTAAAAACGGTATCTCCAACCTGGATTCGAACCCAGACACCTGTGATCTTTGCCTGTGATTATCAATCTTGCACCTTGGCCGCTTGACCACGATGCTTAAGCTCAGGAGTGTGAAATTAGGGACCATATTTTGCGTGCTAAAGAAACAGCATGAAAACTCGAAAGCACCCGTTTTTCCAGACATAAGACTAACGTAGATAGATTTTTCGGCCCCGAGAAAATACCAAATTTTAGCAAAATCTTTAGTGCTGTTTCCAAGATCACCGTTATATATAAATAAATATAAAGAATTGTTCGTTTAAAGGTATTACAGACAAATGTATCAAATGACAAAATAATATACCTACCTACATTCAAATTCCAAATTTTTGTTTTAATACAATTCAAATGACAAAAGAGAAAAAAGGTTGTAAATGAAGCCTGGTGAAGTCTAACATGCTTTACAAGTGTTATCTCAAAGATCAGATCCACGTTTACTGGGACTTGGACTTACTCCTGGACGGAATACTTTGCAGCAATACAATTTATGTGAATCCGCTTACGCAAGCTCGCCCATAAATCAAACCGTAGCCGAGGCCTGCATAAACGGTTTCCATGTCATTGTGCAAATGTTATCCCATAATGCATGGAGATTAGAACGTTGAGTACGAGTTTATGGTGTTGACGTTTGTGAGGAGGAATCGGGGATAATGCTGCAAGTTATGAATGGATAGTCGTTGTAGACGCTTGCTTAGGTCTTTTGGGTATAACAGTTTGGATGACTGTGAAAGCACCGCCGTGCAAGCAAGCAAGTATGTTTAGTTTGGTATTTGAAAGTTTATGAGCTCAAAGTCACTGATTTCAATTATACTTTCTGTTAGTGTATTGAATTTGTCTCGTCCCTCATCTGTCGATTCTGTAGTATTGAAATCGGAAGGGTAGAACACAATTCAATATGTACCGATCGTCATACACCTACCGATCTGAACAGGCACGAAACGTTCCGGATCGTTCTAGGTAGATCAGAGCAGAATCGGTAGGTGTGAGACGGGGCTTAGATCGCTCACGGCTTTGATCGCACGTCGTCCTTAGGCGTCCATCAGACGGTAGGTTTTGTGTCAGTTTTACGACACTGTGAGTGACAAAAAAACTACCGTGTAATGCGTTGAATGATGGTTGCATGACATTCACTGACAATTATCTGGATATTTTGATTTTTGCGTCATGCAACCGTCAGTTGTTTGAATTTTTTAGTGTGAGATGTTAAATTTTTCATTTATTCTTTGTTGTACTCAAATGTCATCAAATGGATTGAAGTTACAAAAGTGGTGTTACAAATTTGATGTGCTTTGATATGTCCAAAACTTAGGGAAGCCTTACATATACAGATACATGTAAAAGACATCAATTTTTGAAATGACTGACCCGTCTATCCCGCTATTGTCTAAAATTTGGTATCATTTTCCTCAACCGTCCACCCTGATAGAAAAAATCCATGCTAATGGGTAATTCGACTAATCGCTTCGACCCAGACAGTAGACATCAATGAGAATTAATGAGGATTCCTACAAAGGAATTCCCGTGCGTATCATTGTATGTGGGGTCAGAAGTTTGCCCAAAAAATCTATCTTCCAGCTTTATACTTTGTCTATTATATAAAAGTTAGGTCCAAGATAAGATAGATTGCCCTATGTCTAGAAAGTAAATTGTAACAAAAGTCTGCAAGTCCATTGGGAATCTGATCTTTGGTTAATTGATATATTTTCTTTTTCCTTGCAGGAAAAAAGATAGATTCTGTTTTATTAGATCATCATCACATCAATGTGGTTTCTAAGACTGAATGGCATGCCCGGCAAAGTTAAAAAGTGAACAAATATGAATTCGTTTGTATTTTAAAATTTGATGAAAATATTTTGAAATGCAATGGGCATTTTATCAATTCGTACTGGTATTATAAATGCAAAAGTGAGTATGTTTGCCATTCCTTACCGTCCGTCCAATCAGAACGACCTTTTTTTGTATAGGTACCTATAGTTGACCGGTCGATGTGGCGTACCATGAGGGAGGCCTATGTCTAGCAGTGGACGTTTCCCGGCTGATGATGACCTATAGTTGAAGGGTCAGAAAAGGACATACGACTTTTACCCCGATCTAGCATATAGTTCCCGTAATACTTACCGAAGTCTACGCGGACGAAGGATCGCAATGTAATTTCATCGTGTATCAGAGTACTGGGAGCAAGTAGTGAACAGTTGTTTCGGCTGCAGGTGAGACCTGCTCCCACAAAGACCCGACTTACTTGCAAAGGATCATGCAGAAGCAACCTAAACTACTACTACACACTCACTCACATTTTGCTGGGGCGAGTTTCCCCATTCGAGACTTTAATCTAAAAAAGGGATAGAACGCGGATCCGCTGTCAGGGTTACTCTCTGATTAATATGGATATATGATCATCTTCTATCTTGGTAGTGCGTGTATGTCTATTCAATCTGGGACAAAATAGATTTCTTCTTTGTAACAATCGAAGAGTTCAACGACAATTAACATCCTGAACTATGACAATGACTGTCACTCCTACGCAGCTCTCCCGCAACAACGGACCAACAAAACAGAGTAAAACAATAGAATGGGCCCCGTCGTCCGACAATACGTCAATCAATGTCACACTGTTATGTTATTTTAGGACGGAAAAGTGGAACACTTTTATATTTCACTTTACTTTTTCATTTCTTTGCATTAAGAAGAATGAGGAAGTCATTTTTGGTAGTCGTGTTATCCAATAAGAACCGTTGCCACATTTTTTAAAAGTTTGCTATCTCTTTGTCTCATTCTTGTATGATTGTTTTTGGACTATATATTAGGACAGTTTCCTTGGAATTCCCCTAGTAACCACGCTTGGAAGGTTCGTTTAAAAAGCATGCTGCTGGACTCCCTATCAGGAGGTCATTTTATTCCCCGTGCGGGGAATCTGATCCATGCTTTGGCTAGCGATTGAACATTTTCATATATATTGTTAAAAAATTGTTAATTGCTAATATGTAACGATTCGCGTCGTACGTCGGTACGAAAGCACAGACGGAATGCAAAAATCAAAATCCATCTGTTCAAGAGCTACGATGGCTCAGACACACACACAGACATGGGCATCAAACTTATAACACCCCTCTTTTTGAGTCAATGGCTAAAAACTGTAATTTCGCACTGAAATGTCACAAAGTTAAGTGTTGCTAACTGTACCAGAAGAGTACTCCTAACTTGATAAAACCCCAATTCGTTAGAACCTTTCTAACTCACCGTCAACCTGTTTCCTATTTATTTCAATTGTGCAAACCTCAAGTTTCTAGACCGCATTTCTTGCACTGCTAAACACACCCAAAGGCACAAAACTTTAATGCAATTTTAATCCGGTTCACACAGGTGGTTTTCCCACAGAATAACTATGGAGTTTCTAAACCACTTCTGGTGTTCGGGAACTAAAGTTAGTAAGCCGCAGTTATACCCGAGTTTCCTGTATCTCTCATCAGCCCGCAACTTGAACTTAGTGAAACTTTATCTTAACTTATTTCACCTTTTGATAAATTTATGTTGCGTTAGTATCACAATTTCATTCTAGGTGAAGATGTTAATTAAAAGTAATAAATTCAGTAGCCTAATGGCCATACAAACAATCTTGAGGTCCCATGTTCAATAGGCTAGATGACATCAAATCAGTTTGGGGTTAAATTGTATTTTAAACCATAAAGGCCATTATAAAATTGCTATAAAATTTAAATATCTAATATTATTGAATTTTTTCTGGACTGTTACAGCTTATAAAGCCCACAAAAATGTGAAAAAACTTGCTTGAATTAAATGTTTTGTTTTACATTTTGATTTGTTATTACATTGTGAAGATTTTTTAGTAAGGGTGTGGTCACATAAAAACGTTATTTTACGAGATAACTCAAATATTGTTAAAAGTTTCATACATTATCTACTTCAATGCGCAGACGTGACGTCACTCCTAGGTACTCTATAGCTAACTAGCTCTCTCGCTAGCTAGTAAGTTCGTTGAATCTGTAATCCGTATTGGAAAGTAACATAAATAACTTACTATTTACTAATACATATTTTAATGTTATCCCCGCAGTACCTGCAGCATTATCCGAAGCTCTCACTCTCCTTTTCTATTCCGCAGTAATTTACAAAGGAGTGCAAAGGACAGATGACAAAAAATCCAATTAACAACTTAAATGACCTCTAGCGTGGAGCGTAGAAAAGTTTTAAATAGTTTACTGCAAGAAACGTCGAGTTTCTTCAGAGAATAAATTTTAATATTCAAGTTGGATGCGAAACTCGCGGAGCGTTTTGTGTAATGAACATTTTATATGATACACTTTTTGTACATTGTACTGAGGAAAAGATATATTTGAAACCGGTCTGTACTTTGAAAACTGATTAGGAAAACTCGGAAAAATCTACAGATTATAATTCTACGATGTCATTGTTTGAATTTTAATTTTTATCGCTAAATAACTTAACATTAAACATTTTAAGGTCAGGTAACTTTAACAGGTAATTCACTAAGCTTCAGAGGCAGTTTACTAAGTAAAAAATAATGTGTTTTTATGATCATCCCACAAACTTGGCTCATATTGAGATGTGAAACTGCTTTCATGGAAAGATAATCTTAATCGAGACTTGGCATCTTTTTACGGAATGCTGTTTTGGGGAGTTTTTTTTTTGCTGATGAATCGCCGCTTTGGTTTAGAGCACGTATGAGGTCTTATATATCACTTGATATCAATTTTTTGGCTTTGTCACACTTATATGTTATTTGTACTAAAATTTCCACCCGTCACGTGGGGTATAAATCGAAGTCGACTGGGGAAAAGTTCTCGAGTTTGGGTAGGAGCGCTGGAGCGTCCTCCGTACCTTATGATTCAATTTTAATAAAGAAAAAAATTAACATTTAAAAATTGAATGAAAATAATGTTGGTGCATCGGTGTAATGTTAAGTAGTCATTGCAATTTGATTGGATGAAATTACTAACTTTTTCTGATATCAGAAAATGCTATTTGGTTGTGTGGCATCACATTAATCTCCTGACAGTTTTTATCATGTTGTCAAATGATTAACTGACATGTTACTTTGATAAAAGGAAATTTAGATTCAGGTATAAAATAAAAAAGCAGCGAAGTGTGTGTTGGGCCACGCCCAGTGTAGGATTCCGTAGATGCCCGTCACAGTAAGTTCACGTTTCATGACACATCCCTAAATCGAAAAGTAGTGTCCCTAATCCTTCAATATTATTTTAAAGACCTATTCAACGATGCACCACACAATAAGGTAGATACGAAAAAAATATTTCATACCCACGTTACGTGTATGTAATGCTATTCTAAAAAATGAATTTTTCAATATTTTTTTCTACCACTTTGTACTAAATTACAGCATTCTAGATGTAAGGGTCTCTGAGCTACGCCGCGGACCGACAGAGTGAAACTATAAGGTGTTTTTTTTACTACGGAACCCTGAAAATGAGTCCATGTTTTATAAAACAAAGTTGGAAAATAATTTACTAAAAAGTGTTATGCATTTTATTTTCGATACTGTCAAGTACAAAAATTAAAAGCAGAAGTGTTTTATAAAGATAAGAATAAGTTTTAAATAAAATACTTACGTAGGGTAAAACCTTTTCCCGCCTTACCAACCACATCCTCACTGAATTGAGGTGAAATTAAAGACATATTCTACGAAACAATTTATCCAAACTTTTTGGGTCCTTTTTATCAGTACCTTTTCCCCATTCGACCCTTTACGCCGCATTGCATTCAAAGAAAACAAGATAGAAGGTTTAACAGCTTTTATCTCTCCCCTGCAACGTTTACCTGCTGAAATACAACATTTACCTCGTGAAATACATACAACACTTCAGTAAGGTACATTCTCCGAGTAAAATGCAGCTTTTTGGGACACTTGTCAATTACTACGATATATTTAACTAACGCTTTTAAAAGCCCGGACGCAATTAAGCTTATTTAATTTCTAGTTTGGAGGAAAGAAGACTTCGCAGGACGTAGCTTTATGTGTGCAGTGTACATTCTAAAAGACCCCAATGTATTCGTTTATTTGATTTGTAATAAAAAATATTGAAATAAATTAACTGTTTGCGTTCAGTTTCCACTAATTTGATTGGTAGCTTTCTAAAAACATAAACTTAGGAAAAGTATGATATATTGATTAATTTTATTTATTTTACGCCTAATGCAGTGGACAAATTGAAACACTGGACAATATGGACCGGAGCGTGCAAAACGAAAGAAATTTCCAATGATCGGTCATCAAATTTGTTAGACAGATTGGTGAAAGCATTTTCCATCCCTTGAAATTTTCTAAACATCTGTATCTGGCAACGCAAGTCTATCAGGCTATGCTATTGTCAAAGCGCCCATACAAACGTAGTCCAGTCATATTTTGAGTATTAAGCTATGAAAATCTATGAAATTTTCAAGACACAATCTAGAAACAAATATCTGTGTCGGTGGTGAGTCAGATTTTCGTTTAAATATATACTTCCAGAGTTACAGGCCGTCAAAGTATTGTATTTTTCGGTAATAAAAAGCCCCAACTTTGAACCTGATTTACAAGAGTATGAATCAATTTAGAACAATTTGGAAAAACCACCGACATCTGAAATTTCATTAGTATACTGTATTTAAAAAATGGTTACATAATATACTGTATCCTTCAAATGATCCCTGGACTACGAAACATCCAAATAACGGGTGGATAACATCGCATAATGTATGCTGTCTCACCGTACGCGCTCGGGTAGGATAGGGCTCGGAGAGGGACAGCTACAAAACAATTTAATCTTGAAACCGACCACGTGGTCTTACCAATGCAGCAGTACTATGTTAACTACGCTTTGTCCCATTGGGTGCCAACGTTCGTCTATGTCCTTCAATTTCTGTCGTTAATTTTTTCCGAAGCTTCTCATTAAACATTTCGCTCATGTTGATTTACCGCGTTTTGCTTCGACGCAGTCAGTTTGCCGCTTTGATCGGTTTAATTACTGGTAAAGTAAGGAATTAGGGAAATTTTGAGGAAGGTTGGTGTATTTTTAGGATGTTTTTATACGTCCCTTTTGAAGTCTCCTTTTGGGAGTGTATTTTGTACGCGTAGGTTTGGAATCGTCACTTGATGCCTTTATATAACAGAGGTATTTATAAATTCTGGGCGAAATTTCTTAATTTATTTTGTAATTTTAAGTAAACATTATTCTTTTTCCGGTACAACAATGTTGTTTGTCGATTTAAACAGACGTAAAATAACTTTGATTCAAGGTGGAGGATTCGTAAATAGGTGTAGTCTTTAAAAAACTTCTATAATTTTCGTTATTATTACTGGAACCACAGAGTAGGATAATACGGGCACAACGATACAAAATGGTGGCGCCTTGCATCTCAACGTGTATGAGCTGAGGCATTACACCGAGCGAGCGAGATAGCAAGTCGGTCACGTGTGTGCAGAAGTGTTTGCAGAACGTGCGCTGAGTGGGGAGACTCCCACTACTCGTCTATAAAACGAGCTCATACCATAACCGTACACGCATTCAGTTATAGCTCTTGTAAACGATAGTCCATTGATTGTTTGTGTTAGGTGCAATGGCCCAGCGATGGTAATTTCATCGTATTTCGTACTGGATGTCACGAAATAGTACATAAAATATGGTTAGAGATAACAAAATGAAGCGCTAGATTTTAGAGCACCAATTTCATCGTTGACCCATTATACGTAAGATAATTACGTTTATAAACTGTTGTTATATTTTTAATTTTTTATGGTGCATCAAATAAAATTGCTTTTAATTATTTATTTAAAATAAAATCGTGCAGGATACTGTCATCAACTCTGAGCTGCAGACTAAAATGCAGGTAAAAGTAAAAAAAAGTAAAAAGTAAAAAGTGTTTATTTCTTAAATAACTTTTACAGAGTTTTGCAGGGGCCTTCCAGAAAGTAGTCTTTCGACACTTATGTTGGAAGTGCACCGCGTCTTCCAGACGGATTTACACAGTATTATTTAAAATCTTAGTTCCTATTTTAAGTTTGCTATGCTCATGTGTGTGTGTGTGTGTGTGTGTGTGAGTTGCGAGAAGAATTGCACACTCCTATGTCCTACGGATACTGAAGTGCCTTGGGATCGGTTTAGTGTGGCCACATATGAGTGTACAATTAATGAGTATAGCAGTATGGTACATAATCTAGCCATATTTATGTCACTCTTGATAAGAGAGCCTCCGTTCCTTCGTAAGAGAGTGTACTGAGCCATGTTATTACCGTTTTTTTGCAGGTGTAACGTTGCATAGGGTATATGTTGATCAGTCTGTTTACCTTGTTATATATATAAGTAGATTGACAAGGGTATTGCCGACTAGCAAAAGTTGTTCGCACCGAGTGTGTACGAGCTACAATGTCCTTCCGTCGTTTGTTTAATAAATTTTGATCAAACGCTAGAGACCTATGGACTTTAAGAATAAGATGGAGTATATATAGCTTTCTGACGGATAAGAGTTTGCTAGTTTTGTATAGCTGTTCTGTAGAATATCTGTAGCGCTTAAAATATATTACTTTGATAAGAGACCTTTGTGCACGTTCGAGATCTAAAAAGTTGGTTTTAGTGGCTCCTCCCCAGGTAGGTATGCAATAGGTGATGACTGATTGAACGAGGGCGGTATAGACGTTATTAAGAAGGTTTTTTTCCATTACGTGTCTGAGAGATTTGAATATCCATGTCATCTTCCTAGTTCTGTTCATAATCAGTTCTAAGTGAGGATACCAGCTAAGTCTTAGGTCTATCATAATGCCAAGGTATTTAGTGCCACTAACTTTATCTAGAGAGGGGCAGTTACATGTCCTATGATCACAAGGAACATTTTTATGGATTTTAATGTAGTAATTTGAGTTTGGCTGTTAGTTCAAGTATGGTGAGAAACAGATAAAATTAGTCTTTTGGATATTTAGTGTTAATAGATTTTCATTCAACCAATTCGACACCTTCACAAGGCCTCTCTCTGTTTTCTCTTGGACCGCATCCCACGAGTTAGCACTAAATACAATGGCAGTGTCGTCTGCATAGCAAAATAGACTGCCTCCAATATTTTGGAGATTACAAAGCTCATTGATGTATATTAGGAAGAGCGTTGGACCTAATACACTCCCCTGAGGGACCCCGAAAGTAATGTTCTCTTCGTAACTTACAAATTTATCGATTTTTACCACTTGTGTTCTGTCATGAAGATAGCTGTTAAATATGGACAGGGGCTTACCTCGAATGCCAATGCCTTGCAACCTATGCACAAGAATGGGGACAGAAACGGTGTCAAAGGCCTTTTTTTAAATCAAGAAAGACTGCTAGGACAGGTACAATGCTGATTGGTAGACTTCACACATGTGCTTTCTATCCTTGCGGTGCTTTCCTTTACCGAAAAACCAATGGTATTGGTTTTTATCATAAATCATAATATCATTTAATTGAAACAAAGAATAACAAGTAAGTATAAAAATGAAACTCTCGCTCCGGACGCGTTCGAGGTCACGATAATAACCTTGCGCGCGTCGTCTCGCGCTCGTTGCGGCCGTTCGTTTGTCTCAACGTGTACTCGTATGTATCAGCGCTAGAAGGATCGGGTTCGTTGGGTGACAGGGGAAGCAGGTGTACTAGCAGTAGTATTATGAGGTGATATTTGGGACACGCACTAAGAAGATTCCATTCTATACTGGTGTTTATCAGTTATTCTTATGGTTCGAGTCAGAAGCAAACCCAGTCGTCAAAAATTAGATTATTCTGTCCCAAAAAAAATTCAAAATTTAAACTGTTTAATTCAGATAAAAAACTAATACTACTGTTACATTTTCCATTGCGCAAAATCTCCTTTTAGAAAATTATGTGCGCCTGGAGAGCTGCACAATAGGCTAGATGACACCAAATCAGATTGGGGCTAAATTGTATTTTAAACCATAAAGGTCATTATAAAGCTCCTATAAAATTTAAAATATCTAATATTATTTAATTTGTTCTGGACTTTTACCTCCGCAAAAATTCCAAAAAACCAACTTGCTCGCATAAATTTTTTTATTTTACGTTTTGTTTTGTAATTACATTGTGAATATTTTTTAGTAAGGGAATGGTCACATAAACACATTATTTTACGAGATAACTCAAATATTGTTAAAAGTTTCATACATTATCTATACTTCAACAATGCACATTTTGACACATTACAGTCTATTTAAACATTTCTGCTTTTCATTACACAATTTGGTCTGCACTAAGTGATTACTGGGTCCTAAATATATGCATTAGGACATAATAATACTTTAGCCAGTCACTGTGGAATGAAACCTAGATTAATGATCCATTTGTCTAGTCTGCGGTGCGCCTCAGTTGGACCTAAAAGCTATTCGAGTAATTATGTTTCAAAGGTTTATAGAAGATGACAACGGAGAAATATTGACTGTTCTATGGGAATTAGTTGATCTTCTGTTAAAGATTCTAGGCGAATGACGTAAAGTGTCATGGCAAAAAATGAATACAACTTATCAATAAACTAAATGAGTATGCAATTGCAGAAGTAATTATCACTCTGGATTTTATTTCATTGAATTGAATTTTAATTAATTTTATGTTTTGAAATAGGATGAACGAAAACTGAGATGATATATTTTAACCTTCTTAAAAGACCTCTTTCCACGACGCAAAATTGCAACACAAACTATGCCTTAAATGAATTCATCAATAGAACTATTATATCTTGAATTTGATATCTTGCACTTGAGCTTCAATCAATACAAAAGAAAACTATACTTGATGGGGACGTTCTAAGCTACAATAACATATTAACTTGAACCCCGCACCGGAGATTACAGGTATAATTAATTATAGTTTGGTGCTCCGAAGCGAAGGCTTTTTTTAAACTGCGCTGCCTCCGTCTAAGGGAAAAGGGTTGCGATTTCCGCTCCGGGCAACGTTGCCAGCGTCATGGGTACGTTTGAGCCGGGTAGTCGATCCGGTTTTCTAGATTCATTTTTTAAATTTTAAAGTGTAAATAACTATTATTGTATTCCCTTTACCTCTCCTTCTACCTTTATTTAATTAAAGAATCGAATCGTAACATTTTAATTGAACAACCACTAATTAAATTCAGAACAGGGCTTTGCTCTCACTGTCAGTCTGTCACAATCACATTAATGAATTGTAACATCTATTATAGTTTAGTTCTTATGAATACCTTTAATTGGTTTTGGCGTATCCATATTGTATTGTTTTAATTGTAGTATAATCTGTTGGTATTCCCAATAAAAATTTATTTATTTAAAACATATTTTCAGCAAGAAGCACAATAACAAGGTTTTTCACAAATTAGAATGGTCATTACAACGCAAGATTTATTTACGAAAGCAACGCCTTATATTTATAAAGAATTTTTTTCGAGTTTAGGTTATTAAATTCTCCCAAAAGTCGAACGAAGTTACAGGAAAATTGTCGACGAAAATAAACAAACCTAACAACTTTGATGTTTTTTTTTCTAAGTTCAACACTCAGCCGAATTGAAGTTGCCGAAAATTTGAATAAAACATGAAATATTTATCAAGTGCTATATCATATGTAAATGTAGACCCTGGACTCGAGATATATGAGTTACCTTGAATAACAAATAAAAGTCATATATCTTGGATGCCGAAAGTCAATAATTCATTTTATTCAGGAGAAATCTCAGCTCCTCCTTTCAGAATTACTAGAGAAGTCTTCGTTATAATCTGAATCAAGAATAATAACACACATCGCTAGATATCGTAATTTGTTATGTGGTTATTTGAGGCAAGCTCCGATATAGACAACGAAAATAATTCAACGGGAACTCCTAATCACAATAAAAGATTGTATAGATTTATCGTTATGTCATAAGCTGCGGTCATGTTAAGTTGTATCGAAATCAGTTGAGTCGTTAAATGATCAAAAGCCAACTAACAGATAGAAGGAGGAAGAGAGAGTCAGAATTAGCACTAGCACTATAGCACTTTCAAATTTGTAATATTAACTCGACTTGCGCTCGTGACTATTATTTTCCAGTATTCAACATACAATTATTTCTATAGATATGTAGCGTTATAAAGAGATGATTACACTGATTTCACACACTTCAGTTGTCAAATACATTCGCAAAAACATTATTTAAATGAAGGATAATATCTCTCTTTAATATACATATCTGCAGCACAATCTACAGACACCATCCATTGCCTAACTTCAGCCTGTGCCTCGGCATGAAATTATGTAACAGATATTTTTATCAGTACCTTGCATCTCATCAGTAGGCTTCAATATTCCGCTGGAGTTGGGTAATATTGAAAACTTCAACCCTTACATGAAGTTCCGGAAAGCCCTTATCCCAGAGTCAAGGAAGCCCTTCAAACCGCAAAGTTTCAAGACGTCGAGGCCCTGAAGACGGAAATGTGAGAAAATATTGGCGAATTAGCTGGCTTCATTCCATTCTACTTTATTTTCCATTCATATTCCATTGTGAATAATACTGTTTCTGAATTGATCAATGTTGTCTTTTATTTTGGTAGCACAGTTGGGTAGAGCGTCAGTCCTTGAACAATCGAGGTCTGGGTTCGATCCTGGCTTGTACCAATGAGTTCCAATTTGTTGTTTGGAATAAAAGTGGCCTTGTGGCTTTTCGGTGAAGAAAAACATCCTGAGGAAACCTGCACACGCCTGAGAAGAAATTCAAAGGTGTGTGTGAAGTCTATTAGTCCATACTGGGTATGCGTGGTGTGCTATGGCCGATACACTCTCTGTAGGAGAGTAGGCCTGAGCCCCTGCAGTGGGTACATGCGTATATAGTTCTCTCAGACTTCAAGAAAAGAATATCGAATCTATGAGTGAGGCGTAAAGAGTGGGTATATATTTATGCAAATTTTTAAACAACAGTCAATCTAATTGCCTTTTCCTTAGCTTACAAAAGTCATTGCACAAATGTTCTTTGGACGTTTAATCCCTTGTAACAGTATCGTATCTACAATCTACATGGAAGTCCCCTTAAGTACTGGGTACATTCGCTTCCGTCGCCTCCCACAACCTTTGATCTCCCTTCGCAACAATGGGTCTCCACAGCCATTAAGCTTCGACAACTAAACGCTGGTTGGCTCATTATTTTGGTAAAAGGCGTATTGAGTTACAGACTCGGATTTCTCTAAATCTCCTTGGATTCCGACGTAGAAATTATCATGAAGCTTCATTTGTTCTGTTTAGTTTGAAATTTAAAGCTTCTGGGTTCCGTTTCGTGGTTTGATTATACTGTTTTTAAATCGATTTCAAAAAAGGAGGAAGTTCTCGATTTGAATGTATGTATGTTACGCGATGACTACGCCAATTATGAATCGATTTTGATAACTCTTTTTTGTTTAGTAGATCATACCTACTTCAGAGCTTGTCCCATATAAATTTAATCGAAATTGATTGAAAGCTTTAAGAGCAGTTAAAATTGGTTCCTTCGGTCTTCTTGAACGCGTTAATTCTTTTTTTATCTCTTAGTGAACAAAAACTGGTATTTGTTTTGGATTGTACTTTTGTAACGGAGGTACCAAGAGGTATATAAATCAATTGACTAATTTTAACTCACAAAGAAATTTTATTCATAAACATGAAGTATTGTTAACTAGTCATAACTTTCAGGAGCGCTACCCGCAATTCAATATTTGCCGAAGCGGGTGTAGCCGCGAGCGCAATCCTAGTCAAACAAGAAGTTCAAATCAAGTCCTCACAAATTACGACATTCCACATCCGAAACAAAGCGAATTGTCACTAGTACTTTTCGAGTTTTAGTATCTCACTCACCAGCCGAGTTCGTTACTTTTCGTGCAGAGTTTCAACTTTCAACTTCCCAAAAAGTTATGCTCCAAGCTTAATATGTAAAGTGTCACCGGGAGCAGATTATCCACGATTCTTGGCACAATGAGAATTTTCGCTTGGTTAACTTGTGGAAGTTAACCGTCATATTCCGTTCCGTTATGTGTATTGTATACCGCGTTACTCACATTGTCTACTGCCGTTACTACACATTGTATTAAGCGTTGCCCAACATTGTTACTGAAGGATTAATTTATTACGTGCACGCGGGTATAATACGGTTTTAATATGAGGATTATTGTTTATCTTTGTTTGTTAACACGTGCTTGCTTAATCTTAGCGTTAATGGGTTTTGAATCCGCGTTGAGAAATGTTAGGGGTGGAATTGGATTTGATGTAGTTTTGTTATTTTGATGATTTGGTTTTGCATTACCTAACCTTTTCAACCTTTTTTTTTTCTTCTTTCTTTCTTTCTTTCATTCCTGAGAAAAAGGAGAGAGCACGCGTGGTGGACTATGACCGATACACTCTCTGTAGGAGAGTATGCCTGAGCCCCTGCAATGGGGACATACTCGTATATAGGCTGTTGACGATGATGATGATGAATCTGTTCAGATAAATTATTATTTCTAATGATTCTGGCTTTGGTTTGACTACAGTATCAACTGTCTAGTAGGAATCAAGATTGCCTAGAAGTCACTGGCCTCACTCTGTCTGACTCTAACCTTGATAATATCCAGAATGTAGCATTTAGCAAACTGCAGGAGAATCTATTATTTGTAAGAGGGTAGAATAAAAGAACAATCGAAGCGAGTTGTGTCAAGCAAGTGGACTTTCAATTAGGTAGGTAAAGGATGTAAGTGGTTTAGGACCGGTCATTGTGGGATACAATGGGGGAGGTCTATGTTCAGCAGTGGACGTTTCCAAGCAGATGATGACGATGCAAAGAAGATCAACAGAAAGTCGTGGGAAAAATTTCATTATGCACAGTATTGATAAATCTGGAGCCCAGTTTTAACATTTAACTTTTTGTTCCACTTAAGGTAATGTCAACTTTGTATTTCTTTAAGTTTGAAGCACTACTGCTAGTGCCTTGCAGTAGAACCATGTACTAAAGGGATGAAGATTAGAATTCTTAAAATGTGATGTCTCAATTCATAGAACGACCGTAGTATTAAAAAACGATCGCTGTAAAAAAACACGATCTTCTTGTTTCTGTGGATGCCGACTAGTGATGCAACGGAACTGGCATAACGGAAGCAGAAACGGAAACAGATGTCAAAAGTAAATCTTAACGTAAGCGGAAACGGAAACGGAAGCAGAAACGGAAGCGTTAGCATTATGAAAAAAAAGCACAATTGTACATTTAAAACTTTTTTTATTAAATTTGTATTTTAGTAGTCAAAATTAAACAACGGCAAGTTATATTTAGTAAAGAGTAACTTGGCCGCTTTTTCACCTTTCAGCCTATTTCGATGTTCTTCATATATTAAACCAGCTCCGCTAAATAATTGCTCGCTGGCTACACTGGTGGGGGGAGCTGATAAGTATTGGCGAACTATTGGCAAAATATGGGGGTATTTGTGCGCATTTCCATTCCACCACATAAGGGGATCCTCATGAAGAGGTCGTCGCGTCTGCTGCACCGCTCCTCATCGCTTTCTCCCCGCTTCCGTTCAGAGTTCTGTTATAAAGTTTGCGGAACCAGAAGCAGAAACGGAAATGAAAAAAATGCGGAACTTCTGCAGTTGCGGAAGCGGAAGCAGAGTTCTGTTGCAACACTAATGCCGACGAAATCAGTATCTTAGCAGTAGCTATTTTGAAGAGTGGCAAATGGAAACTTTTTTACTGGAAATATGCATCTACGATTTAAATCTTTAGGGTAAACCATAAATCTCGAACTCAACATAATATATTATTATAAACAATTTCGTTCTACTTTTCAAATCAACATAAAGCTTTGTTTCGATACCAACTACTTTAAATTCCGTATTAAATCCCTATGATCTGACAACGTTGCAATCGATCTTTCAGCATCCAGTACCAATCACCGTTTGAGTAATGGTCCTAGATTCAGATCCAGTGTGTACTGTTTACGTCGATGGTGCAACGTTGTACTTGCACTGGTATGCATACAAGATTGCTTGACCCAGATATGTGTAATTCTACGCATATAGCTTGAGAACTTACAACATAAATTTCAATTGCTTCAGTTGGTTTACCGCCATTGTAATAGGGCTCAGTCTTGTATCTTTTAATACTCACCTCGTTATCTTGACTTTTTATTAAAGACAGCTGGTGTGGGACATTTGTAGTCATTTATATTCAACCGTGTTAAATTTGAGTCATGTTGGTATCTGATAGCTTCAGGGGTGGAATCAAAATATCGCTATCTATTTCGAGCGTATTTATGGTTTTCGTCATAAGTGTTAAAACTAGTTAAAACACTATCAAAGATCAGACGAGTGCCTAAAAATTAAGCTTTCTAGACCATAATTCGTTATTACCATAGTTACCGAAATCTTTTTTTCTATTGCTTTTGCTTACAACAATCAGTTTTTCGTTTGTTTAAATATTCTTTCTGTGAATCCTAGATCATTAGGCCAAATATTTACATTTTCTTTCTTGTTTTTGTGTCTGTTTCAATAACTAACTATAACATAGACACAGACACAACTTTATTTAAGAACACCCACAACACAATATACATAAAAAAACACAGTAAAAAATCTATCAAATTCAGAATGTAAAATTGGATACTAATATTATACAAAACTAACACTACGAACTGAACTAAACAAAGTTTCAAACTTTGAAGAATAGGTCTATATCTGTTTTCGAAAAATCAAACAACTACGTATATTTACTGTTTTTAAAATAAGTATGTAAATCCAAGTATATATGGGGTTCCGCTATGTTTCGAAATTTAATTTGTACTTATTTCTAACAGTTACCATGGAAACCAATTTGTTACTCTATAACCGATACTATCACGTTTGCGTTACGTAAGATTTGTATGAAGAATTTTGCAGCGCCTCTAGTGGCACGTTTACGAAACTGTGGTTCTTCATACAAATCTTCGTAAACGCAATCGTATCGGTTAAAATTCACACTAGAGGGTTACACTGTATTAGATTCACTGTTTAGGGTTCCGCATCTCCGTAAGGATAAAATGAACCCTTATAGGATCTGACCTTTTTCTCAGAAACGCGTGGACTCATGGAGGTATGTAAATGAAATTAATATCAAACGAAAGCCTGCAGTCTCTTGGATCTTAAAACAATCAAATTTCTACGTCGACTCAATAAAAAGAAAAGATGCAGTATCTTTTTAAATACTACAAATTAAAAAAGTAAAAATTTCCTTTGATAACGCATCAAAACCTATAGCGTTCTTCCCATTGACCAATCGTTCTGGAATTTGTCAATAAGAAAGGTCCTACAGCACAAGTATAAGAATAAATCTGAAAAGTCTACTTTTGTAATTATATCTCATCCATTTCTTTACTATTTCAAACTGTCGGTACTTGCTTTGTTTGGTGGTAGGACATTTTCTTTCCCCACTTGGCTAGCTATCACCATGGTACCTACCTACCGCCAAATAGCGGTGTTAATAGCACTTATGTGTTCCGGTTCAAAAGGTAGCTTAGCCAGCGCCTCATCAGGTTGAGGCTTCTGGGTGCGCACGCTTACCACCCAAACGGATTTATCGTCACTTACCATCAGGTGAGATGAAAGAAAAGTGCAAACCTGTCTTAAATAAATAAAACTATTTCAGCGCCTGAAATTATTTGTATTTGAATGTGTAAATAAGCAATTGCTCGTTTATTTTTTCAGGCGCTTTCATTAATACATTTTTCGTTACAAATTACCTTGTCTATTATTTATGATTTTCAGTACGATAGTTAGCCACATTCTGTACGGAGCCCTCTTTTTTAGATATTAAGGTCTCCACCCCTGGAGACATTGTCCGATATATGATCGGAGTGGGCCTCGGGAAGTGCTTTAACCACATAGGGGTCACAATAGATCTATCAAGGTCGCAGTGAATGGTTGGACCCGGTGGACCACCCCCCTTGTCTCAAATAATTATTTATTTATTTGTCGTACGGTCTTTTCTCAAATAATAATAATAACGGAGCCTTTGGTGCGTGAGTCTGACTCGAACTTGTCAATTTTTAAGACTTCTATGCCTTTTTCGTCTTCTGTCGAAAATCTTGCTTTTGTTTCACATCCTTATTTCAACTATGACATCTGGCTTAAACATAATACTATCATTTACTAACAAAGATACTAAATAGAATCAGACAAATCTAGATTCACTGTTAATTACGCTTTCTACAGGCCAACTCCGTCGCTTCTAGAAACAATGTAGCCAATCCCATGTGGCTTCCACATAAAGGCCAGTCGCAAAATTGAATGGAAACAGTGACCCCGATAGTCGGGTAGCCGTGTTGCAATCGAACACACCGTAATGGCGGCTATTCGGAGTTTTAATTCAAGTTCCTCTGTGTTAATTGCTGAGCAGGAAGTAGGTTAACATGCTCTTTCACTTTTGTTTGTTGACTTTAGCTGTAATGCTTTTAAATTGCTATGGTTGATTAGGAATTTGTATGTTGCAATCTTTCGCTGGAGTCGCTGGATGCAAGTGGCTCGGGACCGGTCTAACAGTCTACAGCATTCATCCCCTAAAATGTTTACCCTTAGAGGTAGAATTATCTTGTTTCATATTTGGTTTTTGTTGAGTTTTTCAAAATGCACTAAATCAATTTCGAAGAAAAAAAAGAATCATTAAAATCAATTCATAAATGGTGGAGTTATCGTGTAACATACATACAAAAAACATACATACTAATTGAGAACCTCTTCCTATTTGAGGTCGGTTGAAATTATGATATGCACCTGTATTTATCTATTACAGCAGAAACCATGTCACTTATAACAGCCAAACGCTAAAATTGTTACTTTTACTGCAGCAATAAATAAAGTAATTATTTCTATAATAATAATAAAATAAAGAGGTCCGTCTGATTTTGAAGTTTCACACGAGGTAAATGACTGCATCAGCTATACTTCAACTAGCGACCCGCCCCGGCTTCGCATATAATTATGTCTACATTTTTTTGCATCAGAATGTAACAAATTACCACAGTACCACGCAATATAGCTACACGGGGTACTTTTATTATAGAAATAGAAATATAGAAATAGAAATCGTTTATTGCAGTAAATGTGGTGGTTTGCTCGCAGGCAAAGATGTTATATCATTATAAGAGTACAGCACATTTAGCCATATTGATGGCGTACAAAATATTTAATTACATAAGATAGCTATTCACAATTTATTTTTTAAAAATATCTGCTACTTTATATACAACCCTTTCTCTGAGCCACACGGTTAATTTTTTCGTAAATAGTCATTTTGGTAATTCTTTTATTTCTTTAGGTATTGCGTTAAAGATTTTAATACACATTGCATAGCTATTTTTCGTATATAATGCGGTTTTAGAAGCTTTGTTATAGATTAACCGGTTACCTTATTTTTATTTTAAATGCAAGAATTTGAAAATGAAAAGAATATACATAAAAACAATAAAAAATGTATTCAGTCATCACGTGGCTGCATCTGGCGAGCCAGACACATTATTTGTAATCATTTTTTAAGCTGACTTTGTTGTAGATCTATGTAAGACGAACAACCCCACCATACAAGGTTTTGTTATATCTCAAACGGATTAGGCGTCGTTTTCGATTAACACTCCCAGACGGCTTAATTTCTACCGACACCTTCAACAAGTATCATTATATTTTAGCCAATTTACACAATACCTTAACTAATTATACACATAAACCTTTCTCAAGAGTCACTCTGTTGATATATGAAAACCACATTAAAATCTGTTCAGTAGTTTTTGAGTTTATCGCGAACAGACAGACGCGGCGGGGGACTTTGTTTTACAATATATTATGATGACGATAATAGCGTCGCCACTTCTCCTGATTGTTTTATTACCTAGTATCTCTTCTTGTCTCAATTTACTTATATTACTTTGACTTTATATTACAGTAAAAATTATACAGTATCAATAAAATTATCAATGCGAGCTGGAATTCTATTCATTTTTGTCCACAAACCGGGACAAAGATTTGAATAAGAAACCTGAGTCCTTAATTTCGTCTTGCTTCTACTTTCATTTGCTTGAAAGCACAAGGAATTCACATTATTACAAGTTAACCCTAAAGAGAGATTTAAATCATGATAAATTTTATCTTTGACGAAGCTTTTCGGGACAGCGTCCGCGCCCGCCCTCAACGATGCTTGGAGAAATTTTATTATTTAGTAAATCACTGAGGAGCCAGCCTTTGTTTCTTCAATTACTGCTCAGCCAACCGAAAATAAAACTTAAACCTTCCACCCTCGGGTTCAAGATCTGTTGAAGACAAATCAATTATGTTTCTGGATACTTTGACAGTTCTTATTACTTTTGATTTTAGATGATTACTTCTTAATTTGTTGCGTTAATTTTTTTGGGGTCTATTTAATGCTAGGTATAGAAGGGTAGTTTATTTTTGGTAAGTTATACTTAAAAACCCGTATGAATCATTATGAAATTTCGATATTATAGCTGTTTATTTTGTGTATATTTTTCTCTGTATTTTGTATGTTGTAAATATACTTCTTATCAGAAAAATCGAAACACCTTGCAAGTTTATGTTTTGTAAGGATTATCAGAAAAACCTATGAAAATTTGAATTTGAATTTAGAACATTAACATTAGGATTTGAAAACTTCATATTCACTATTAAACGACATTTGACATATTATATTCCTAAACATACACATTTTTTCTGATAATCCTAACAAAATATAAAATTGCAAGGTGTTTCTATATTTCTGATGAGAAGTTTTTTTCTGTGTACAATAAATTGTTTTAAAAAATGCGCCTCCGTAGGCTAATGGCTACACTACACGCTTGAATTAACGATTACCAGCTCCCGGGTTCGATTCCCAGTCGTAGTAGCTGACGTCACTCGGTTTGGTGGATTCGGGCTTTTTCTGTGTCCACCAAACAGCAGTGTTAATAGCACTGTTGTGACATGCACTGTTCTGTACAACCGTCATCATCATCAACAGTCTTTATACGTCCCCATTGCAGGGGCTCAGGCCTACTCTCCTACAGAGTGTACGGGCCATAGTCCACCACGCGGGTTCTGGGATACAGCTCACTGACAGACAGACGGACAGCGGATGTTTAGTATTAGTAGTAAAAATAAAAGGAGAACACGATGATTTATAATTTGGCAATTAATCCTCCAGCTCATCACATAAAATTACGATTCTCCGAGCTCAATAATGAAAATTGCGAATTTCAACTCCATCGAAAATTCACAGCCTACCGTGGAGTACTAATTAAATTTACCCCCAACTTTATTGCCGTGGAAAACAGAATTGGAACTTTCTGTATTACGTCAGCATAGACAACGTTCCGGATTTTGTCCGGACTCCCGACACCAGGGAATCGGGATCCGGGTTCCGGATTTGCGAAATATTCCGCGTTGGTACAACACTGACAGGCGATTTGGATGGCAAACATATTGTTTTCCGGAATGTCGAAGCGAATTCAATACAACGGACTATTATATAGATTTTTCAATCAACTTCAAAAATGGAGCTCTAAATTCAACTGTGTTTGCTTGTTAGAACATTTGATGAAAAATCTGAACCATTATAATTTCCCTCTGATGTCTCTCTGTCTGTCACACATCTGAGGAACTACACATCGAATTGAAATTTGGAATATTTGTTGAAATGTTGACGGACAGGTGCGACAACTGAAATTTTAGATTAATATTTTTTACCTTTATTTAAAAAGGGAAAATAGGTAACCACCTCCGTGGCCTAATGGATAAAAGTTGGATTAACAATCCGGAAGTCCCGGATTCGATTCCTAGTGAGGGTACCTCTCGGTACACGGTTTGGTTGGCGGTAGGGTCAGGTGGTATTTTCTTTGTCTGCCTGGCTAGCTACCACCATGGTACCTAAGTCTGCCGCCAAACAGCCGTGTAAAAGGTAGCAGAGCCAGCCCCTCATTAGGTTAAGGATTCTGGGTGCGCACGCTTACCATCCAACGGCCTTATCGTCGCTCAAGTGAGACGAAGGCCAAGTGCATACCCATCATACATTTTTAAAAAAGTTGCTCGAAATTTCAAAGTGGAATCGCGGCTTCAAATTGGGATTATTCGTAAGGGCTTCATTTTAACATTTTAAAATATATTTATTTCGGTGCATAGTTTTTGACTTGACTCAACTTAAAAAATATACATACATATTAAGGTATTGACGGATTCTTGGCGCGAACTTGAATAATGGTGGTTGATTGCAATTTTTCGTAATTCGTTAATAATACTGTTATGTGTGTTTTTTGTGTTATAATGGTGTGATATAGTGCAAAAAGTGTCATGGACGGTGTTATAGTATCAATTACGCAAAATTGCGAGGGTTTCGACGCGATCAGAAGAGTTTACCATGTCGAGTACATTCGGCATATGGATTCTTTCGAATAATGTTGAAACCAAGGCTGGCCTTTGAAATTCTCGTCAAGAATCCAAAACAAGCGATAAAATGTACACATTATACATTTTATTGAGAAAGCTGAAGAAATGGCTTCGGCATAGTTTATAACCTCAAAATTTGTTCACCTAATTTTACTCGTCATTGGCTAGATAACCACTGGTTAAAGCCATTATTTAAAAAAAAGAAAAAAAAGAAAGGTATTGACATAGGTAATTACGAGGCGTACAGTTGGTAATAGAATTTGTCAATTTGACAAATTCTATTACCAACTGTACGCCTCGTAATTACCTTATTCAAATAACTGTATAATTTAAAGAAAACGAATATATTTTAAACATAATTGTAATACATTTTAAAACACTATATGTGGCGAGTAAAAACGTTTCAATAGTGAGTGTTATCAGGCAGGTGGCGACACCTATGATTTCATGTCAGAAACTCGCAAACACCAACTAGAAATACCTAAGTAGCTTTTCAATGTAATCCAATATATTTAAACGAAATGAGTACGTCAATCATCTGTCGCAGACGTTCCAAGTTTTCTTTTGATGAAATAATAATCATTTTTACTTTAGGGAAAGCTTCTTGAAACTAAAACAAATAATAATTACAATTAAATGAAACAATTTAACTAGGCGTAATAACTTATACGTCAGTCAGTGAGCTGAAGTGGCAATGGCCAGGCCTCATCGCTCGAAGAACCGATAACCGGTGGGGAGTAGAGGTTCTCGAGTGGCGACCACGTACCGGGAAACGTCTACCTGGCCGTTCCCCTACTAGATGGACCGACGACTTGGTTAGAGTAGCAGGGAACCGCTGGATGCAGGTGGCTCGGGACCGGTCGATGTGGCGTACCACGAAGGCGGCCTATGTCCAACAGTGGACGTTTCCTGGCTGATGATGAACGTGTACTAGAGGTTAGATTTCATTTTTAGGGTTCCGTAAGGGTAACCAGCGGTACCCTATTCCTAAGCCTCCGCTGTCCGTACGTCCGTATGTCTGCCAACGAAATAGGTAGACAGTTGAAATTTTCTCTCTAATGCATAACTGAGTCGGTTTCTGATGTATGGAGCGGTACGGGAGGATTGTTTGTTTTCGGAACGTCATACTTTCGAACTCAGTCGGGCGTCGTTTGACGTTCCGTAAACACACCCTCCCGTACCGTTCCCATAACTCAATAACGGACTCAGTTATTCGTTAGACCTTTCGAAACGTGTTTTTATGATTGGAAACTTAACTTAGCTGTGGAAAGCCTCGGGTATGGAATTTAGCTGCAAAGTACACACTCGACACATTACCAAAAACATATATGTCAAGAAGGACACACTAAATAAAGAAGACACCCGTAGTACCACCGCAATGACAAAAATCCAACGAAATTCCGCATTGTGTAACTGGCTCCTTAATTCCTGGTCTGGATTTACACACACTATATACCGACTCCATTGAAGACCGTGTATATAAACGAATTTTGATGTATAAAACTTAGAGACTATAAGTAAAATATTTTGGCAGACTTCTCAAAAGTTTCAACGGAGCCTAAAAGCGATTTTGGAGACGAGCGTACACAATAGAAGATCTTTGGAATAATTCCAATATGGAAATTTAGGTTGACAGACCATTGTTCCGCTGATAAGCGAGGATATAGTCTGTGCATGAATCCGACAGAGGTCATTTCTTACATGTAATGACATTGATTTCTATTTATTTTGGTCATCTTAGACAAGCATGCAGGGGCGCCCGCACATACGCTATAATATCTAGCTTACTTAACGGATATTTTCATTAAAGTCCAATCAAAGAGTACTTAACGTTATCCCTCTCGAAATGCTTCCATACTAAATTTCAGTGGCCATAATCTTTTAAAATAGAATAGCTGGCTTTGATTAGTAATTAACTAAAAATAGGAGGTGAAATCATAGTGTCGCGAAACAAATATCATTAACTTACAACTTCATAGTTAGCTACAACAGCAGTTACGCAGCTATTGGTTCATAGATGGCGATTTGAGCAATGATCAAAAAAATTGTTTAAATGAAAATTGTGATTCACTGTGAAGTTGTATGTTAATTATACTCATTTCGCGACATCACAATCTGATGTCCTATTTTTAGATAGTTACTACACAAATTCAAGATTCAAGAAAAAACGAGTCAAGTGTAAGTCGGACTCGCGCAACGAGCTGTACAGAATATGAATGTAAAATGTAAGTTCCGATAAAGAACCAATTTTACTTTGCGATTCAATTATTTACCCGATGTATGGCTTTAAACTGTACAGTTATGTTTGTTAACGCAAAAAAGCTACTTTCACCGTGTTATTATTTAAAATCTTGGTTTTCAGATTTATTCCAATGGTTGTGTTGTAAGATCTTGCTTCTTGCCAAATTTCAGGATCCTAGGGCAACGGGAAGTACCGTATAGGTTCTGGTTTCCTTGCATTATCTAAGGAAATTGTCTAAAAATACGTTTTAAAAAGCCACATCTTTTTATAGCGTTGACCTAGAAGTTTAATTTTTCAAGAAATAGCAGACATGAATATTCTGTATTAATTTCAAATGGATACCTTCACGCGTTCCTGAGAAAAAGGGCTTTGACAAAGACAGAGCCAGACAGCAAAGTAATCCTGAAAAGTAAGGTTTCCTTTTGAGGTACGAAACACTAAGAAGAATTCGACGTAAAACTTTTGCTATGTTGCTTCCTCATCGCTTCCCATCTTGCAAGAAGCGGATCTTAGTTTGATCCTAATTGAATTCCAGCCCACTTCCGACACACCAAGACGGCCTGCATGCCCCTGTAATTCCATTATTTCCTACAGTTAAGTTAATACTGTTCGTCGCCAAGTCATTACAATAGAAGAGGCTGGATTACGCCGCATAATTACCGCGGGAAGCAATTAACTCAGCTAAGACCCTCCGGCTGTTGAAATATTACCAAGACTAGAGGATTCAATATGTTGGGAATACTTTATTTCGCTAGGAGTATAGTGAATTCTGTTTAAATTGGTGAAGGTAAGGTTTCGTAGATAACGAGCGGAAATTAAACTGATGAAACTATTCTCTTGCTTTTTAGAAACAAATTCTCGTATAGTATTGCCAGCCATACAATGTGTTTCGTTGTCATATTAGTGTCAGTATATAAATAAAATAATAATAAAAAGTATTTATTATCCAAAAAGTGTTACATTTCACCTATAAGATATGTGCGTGTGTGGTGTGAGTGGGTGTGTGGTATGAGATCTGAGAAGACGAGAATTATACCCAAGGAAGGAGTAAACCTGAGTTTTGGGTACTCTTCTCGTCAATCAAATCAATTTATTTGTTTGTGCAACATAGGTATTACATATATCTTAATAATATGAAACAAACAACCAACAAGATATTACTGTGCCGCCCGCCCAACAATATTGGGCGGGCGATGATCATTTTACCTTCATGGAAACATCGGTCGCTATAATTTAAAACACTAGGTCATTCTGCAAAATTTCAGCGCTGGATCCGCGGTGAAAACTTACAAACACAAACAAAAATAACAAAAATGATGTCAAGACTAAATTTACGTTTTTGAATAAAGTTTTCACCGAAGTGTCAGCACTGAAATTTTATACTGGTAGAATGGCACAACTGTCTAGCAAACAAACAAAAAGATTGAAGAATTTTTGATTGAAGAAAAAAAGTTGAGTAGTTAGGGACCAAAAACTGATCATTAGAGATAATAATTGAGTTCATGAATTGTACCCTTGATTATAGTATGTATCTGTATATATGTATATATCTACTTCATTTTATAAAACGGATAGTATCGTGCAGAAAAGAGTCGTTGCTTGCACGCGAGGAAACTCGTGTATTTGTTTTCTTTGGATGGTAAAAGTTGACAATAAGACCTGCTTGCGCAACGGTACTAGCAACTTTACTTTCAATTATAGTCAATTAACAGTTAGTGAAGGTAACTAGATGGACCGAAAACCTAGTAAGGGTCTCAATGAATATCTATTTATGTTATATAAACATTCTCAAAAGCCTAAATGGGCGATTAGGAGCCCTCAATATCATAGTCATTTGTCCCCAAAACCCGGTAAAGTGCGTAAAAACTTGTTACTTGCAAAATTTTGGGACTCTAGATCAACGAGAAGTACGCTATAGGTTTTGATTCCCTTGTATCGCAAAGGAAGAAAACAGCCGTATCTTTTTATTGAGTTGGCTTAGAAATTTGATTTTTTCAAAGAACCAAGGGAGTGTAGATTCAAGTATTTAATATTAATTTCAACTTGGTATCTCCACGCATTCTTGAGACAAGTAAATGCGTTCAAAAAGAACTGGAAACCGACTTCAATTGCCCTAAAAGTCTACTTTTACTAAGGCAAATTTAAGATTCATATAGTTTTCTCATGGGTGCCGTTGTCAGCACACTGGATCAAATTGAAATAGGACCACACGGGAAGCACCCACCTTTCAAATAAAAAAAGAATCATCCAAATCGGTTCACCCAGTGAAAAGTTCTGAGGGAACAAACAAAAAAAACATAGCCGTCGAATTGATAACCTTCTCCTGTTTTGAAAAAAAAGGACAGACAGACGAACAACAAAGTGATCCTATAACAGTTCCTTTTTTCCTTTTGAGGTACGAACCCCTAAAACATCATCAAATACAATATTTGTGAGGGTAGCAACACATAAAAATATTCATGAAATAGAATGGTTCAATAAAAAATGAAGCAACTAAGACTTCTATCATGAGCAAATTATTACTGAAAATTGATTTCTTTCATGCCACACGAAGTTGTGTACGACTATCATTTACATTAAATAATATGTTATTTATTTACTCACACATGCTTCTATTTACAGGATTTACCCAAAGCTCAAGTTAGCTCAACAATATATAAGATTAGAATTGAATAACATTATATTACGTAGCATAAATTATAAAGTCACATTGAAGTATAAATACGCCTGTCTAGCGAAGGTAGCCAGAGTATCAAGCGTTATATAAGACCAATCGGCAAATCAATGAAACGAAATGGCAAATGAAACCCTACAAACTAAATTAAAACTCAGCAAGTTCAAAGTAACAGCGGCTGGGCTGATTCTGCGCCAGTGTGCCATCAAATCAATCTCACTCACTCACTCTTAGTACCTTATTATTATTTTTAAATATGTTTATTATATATTTCCTTCTTAAATAGCAACGTTCTACTCGTATTTATTTATTCACATCATCATCATCAACAGCCTATATATGTCCCCACTGGAGGGGCTCAGGCCTACTCTCCTACAGAGAGTGTATGGGCCATAGTCCACCACGCGGGCCCAGTGCGGATCGGCGGACTTCACATGCCTGTTCAAGACATGCAGGTTTCCTCACGATGTTTTCCTTCACCGTTAAGCAATCGGATAATGTACTTGAATTGAAAAACAACTCATAGGTACACGGCTGGATTCGAACCCGGTACCCTCAGATTGAGAGTCCGCGCCTTATCCACTGCGCCACCGACGTTTCATATTTTATTTTTTTATTCACATATTATTTATTTATTGATATTAAAATATATATACAGTACACTACCGTTGAGCAATCAATCATTGAACACATTATTACTTTTCTAACACATCTATTTATTTATTCTATTTATACATTTAACTGGTACCTTTGCCCGCGCAACCGCACCTGCCTAGTGCTCCGCTGAAAACCAGCGCTGTCGCTGCAAGCTGTAGTGACAGCAACATGCTGAGTCGGAGGACTTTTTGGCACAGATATATATACATGTTAATGTTTTTATTTATCTATTCATAGTTTAGAAATATGTATTTAAGTTTTTTAGTATGATAAGTGTATTCCTTTTTTTTATAAGATAATATTTAATACAAGTTTTTTTTTGTATTTTTAGTGTGTGCCAAATAAACACTTTTCTTTCTTCTTTCTTTCTTTCAAATCAATCAATTTCTATTTTTTTCATTCGATGTCACTGAATCCATTGTCAGTTTTAAAAGTGATGGTATAAGAAAATCTGTAATGCCCAATATCGACTTTTATAACAAAGATATAACATGTCAGGACTGGAAAATGAAATCGTTGGTATTATGACAAAAATTCTGTCAAAAGGGCATCCTTTAATAAGTGATTGATATACCAATGCTCAGCCGAAAAAGCGTTTGGGTTCTAAATATAAAACTTGGTACAACGGTCCCTAGTGTGATGAAGAGTAAATTAATAAAGGCTTTCTAGAAATTCTAGCCCATAGGGGATGGAAAAGGTTGAGAGTTTACTCGTATATGGGCAGATCACTTGGGCTAGTTGCTTGTCCCTTGAAGCTAATTAGACCACTTCAAAGAAAAGTCTTTAATCAATGCGTTTTGACAGTGATTACAAACGGAACAGAAACGTGGTCCTTTACAGTTGGTCGAATAAACAATAATAAAACTCAGCGAGCTATGGATCGAGCTATGCTCGGAATTTCTCGTGATAAAATCCGGAATGAGGAAATCCGTAGACGAATTAAGGTCATCGACATAGCTACAATGAGTCAGTGAGCTGAAGTGGCAATGGGCAGGCCACATCGATCGAAGAACTGATAACCGATGGGGAGTAAAGGTTCTCGAGTGGCGAACACGTACCGGGAAACGTGTAGTAGGACATCTCTCTGCTAGGTGGACCGATGACCTAGATGCAAGTAAAAAAAAGTAAAAAGTGTTTATTTCTTAAATAACTTTTACAGAGTTTTGCAGGGGCCTTCCAGAAAGTAGTCTTTCGACACTTGTGTTGGAAGTGCACCGCGTCTTCCAGACGGATTTACACAGTATTATTTAAGGAAAAGACTTATTATTATGTAAGTTAAAATTAACCTGTTTTAAATGTGACTCAGGACCGGTCAATGTGTGACTTTTGTTATACGTTTGACGCATCTAATTTTGGGTTGTACGTTATTATCTGTAATTATCAAGAAACATTCAGCTTGACATTTTCAATCGCACTGTCCCGCTCTGAGCCAGCAAACGAAGTAACTGCAGAACCAGGTGGGTACGGGACACTAAATGATCGTTTTAATAGACCCGGGACGCAGTAAGGTACTCTGCTAAATGTCCCTTGTCCCATCTGGGGATACGACGTCTCTATATACATACCTAATCTATGTACCTAAATGATGCTGGGTACGGGAGAGGGAGGTAACTAGGAGACCAGTTTTGTTTCTTGTATATTCATGTTTAATGTATATATTACTTGCTTCTGCCCGCGGCTTCACTTGGATAAGATTTATCCAGTGTCATCTATCTCTCTACAACAATTTTCTACAATTCTTTTTGTTACGTCGTGAATGTAAGAGAATATGATTTTTTTAATCTATCCCATGTTTTAATATTTTTTCTGCTATTATGGGTAGAGACAAATTAAAAAAAATTACAGAACATAAAAATAGGTCAAGCCGTTCTTGAGTTCTAATGGAGTAACTAACCCGACTTTGTTTAAAAGCTTAGAAATTACTGAAAATTGACTATGTAAGTGAAAATGTTACATGTTGCGCTAGAAGGTGCCGATTGCAAAAAGCATTATTTAAAATAAAAATCTAAAAAAAATCCTTCAGTCCCACCTTTAAGCAAAATGAGCCAGAATGGCTTGATTTTATTTGCTTCACTTTTCATGAACGGACTCGCTATTAATTCTTTATAATTTAATGCTTACCAACTTCTGTCTATAAAATTGTTTAGGTAAGTCGGTAGTCATTTTTTACTAAAAACTAAACAGTTTAGGAATTCTAACATAAAGGGAAATAACAAGTAAATGCGTTCAAAAAGAACTGGAAACTGAGTTCAATTGCCCTAAAAGTCTAAATTTATTAAGGCACATTTAAGATTTATATCGTTTTCTCATGGATGCCATTGTCAGAACTGAACCAAATTGAAATGGGACCACACGGGAAGCACCAACTTTCAAATAAAATAGAATCATCCAAATCGGTTCACCCAGTCAAAAGTTCTGAGGTAACAAAACAAAACATCGTTCTTTTTTGAAGTCCGTTAAAAATGCAAGATAATTAGTCTGTACAACAATAAGGTAACTAGAAAGGTATAGGTACGAAACTTCTTGCTTCCAAATATAATAAAACGAGAGCAATTTGGCCAGAAACTTGAAGGAAATCTCAAATCAGGGCCAATTACCAACTGTAAAGTTAACGAAGTCTTAAATACGTCTCTAGAACTTAAAGTGTTCTTAGCTTCTTTATATAGATGTTTTAGTTAATTGTGTTTGTTCGTTTCATTTATTTTGTGATAACAAATTCACGTTTTCGAACATCTATGAAAAAACGGAACTCTGATAAGCTCACTCTGGTATCTGTCTGTCCGTCCGTCCGTCTGTCACATATGATTATGTCAGCAACTACTTATGATATCAGCTTCGAATCTGGAATGGTCACGTGAAGTGGTGACCCACAGATGACGCAATCGAAATATATTTTAATTTCAAAGTAGAGTCACTAGGTCAAATTGTGTATCATAATTTAAAAAAATCTATCTAAATAATGTCTTGATTTTAATTCGATGATTAACCTGACAAATCCTACTTGTCAGACACGTATCATGTAGCTACTACCTGTCGTAGATAATACCCGGTAACAACGGATTAACGTATCCTAAATCATATAACTGCAAGGTCTTAATTAAAACTGGAAAAAGTCTTACAAATTGATATTTGACAATATCACCAACGGGATTCGAACCCGGAACCCGTGGGTAGCGCGTCTGAGTCTAACGTTGACACAACTGCGCCATGGAGGCCGTTTTATATCATAAATAGGAACGATATTCCACAAGTCTACGAGTATATATTCCACGGAGTTTGAGCTGGGCTTTGATGGTTCTGTCAGGGAAGCTTTTCATTCTGTTTAAAGAGTCCTACACGCGGCAATTTGATCAGCCAATTTCGTGCCAATTTCCAATCACAGTGTGATGTGTGGAGTCATTGTTTAATCCAGTACAGTCAGTACAGCACACTCGGATTGTAAACTGTCCAATCAAATTGCCACGTGTAGAGCGTTTTTATGAACAGACGATTATAAACAGGACCACGCCTACTTGAGTAAGACTTACACGCTTCGGGAAGCACCGTACAGCGTTCAAGAGTCATAATGATCAATTAAGTAGGCAGGTAATGACTTTAATATAATTTACGGAGCGATAAAATCCCTTGAAGGCCCTATTAAGGTTCGTAAGCTTTTTATCTGCGTCTACGTTTATATGTACGAGAGTTTGTTTTGTTGTTGGTTTGGCACATCTAAGGCCAAATATTAACTCGTACTCAATACCAAACCTCGGAAAGAGAAGATTTATGATGGGAGCCGAAATAAGCTGCGATTGTCAGAAATGAATAGCATGAAAGACATCAACGCACGTGTCTTAAAAATAGAAAATGATGCCATTTTGTTATGTTAAATTTTATCCCATCTTGTTTACTCTACTGCGCCAGAAGGAGGGCTATGTTTTTCGAGAGTATGTCTGTATGTATATGTAATTGCTTGACACGCTTTGCGGCCTGAGGGGTGCGGGTGACACTGGATACATCAAAATCATAAAAAGTTTAAAAAATTACACAGAAATTACTTTTTTAAATTTACTTTTAATTTACTTGTTATATTTGTAATTTTTCGTTTATGTACATGCATTTAGGTCTACTTTATTTTCTGTATGAAAGCTCTCGTGTGAATGCCGGCAGAAATCTATTTAAGCTTCTTCTAAGCTTTAAGTCTGATTATTTATTTGGCGTTAACCTGGCATATCACCCTGAGACCGCATGGTCCGACTGCTCAGTCCTATTACTCGGACCACGCGGACAAGTAATCGGACTGAGCAGTCGGACCACGCGGTCTCAGGGAAATACATTATTTGACAGGGTTGACATGGCCGCTCGAATGGCATAATATTTTTTTCGGTAAACATTCCTTTATAATAAGTATTACTCCTAAAACTTTAATGTTGACTGTAACATCGGCTGTGTGTACAGACAGTGTCTCCGTGGCTCAGTTGTCATGAGCATTACAGTCAGACAAGCAACAATATGATTTTTCTTTATGTTCAAGTCACGGGGGAAAAGTCTCCATGCAAATCGGACGCTGGCTATGACGTAACGTAACGGGCCGGTGTTGAAGCATGTATGCAGGAGCATGTGTCATGTACCATCATTTAAAAACTTTCAATGTTACATGAAATAGTTACTTTATTTTTCCCATTTTGGCGGAGTTTTGATTTCTATGAAATTCAAATAATTCCAAATAATTTTTAAAGTTTCATTTAGATTTTATGTGAGTTTCTTAATCTCCTTTATGGTAAAAAATACAATTCAACCCCAATCTGACTTGCTGTCAATATCTCTACACAAGTAAGTTGAAGTAATGAAAATATGTAATCTGTTTTACTCTGTAAATCCACATTGAAAACTTGATACAGCCTGCGAAATCAGCACTTAAATATATAATAACACAACTAAAAATATTAGGCACCTGGGATACAAAAATGTACGAGAAAGTTTCGCGAAAAATCTAAAATTTTACATCCAGATTGTAACAACGAGTTGTAGGAATTCGACGATAGTTTTCCGATGCGAATCATTCCCCACATTCAATTGCAAAGAGATTAAGTTAGCTAAGACGTTTATGAATGATTTATCTAAGTTATGCACTTACCATATATCATGGACACGAAAAGAAAAATCGCATTCAGGATGTAGGAGTGACGGTGCATCTTCTTTTTAATCAGCATCGTGACAACTTTAGTTCATTTTCGCACTAAATTATTTTAATTTGACACTTTTCCTTTTCATTATCACTTAAAGTCACCGTGTTTTTAATTGCCTTTTCAATTTATAATAAAAAACGACAAATTAATCGTTTTACGACCCGAGAGCATCATGTCACAACTTAATTTGACATCTGTACCTGTTTCTACTAAATCTGTCAACATTCATTCCACTCCTTAATTAACCCGTTGACAAATATCTGAATGACACTCTTCTGCCTTAAAAATTAATGTCACATCGTATATTACAGCACCCCTAAAAGTCGAATCTATTTTCGTTTAAAACCGTACGACAGACGTCTACGAATAAATCGTACGAAAAAGATTTCAGTTACGCGCTCACGGATTAACTTTAATTCAAGGGGAGCTACTCAAAATAAACCCAGATATCTCTGTTGTTTTCTCTATAAATCTAATTTAATCCAACTGCGTAACTTTTAAATAAATTTCCTTTTGACACACGATTTCTTGCCATGATTTATTAAAACAAACTCATCGGATCACTTGTGCTTAAATCACTGTCATTTTGAATTCAAACAAGTCGCTTTGATCCACTGGAATTGTCACTGACCAGCGACGCCGATAGTCGTGTGAACAACTTCGGCATTTTTCGTTTTTGTTCGAGAGCGAAGCACGTCTTCACTGAACAGCAAACGGGAAAGCACTGACTTACATAAGGAATTTGCGCCACAGGGAGACAGACAGAGACAGAACACAGCTCCCGAGGGTTGCAGGCTGCGTGTAGTCTAAACAGAAAGAGATACAAACAGTTGTGATTTTCGCAGTGTTCCCCGCGTTCGCCTGAAATCTTGTGTGAAGAAGCAATTAAAATGTACATAAATCCGAAAGAGATACGTTTTCAACACCATCTGAGTTAATAAGTGCTTAATCTAGCAGTAAATAAAGCCCGCTATGGGGATTTCATACAATCTCCAAGGCCTTCATTGAAACGATTTGAATTTTTTGACAATTAATTAACGGGTATTTGCCGAAAATCGCTGAAAAAGTTGGAATGCCTGATGAAAAGCTCGACGGAGGATTTTAATTAGCTCCGACAAGGTAGAGATTTTACGCGTCAAAAAATTACAACAATTTAGGGATTTTTCTGCTAATTCTTCAGACGCGGGCATTTAATTTTGTGATTCAGCTGTTTTTATTATCCACCTTTGATTTGGGATGATATCACATTTAATCCTGAGCGGTGGAATGAATGGATTTCTCGCGTAATCAGACAACCAGGCTGGATTTTTGCGCCAAAACATCAGTTTTGTGTTTCATATCACAAACGGATTTTTTTTTATAGCAAACATAAGCATAATTACAGGAGATTAATAAAAATTAAATGTATTTTTGTTTGTTTACTTACTTCCTACAACATACTCCAAAAGAAACCTTTTCATAATAAATTTAAGGACGTTTACTTTTTCAATAAACTTTAAAAAATTTGTTAAAATGAAAAAGCGGCCGCGTGCGAAGCGGAAGCTAAGCATAGCACTAGACTGAATTTTCAATAAATAGTCCAAAGTGTGATGGTCTTTCTGACAAAGGAGATAAAGTAGACAATGCAATATTCCAACGTGATGATAGGTATAAAAAGCCTTATTAATAAAGATCAAAGACCAATTCCCAGTGTTCATTTATTAACAGTTATTTTCGTCCTCTGTCGCTAACAAAGACAAGAGATTTATTAAGAAAATAATGGAACATTCCGAATACAAATCAGAATTAAGCCTGCCTTGAGAAATCGCATGATTAAACAATTTGACACCTTTTGTTTTGCTTTTTGCCCGCGCTTGCAGCTCTGCGCCAGATTTGTTTCGTTGGTTTCATTGCGTGATTTCTTGGGTGTTGCTTTCCGTATATAAGATACTTGGTTGATGACTTATAACTACCTTCGAGTTCTGTTCTTTAGATAGGTACTGTGGTTTTAGAACTGGAAATCAAGAAAATGGAAAATCTAGGCCTTTTCATATTTCAATTCCAAATGTAAATTTTAATATTGAGATTTAAGCGCATGAGTGGCCTAATGGCTAAATATTGGATTCACAATCCGGAGGTCATGGGTTCAATTCCCAGTGGAGTTACCTATCGGTACACGGTTTGGTTGGTGGCAGGGCATTTTCTACGTCCGCCTGGCTAGCTACCACCAAGTCTGCCGCCAAACAGAAGTGTTAATAGCACTGCTGTTCTGTTATGTTGTACTATTCCGGTATGAAAGCACGTTTACCATCATCGTCACTTACCATCAGGTGAGATGAAGACCAAGTGCAATCCCATCATAAATAAATAAAAAATTACATTTCATATTTATCTATAAGGACAACACGCCATAGCTACAGAGCTAAATCAAATAAAATTCATCATTATATATTTGTATTCTATGATTAAGTAATTGTTTTTGAATGCAGTTTATAATACAGAAAATAAAAATAGCTCCAATATTTTTCTTTATTATTTATTTACCAATTCATCATCAACAGCCTACTCGATACGTCCCCACTGCAGGGGCTCAGGCCTACTCTCCTACAGAGTGTATGGGACGGGACATAGTACACCACGCGGGCCCAGTGCGGATTGAACATGCCTGTTCAAGACATGCAGGTTTCCTCACGATGTTTTTCTTCACCGCAATCGGATAATGTACTTGAATTGAAACAACTCATAGGTACACGGCTGGATGTGAACCAGAAACCCTCAGATCGAGAATCCGCACCTTATCCAATGCGCCACCGACGCTTTACCAATTACAAAACTTTATCAAACTGTCAAAAAGGTTTGAGTCAGCTATTTCGTTAAGGAAGTGATTTTGCACTCGTAGATGTCATTTAATTCAAGATGAAGTTTTGATAGTTAATTTTTACAACTGAGTTAAAACCCATGGTCAGATTTATTTTATTAAAAATTTGGGTAAATTAAAATTTACAGAGCGCAGACGTGAACTCTTTTAAGATGGTATTAGTCTGGGAGAAGCTTATAACATTTGATTTGCATTCGTAAATTTTAAAGTTATGTTAAATTTTTCAGAAATACGAGAATGTCATTATGGCTGCTTATATTTTTTGTACAAAAATTCCTTGCTAATTTACTATTCAAAAATTTTATATTAAATATTATATTCCATTGAACTTTTAATTATAATTTAACATCTGCAATTCAGAAAATCGTAACGAAGGAGGTACTCACTCAAGTACAATGAAATTGAAATTAATAAGGGTTTCGTGATTAAAACTTTATTTAAAGCTCATTTTTAGGGTTCCGTACAAGGGTAACAAACGGGACTCTATTATCAAGCCTCCGATGTTCGTCCGTCTGTCTGTCAGCGGGCTGTACCTCACGATCCGTAACAGGTAGACAGTTGAAATTTCCAGACAATGTGTATTTCTATAACAACAAATAATAAAAATTATTTTAAAACATAAACAAAATCCGACTTTAAAACTATACCTATAAGTAACAACTTAAACTAAAAAGAAAAAATAATATGTCAATTACTTTGAACATTAATGGACAATCAACGAAATTATTAATAGTTATATATCTATTTATAATTTATTTTCAGCTATTTTTGGAGTCGGTCCCAAAGAAAATAAGAATTATCAAAATCGGTTCACAATTGGCGGAGTAATCGCGTTACACACACACAACACACACATATAAAAATTATAAACGTTGAATTGAGAACCTCCTCCTTTTTTGAAGTAGGTTGAAAAATGAAAATAAATTAAAAATAAAAGGCCTAGGCCTCTATACTAGAAACGTGTCTTTGTGATTAAAAACTTAACTTTGCAGTTATAAGTCATACATTGGGTATGGAGCATAAATGCAAAATTATTTTTGAAAGGCGGGTCTCTAGACTTGCGCGATTTATAGAACTAGTGGCGTCATCTAATGACGTAGGGCAAAACTAAGAATTGTTTTGTAAATATTATTTATGATGTATGTATGTTAACAATAATTATCCATCTTATATACGGAACCCTCGGTGCGCGAGTCGCCGGGGTTTTGATAATACGCGCTTAGTCCATTAAAAATCATAACAAAAATACGAGTTAAGTTTCTTTTGATCGTATGCATCGATAGCCACGTATTACAGTCCACTGCTTTCTGAAGAGTTTCAACAAAATTATTATAATTGAAACACTCTCATATTTCTCATATATTTCACTAATTTACTGCCTAAAATATATTTGTAATTATGCCTAAAATATATATGGTACAAGTATTTTGGATAAATAAAAACTTAGATGGGTTTGCACTAGTTTAACTTCATCTTACCTGATGTAAGTGAGGATAAGGCCGTTGTATGGTAAGGGTGGACTCAGAAAGCCGCAAGATGATGATGCAGATTTGGCGGCAGACCTAGGTAAAATTATCGTAGATTCTCAGACATAGATTGCATCAATGTGTGTAGATCGGCTGCAACTATGCCAGGTTATGAGGGCTACTTCTGTCCTAAACTCGCATTAAACTTCAGCGATCGCTTCTTACATAAAACTCACCAAAAGAGTTTAAAACCCTAAGGCAGGCCTAAAATTGCCGCTGCTCTTACATGAACTCAAAAGTGCCTCTTTATATTTACTCTATCACAAGCTAATGTCGCAAAAACAGCAAAACAACAACGAAAAGATAAAGCCACTTTTGTACTCCAATTAGGTCTAAATGAATATTTCCATACCGTATTTAATTTATCCACTTAAAATTAAGGGGTCTGTTTTTAACGTGGGCCCTTTAACATAAAAGCTTATGAGAATCTAGGTTATGCATAAAATTAATTAAGTGCCACCTTTGTGCGAGATCCTCTTAAAATTAAATGTAAATATTTATACGAAAGGGATAGGTAGGGGCCATCTTAATAATATTGATTCAGGACTGTGGGTCCCAGCGGCGTGTGAATCGGAGTTAAGGTGCTAGTACACGGACCGCATCATTGATACAGAAGTTTATCGCATTCTATCTTTCTTTTAAATATTGTGTCACTTATATTTTACTTTCAAAAAGATTCATTGTAAACTTTGCTTAAGCCTTCAGCTACCAGCTGTGAAATAAATTAGAAATAAAAGAGATGTTTCAAATTCGGCCCGCAACTGTACACTATTTAAAAAGGGCCAAGTGTGAGTCTGACTCTCGCATAAAGGTTTCCGTACCATTATCTATAAAAACAGCAAAAAAATCACGATTATTGTATGGGAGCCCCTATAAATATTTGTTTTATTTTTATTTAATTTTTAAAATTATGTGATTTATTTTAAAGTGAATATATAAATAAATATTCAGTGAATATTTCAAGCATCTTCCTGTTGCCGTTATCAATATCGAGCGAGGGTCCCGTTGGTTACCCTTTGGGTACGGGACCCTAAAAATCAAGTTATAATCTAAATTTGCATAGAAATATACTAGAATTACAATTTTGAATTTATTGTAATTATACATATACAAAATCATTGTTTTTGTACTAAGTGACAGCGTCAAATATCATTTTATTGACGCCATCTTTGTTTTCAACATAAAGTTGCATCACCTGTTCCGTGCGTTTTATAAGTTTTGTACAAATAAACTAACCCAAAATATACAAAAATGGTAACTAAATCACTTTTATTTGAAAATGACCTTTTGAAATTATAAGTGTACATAGCAGGCCTTGGCTCCATACATTCGCGGAACGTGTCATTTATAGACAATTTGTAAGGTCTGTAATTAGGTAAGTGTTTTCGCGACGTTTTTTGTCAGTCACTTGACGGACTAGGTATTTCGTTTCCTTTTACTGCTGTGGCAGCTTGAAGCTGAAGATTTCTTTTTACAATGCTTTTCTTTTTTTGGTTAACAAAAAATATAAACTTGGCTGGTTTTGAGTCAACGTTGTAGGTTTTAAGCTATTGCATAGCTTCTATCGCGGGCCTTGAGCGCGGGGACCGAATCGAGAAATTCCGTAACGAAAAAACCTCACGCTCCCCACTCCGACGGGCACGGAGGTGTGGCTTGAAGGCCGTGCATCGTCTAACGTCGTTTCAGTTCGGCAGTCTTCAACACGGCGTTGTGTGCGTGCGATTAGACGTATTACTGTTTTATAATTTATTAAGTATAATAGTATGTAATTTGATATAGCAAAGCAAATCCGTTATGTTAGCTAAATATTATAATTATAATCATCAAAAATCATAAATAAAATAAATAAATAATTATAATTGCATAAGTTGATACAAAATGCTATGCAATAGCTTTACCGCGGCAGTCCCCGAGTGCCGCACGTCTTTTTTGATATTTTTTCAGGAAAAATCCCTGTCTTGACTCGCGAATGAAAAGTTTCATACTCTGTCTTTATATAGATAATCGCTATATGAAAACATATCGAGTTAAACTTGAAACATAACTGTATTAAGTCCGACTTGGCCGTCTTGAAAAATATTAAAAAAATTGCAACAGGCTAATTTTAAGACACATCACTATTATTTGATATAATTTAGTACAGAAAATGACTGCAAGTCTTAGATTTCACAACACTTAATTCGTTACTATGTCTCTCTCAGTAGCTCATTGTAGAAACTTCTTCAGTTTGTACACTTAATAGCCTGTGGTACAGCAATATTGATTGCTTATCTTTTGTCTAGTTAGATAATAAGGTATATAGTAATGCATCATCATCATCATCAGCCGGGAAACGTCCACAGCTGGACATAGGCCTCCTCCATGGTATGCCACATTGACCGGTCCTGAGGCATTTGCATCCAGCGAAACGCCACGACCTTTATTAGGTCGTTGGTCGTTCTAGTAGGAGGTCGGTCCAGTACACGTTTTCCGGTACGTGGTCACCTCTTCGGTTATACGTTTTTCGAGCGATGTGTCCTGTCCATTGCCACTTCAGCTCACTTACTCGTCGAGCTATGTCAGTGACTTTAGTTCGTCTACGGATGAGCTTGGTTATTTGGTCAACAGAGAAAGAGCTCAATAATGACTTGATCTCAAGGTCAGTTGAAGGGCATTTTTTATATAAAATTAATGCATAGGGAGGTATCGGCATGTATCGTTGTGATAACTGAAACTTAATTACGGCGGAAGCAGTTCCATTATACTCTGATCTCGCATTGAATAGACTCCTTTCACAGTCCGAGGTCAGTTTATACTGGAAAGTGCATATCTTGATCTGAGGCCGAGTTTATAAGCCATAGAGATATATTTCAGCACAATAGGTTTGAATTTGAACTTCAACTCATCTGACGATGAGGCCGTACCTGTAAATGTGCTCACCCTGAAGCCTTAATGAGGCTCTAGCTAGTTATCTTTCAAAAGCGTAACACAATAGTGCTATTTATGCTGATCTTAAGCAGCACACCTAAGTGCGCATATAAAATGTCAACATTCAAACCGAGTGTGGAGAGCACACCAGGTCAGAATGAAAACATTACCTGCCTCCGGACTGTGAGGACAAATGTAGCCATTTGACTACCTAGGAGGTTAGGTAGCACATTTCAAGCTATGACCAAATATACCCGGACTGTGAGGAGAAATGTAGCCATTTGACTACCTAGGAGGTTAAGTAGCACATTTCAAGCTATGACCAAATATACCCGGACTGTGAGGAGAAATGTAGCCATTTGACTACCTAGGAGGTTAAGTAGCACATTTCAAGCTATGACCAAATATACCCGGACTGTGAGGTCAAATGTAGCCATTTGACTACCTAGACGGTTAGGTAGCACATTTTAAGCTATGACAAAATATACCCGGACTGTGAGGTGAAATGTAGCCATTTTACTACCTAGACGGTTAGGTAGCACATTTTAAGCTATGACCAAATATACCCGGACTGTGAGGTCAAATGTAGCCATTTTACTACCTAGGCGGTTAGGTAGCACATTTCAAGCTATGACCAAATATACCCGGACTGTGAGGACAAATGTAGCCATTTTACTACCTAGGCGGTTAGGTAGCACATTTCAAGCTATGACCAAATATACCCGGACTGTGAGGTCAAATGTAGCCATTTTACTACCTAGGCGGTTATGTAGCACATTTTAAGCTATGACAAAATATACCCGGACTGTGAGGTCAAATGTAGCCATTTTACTACCTAGGCGGTTAGGTAGCAAATTTTAAGGTATGACCAAATATACCCGGACTGTGAGGTCAAATGTAGCCATTTTACTACCTAGGCGGTTATGTAGCACATTTTAAGCTATGACAAAATATACCCGGACTGTGAGGTCAAATGTAGCCATTTTACTACCTAGGCGGTTAGGTAGCAAATTTTAAGGTATGACCAAATATACCCGGACTGTGAGGTCAAATGTAGACATTTGACTACCTAGGCAGTTAGGTAGAAAATTTTAAGCTATGACCAAATATACCGTAATACATATAAACATGTGTGCTAAATTCACTACCCCTTACTTTGCCATAGTCGAGTAAAAAGTCACTCTTTTGACTAAACAAACAAAATGATTTCCAAGACAATCACAAAATCTAAACCCCAATCAAAAAGATAAACGGCGATCATAAAACTACTAAAAGTTGAAAAGAAAAAAGTAGAAGAAAAGTAAAAAAGAAAATAAGTTAAACGGACAGAACTAAAGATTTTTCGTTTCAACAGCGACTTGGAACGGACAAAGGAGTGTTTTATTGGCGGAAGTAATACTTTCAAAGGTTCCCCGCCTTTTAATACTGATTTTGATTTGATTTAGATCCTTTTTAACTTTGGACTATTCAAATTTGAACAAACTAATGGATGGATTACTACTTTATCTCAAGGGGGTAGGGTTGAAGATGCAGCAGAGACACAAACAGTTTAAAATAGTAAGACAATGCGAGGGGAGACAGGATTTATAATTAACTGCAATCAACACTGACGTATTGGATTTCAAGCATTCCGTACAGTCGAGCGCGCAAGTGCTTGTCTATTCTCTAAATAACAATACATCTTTTGTTGTAGCTAATTATTTACTGACTATTTTATGATTTTGTGACTAACAGTAAAATTTATTAATTGAACCATTTATTATTATAGTTTTCTGTTTGTCTTGTAGGTGGCAACTTGTAATTAGGAAGAGTTTTAAGCCAATTTGAAGTACCTATTTTTGTTATTAGCTTGTAAATTATCCTAAAATAAATAAAAACAATGATATGGCGTAGTTTAAACAGTCTTACACTGGCGGAATAAAAATACTAAAATTCAAATGCTTCAGTACCAGTGTTAAATCTTGTTATCACATATATTCGTGTCAAAATTCATTCGTTATTAGTTTTAAGATTAACTTTGTTTTGTAAAATTTTCCAGTCTTAAATTTTTAATGGTTCTGAATAGTCTCAACTAAATCCATCCAATTTAAAAATTGGGTCATCCAATGTATGTACATTGTAAAACTATAAACAATTTTTTTTTGTAAAAACTTAAGCTCAAGCCTTCATACCAAAAGTTAGACAAACAACTGATCCAAAATCAAGTTAAACATTTAAAATATTAAAGTTTTCCGTTGAATTGTAAAACAACTACAGAAACTTCCGACGGAATAGTCAAAGCAAAGTTAGTACGTACAGCCCCCACTATATACTCGTAATACATTTGGATATATAAAAACCCAGACTCTTTACCTACTCGATCAGAAACGTAGAACTAGTTGAGCATTTTAAAAGATAAGGTTTTTAATCTGAGTATCATTGGGTCATGTTCATAAGATTGCTAGTTTTTCAGGCGAACCTCAAATATTTATTTTAAAGTTTTAGGTAAGAAACATAATAAAATAATACTCATTTAAAGTTGAGTCAATAGTTGCGTAAATAAGCGTCCCTAAATAATTGCGTATTAGCGTGCGTAATTGTAGCTGTAAAGCTCTATTTATTAGTATAAAAGTAATAATTATAAGATGCATATATCGACGAGTACAATCACATTTAAGTGACGACACAAAATATAGTTGCCAGATAAAACTGGAAATAAATTTGAGAGGACTTTACTCAACAGTAGATCAAATTTGCCAACTTTACGACGGTATTAATTTACTGACTTACACTTGACAAAAGATGATTTCACGTTTCCTGTGATTTTTTATGGGACAATTGTATTCTAAAGCCAGGGTCACGCTGCTTATTATTTTCTATAAAGTTGACATTGAACGCGCCACTTCTCGACGCGACAGTACGTCCCGTGCCCCAACAGATGTTAACATACGTTGTTTGTTTTCTTACTTTGAGAGATATGTTTGTTATTTTTTTCCCCGGTCCTCCCCTCTCGTTCCGTTTTTATTTATGTCGCGAGAAATTAACTGTCTCTTTCGGATGCCTTTCCAGAGATAAAATTTCTTAATAGACGAGCTGGTTTCGGGAGTCGTGATTGGAATCTGTCAGTTTCAATGATACGTTTGGGCATTTTATTATTTTTCCCGATTTCCATTTTATGTCAAATTTATGGAAAACGTGTACTCGGCCCGGTACCCCCTACTAGATGGACCGACGACCTTTTATAAATGGTAGAGTAAAGTCACTGGATGCAAGTGGTTCGGGACTTGTCATTGCGTCATAGCATGGAGAAAACATATGTCCAGCAGTGGACGTTTCCCGGCTGTCGTTGTGACTATAACCTGAGTAAACTTATTGTGTTCAACTATGGCCAAAACACCCCTTAAAGTCATCCTCGTCTCGACATCAACCACAGGATGGGTCTGGGTGAGACGTTACGTTTTAACAAGCTTCTGTTTAACGTGTATGTTTATAAATATTGCAATCCGAATTATAACTGGTGTCAAGTGTCTATCTTCAATAAACTACTACTAATAAAAAAAACTACTTTCTATTATCCTACTAATTAGAATGTTTACTTGTTGGTCCATATATAATGGCAATGCATTTTTATGGTTCTATCGCGCTGGTCAGATGCTGCAGAATAAACTTCCAAACTAGACAAGATAAACGCGTGTTTGGGATCGTTTGATTTGACTTTTTATATTGATTCATTCACTAATGGTGCAGCGTTAGCAAATAATTTAAACTATATTTCCTCATCTTACTGGTTATAAAAAAACATTTAAAGAAAAAAAATCATTCATAAAAAATAAAAAATAAATCATTCATTTAAATAAATTAACATGTAAAACCTAGGCTTTATTCATCAAAAATCAGTGGACTAGAATCCATCTAGCATTAATTGTCATCATTTTTCAGCCATAAAATCAGAAGGCCTTTCAAAGCTAACAAAACTAATCGATTTAGACAGAGCGTTCTAGATTCGATCCCAGTGTAAGAAAGTAGGTAAAAGGAAAACAAACAAAAATACAGTTTATAGTCTCCTAACTAAGGCCAACTCTCGAAGTAAATGAGTTTGCAACTTATTTATAGCAAAAGAAACGATCTATAAATCTTGACAAATGCGAAACATATTCAAACTAAATTCAAATGTACAAGGGAGGGAGAGGACAGAGCTAGAATATTTTCTATAGGAGCGAGCTTTTTGGCATTCAAAACACAACATACACAACAACAAACACACAGAAAAAAGTATTTGATTATTTTTCTAGATACTAAATCTATCTAGTTTTTAATATCAATCTATGTGTTAATGTTTCTTTACATTAGTTTTTCTAATACATACAGTCATGCGTACATACGTACAATCGTACATACATGTTTTTTTTATGTAATGTGTTATTGTTGTTGTCATATATGCAGTGTGACCAAATCGTGTTCAGCAGAAGATTTTTCCCATTTGATGTTGAATGTTAAAATCAAGATATATATATAGTATTGTTTCAATGATGATTTTAAATTGCAGTGCTTAAATATTAAATTGACGTTTGTCCTACCGGGCTATTTAGAGTTTACGAACTTCCTCACATTCAAATTTTCAATAAAGTTTGTCAAATGTTTAAATCTCATCTGCTTTTTACTTTTGGTGGCAATTTTTATACAATGAAGTAAAGATTGCTTTCTGTTTTTATAGGGTTCAGACCACAGGCTATAAGATTCTTAACTTCTACGTTTTTACCGAATGTGTCACACCTTCAACAGTAGCGTGGACATCTTCCACGACTCTCGTGGAAGTTTTCACCGGAAAGTGCTCAACATACTTGTCAGTTCCTAATCTCATCACCTTCTTCATATTGTTGTCTCTATTCACTGCCACATGCTCTTTCACTTTTATAATTATTCATGTTTCACATATAAACCTACTCTAGACTTCTGCACAACCGCATCCACTTCTGTATTTATATTTATAATCATTATTCAAACTGTATTGTAATATATTTCGTTATTTAAACGTGCTGCTTGCTTTTTGCCATTTCATAATTATAATTTTTTTAAACATTACCGAGAACCGTATGGCGGCAGGTTGATTTATTATTGTATAATTTATTTATTTTAAGTCTAAAATATTATGTTCTCTGTTATTTCTCCCAAACTGAAAATAAAATAAATAAAAATCAGTTTGTTCGATCGAGTGTTTGTTATTCATTTACAAAATTTGCGGTGCACTGCTGTAACCTTTGGCCAGCTATTTTTGACTAAAAATATGATTTTTGTTGATGTTTTTATATAATTTTGGAAAATGTGCTTCTCATGTGGCTCACAGTCAATTTATTCTCGAGTCACAGGTAATGAAACTACTTTTAAATCTTAAAGTGGACTCCTTTAAATTGAAGCAAAATGTCCGCCCTGCAAAGAAGATTTTTAAAAATGATTCCATTTAAAGCGACAGCGGCCTATCCGCCCTGTTTATTTTGGTGTCCCTTTTGAACTTGGACTAACTTATTTGTCTCTGCACTAAATGGCGAGGGATGTGTTGAGAAAACAGACGAATTGCTGTGCTTTACTATTTTGTTTTAGGTTGAATAAGATGATTCAATAAGAAACTGTGTGTTTTTAATATCTGCAAAGAAAAATCATCTACAATCTGGCGACAATTTACTACAATCCGCTACTTAAATTTTTATAATATAAATTGTTAATCGATTTTGATGATTATTTTTTTGTTTGGTAGAAAATACTTCAGATTTGGTTCATATAAATTTTATTGAACTTGATTCGACTTGATCGATTGAGAAAATCGATAAAAAACCATATGATAATTCTACCTCTAACGGTGAATGGTGTAGACTTTTAGGGCAATTGATGTCGGTTTCTAGTTCTTTATAACGCTTTCAGTCGGCCTTGTTTGTTAAATCAAAAGACACATGATTGTTTTACCGTCTAAGAGTGAGTCGGATTCCAATTCAAAAGGTTTCGTACCCCCGAACAATATTTTAGAAAAGATCGATCAAATATTATTAGAAATCATTTTGTATGGGGACCCTTTTTAATTTTTTATTGCTTATTTTATATGTTTTATATGTATGATGGGTTTTGAACTTGGCCTTTATCTGATGGTAAGTGACGATAAGTTGCATGGGAAGAGTGCGCACCTATAGTCCTCAACCCAAGGAGGCACTGGCACTTCTACCTTTCATACCGGAACACCACCGTGCTATAAACACTGCTGTTTGGCGGAACACTTAGGTAACATAGCCGTAGCTAGCCAGGTGGACATTAAAATGCGACCAACAACCAATCCGAGTACTGATAGGACTCACTGGGAATTGAACCCAGGACCACCGAATTGTAAGTACAAGCTTGTAGCCACGGAGGCGGTTTAGAAGCTACAGTAATACACTTATGGAAATTTCAAATGCGCGTCCAAGAAATACGAGTAGAGTTCGTCCATCTGCCTGTGAGGTACGGATATTGGTAGCTTAGTAATAAGGCCCCGTTAGGCACCTTTTGGGTATAGACACCTAAAATAAATGAGCTACGAAAATATGGAAAACCTCTCAAATATTTTGATGAAGTAAAATTGTGTTTGGTTTTGACTATTAATTTATTTGGAGCGAACGTTTGAGCTACATCAATTTGACCCGGTAATTGTATCAGCAGCGCCCTGCTAAAGCGCCGAGGCAGAGGCGCTCGATTGGACATTTTCCACGAAACAAATTCAATTCCGTCCCAGGCAGTTCCAACCTGACCAGATCTGGTCGGACGACAGCCTACAAATTGCACCAGGGCTGTTGATTTATATATAAAAAACTACATGCCATAGATGTAATGTGCCATATCGGCCTTAAAATAGGATAGTTCCATGGTCATAGTTTACTAAGCCATATGTGGTTATTCTTGTAATAAGAGAAAGTCACTGTAAACCTTTACTAATTAACGTAAATCTCATTGCAGTATGTTGATGTGACGAAAACATTGTTTAAACAGAGCTGATTTCAAACATTAAAGTTATCGAAATAAAATTCAATCATGTTTTCACTCTATTATTCAGTCATAAAACCCTCTAGTTTCCATTGCCCAAAATACGTTCATCTCCTTCTCTCTTTCTCTACGATTCCACATGAAACGTCGGCTCCAGGTAAAAAGTAGCCTTCCTTCTTCTCCATAGCGTTGAGTATGTGCGGGCAAATTTTCACCAAGATCGGTTAAGTTGTAATGAAAAGGCAAATAAACTGAAAGATAGAACAGAGTAACTTTTCAATTTCCAACACGAATAAATAAAATGAAACCTAATGATTATAACGTACTATTCTGTTTATAACACTGCCGTATACATAGTTATGGAAGTCAATGACCGGTGCCTACAGTGGCCTACGCAAGTGCGGCGCAGTGCCCATTGACAATATTTACTGCCGTGATGCATGCTTGGATGCACTCGGTGCATATATCTTTGTTGCACTCGATACGATTGCGCTACCTTGTTTTATAGCTCGTTGCGTTTTGTAGTAGGTTAGTCGGCTTATCCTTACTATATCTACTCCTTGACTAGCCAGCTCATTGAACTGGATATACTTTAAGTGAATATATATTTATTTGTTCTGTCTTTTAACTGAATTGGGTAGCGTCAAATGCCCTAAATTCACCTGATGGTAAGTTCATGCCACCTAACCGTGCTATTAATATTTTTGTATGTCGGAAGACTTAGATATCATGGTAGTCGCCAGCCAGGCGGACATAGGATATGCGCTACTATCAACCAAACCGATTACTTTCGAGTATAGGTACCGCAACTGTGATTCGAACCCGGGACCTTCGCATTGTTTGTTCAAGTGTGTAGACATTAAGCCACTGAGGCGGAATGTAAATTAATTATATATTTCTGATTATTTTATGTGTAAACTTATATGTTGTAAATTATACGACATTATGATGTTATGAATGGCTATGTACTTTCCATATTGAATGTTAAATCCGTGACAACCTGCTAATACCTTTCTCATCTCTAGTATTTATATTATTTCCTAACTTGCTCATGTATTTGCTTTGCTCCTTCTTACAAAACATGTCACAATCATCAACAGCCTATATACGTGCCCACTGCAGGGAATCAGGCCTACTCTCTTACATAGAGTGTATGGGTCATAGTCTACCATGCAGGACCAGTGGAGATTGGTAGACTTCACACACACCTTTGAATTTTTCCTCATGAGTGTAAATACGGCTTGCTCACGATGTTTTCTTTTACCGAAAAACCAAATTGTTCTAAATTGATTCATACTCTTGTAAATCAGGGTCAAAGTTGGGGCTTTTTACTACCGAAAAATACAATACTTTGACGCCCTGTAACTCTGGAAGTATATTTTTAAACGAAAATCTGACTCACCACCGACACATATATTTGTTTCTAGATTGTGTCTTGAAAATTTCATAGATTTTCATAGCTTAATACTCAAAATATGACTGGACTACGTTTGTATGGGCGCTTTGACAACAGCATACCCTCTTAATATTAGTATGGATGGATTTAGCATTTAAAAAAACGGTCAATTGGTAGACTTCACATACACCTTTGAATTTTTCCTCATGAGTGTAAATACGGCTTGCTCACGATGTTTTCTTTTACCGAAAAACCAATGGTAATGATTTTTATTATAACGAATAAATTCAAAATAACAAATTGTAACTCATTGGTACGAGACACGATCGAACCCACACCTCTATTGTTCAAAGACTGACGCTTGCTCTACCCAACTAAGCTACAACAGCCACCTTATAATTATGGATCATTTCTAACTTTGACATCAATACGTTATTATTTCCACATTGTAATTGAAAATGCAATGTATGCGGAGTGCTAATATTAAACGAGAAAGAATCCGCATTTCCCACGCATATATTTCAATTCCTGCCATACACTGGCACTCAGAAAATACTTTCGCTACCAATAAATCTCTTAAATGGACATTGAAATGAAGGGTTTGCCCTATTCGGTCCCTTATAGGTTCCTGTCAGTGACTTTATTTTACGACAAAGGGAGAATAAAACTTGTTTTTTCTATTATTGCCTGTTATTTTATTTACCGATCGTAGGTATCACGGTGACCTCCATAAATTGATTCCCAGGAAGCTCTTTATTGGTTAGATGCCATGAATGTTTAGTTATACTATCCAATACAATATTTATGGCAATACATGGCCACATCGCTCGAAGAACCGATAACGGGTGGGGAGTAAAGGCTCTCAAGTGGCGACCACGTACCGGAAAACGTCTACTAGGCCGTCCCCTTACTAAATGGACCGACGATCTGGTTAGAGTCGCAGGGACTCGCTGGATGCAGGTGGCTCGGGACCGGTCGATGTGGCGTACCATGAAGGAGGCCTATGTCCAGCAGTGGACGTCTCCCGGCTGCTGCTGCTGACAATATTTATTCTACACCATGTTGGTAGTATTATTATGCTGGTAAATAAACTTACTATCTATTGAAATGAGTATCATTAACATATAACTTCACAGTGAATCACAATTTTCATTTGTAACACTTTTTGTCAATTATTGTTCAAAGCGCCATCTATGAACCATGAGCTGCGTAACTGCTATTGTAGCTAACTATAAAGTTGTAAATTAATGATATTTATTTCGCGACACTATAAAATCACCTCCTATTTGTATGTAACTACTTATCAAAGCCAGCTATTCTATTTTAAAAGATTATGGCAACAGAAATTTAGTATGGAAGCATTAAGAGAGGGATAACGTTAAGAGGCTATGTTGGTAAGACCACGTGGTCGGTTTCAAGGTTGCATTGTTTTGTAGCTGTCCCTCTCCGAGCCCTATCCTACCCGAGCGGGTACGGTGAGACAGCATACATTACGCGATGTTATCCACCCGTTATTTGGATGTTTCGTAGTCCAGGGTTCATTTGAAGGATACAGTATATTATGTAACCATTTTTTTAATACAGTATACTAATGAAATTTCAGATGTCGGTGGTTTTTCCAAATTGTTCTAAATTCATTCATACTCTTGTAAATCAGGTTCAAAGTTGGGGCTTTTTATTACCGAAAAATACAATACTTTTACGCCCTGTAACTCTGGAAGTATATAATTAAACGAAAATCTGACTCACCACCGACACATATATTTGTTTCTAGATTGTGTTTTGAAAATTTCATAGATTTTCATAGCTTAATACTCAAAATATGACTGGACTACGTTTGTATGGGCGCTTTGACAACAGCATACCCTCTCTTCTCGTTATTACAATCAATGCTCGATAGATGTCGCTAACGCCCTGTCTGCCGGTTCTTAGAAATCATTTCAAACTGTTACTGACTGAGAGACGCAAGTTCGGATCCCACTCGTGTCGATATAAATTTCACTATTTTCAAAATGCCTGTTTACAGTTGAGCAATTCATAAATAAATAAATGCATGCAAATAAGTTTAGTATAAAATGTATTTCCGTGGATTTGTTCAGTATCTCGTCACACACAATCTCCTCGTAACTGGAGTTCCGCAATGTTTTCACCGAGTACCGAATATAAACCTTATCTACTCAACGAAAACAATACGTTTCCAACAAACAGGGTTCTTTGTCCGACTTCTATTTACTTCAAGTATAACAAAGATGCAGGATAAAGCCTGACGATGCCTGCCTCTACAGCGTGTTGTAGTACACTTGAGTACAAAAATATACATTTACATATATGTATCCACTTTTGTACCTCACATTCCAAAGTGTGCTGAGGGAAATGTAAATTAAAGGAGAAAACGAAATGATGCAAAAGTGTGCACAATTTTTGTACTCGAGTGTACTATTTGTTAATTTTCTAACTGCGTCACTATTGAGTCCTGCACTTACATTTATCCAGATTTTGCCCGCGACTTTCTCCGTATTTACTTTAGAAATTATCACATGAGAACTTCTGACTCGATCGAGATAATAAACTAAGGTATTTTTCAGTCACTTCAACTATGCCTATAAAAATCAAGTTATGTCTCTCCGTTGCGTAAAGGAAGGACAAACATATAAAGTCACTTTCGCATTAGTAATATTAGTACGGATGGATTTAGCATTTAAAAAAACGGTGAAGTGCGAGTCTGGACTTGGGCACCGAGGTTCCGTAAGATATATGAATAATTAACATACTGAAAATAATAAATAATAGGTACGGTAATATGCACCCAACAATGCTCTACCGAAAATGTAAGTCCGATTAAAAAACCAACTTTATTTTGCAGATAAATTACATAACCGATGTATGGCTTTCAACTACAAAGTTAAGTATGTAAACATAAAACAGCTATTTTTACTGTGTTATAATTAAAAAATCTTGATTTTCTGATTATTTATTAGTGACGGGCATTGAAAAAAAATAGCAATAGAAACTGAGAGCAATGATTTGATACCACAAAATCTAGGCAAAACGTCTCGTTGAAGTAGCGCCGTAGCGCCATCTCGTCATTATACACGAACTAAAGTAAACTAAACTATTTTTAAAAACATGTCTTTGCTGACTTGTCCACGTATGTATATCGCTAAAATTCTACGTTTGATACATTTGTTATTCATCAACGGTCTTACTATATCTCGGTCTTAGTATATCTAGTTTTACACTCAAGTAAAAAGTACGGCATACTGCGTACTGCGACCTCGTGACACAAATTGTAATCATTTTGCGACCCATTCATTCTATCACAAAGTTTGCTATACAAAATAATAATAATAATAACGTCTTCACTAGTGCAGATCTCTCCATGTAGGGTGCTAAACGAGGAACAATCTTTGGCTATCGTACTGCAGTACTGCGACGTCGCGACACAAATGTAATCACTTTGCGACTAATTTGTCTTAATACTGTGCTTACACTAATGCCTTCACTAGTGCAGTCTTGTCCCATGCTAAGTGCTAAACGAGCAACTATCTATGGCTGTCGCACTGCAGTTCTGCGATTTCACGGCAAAAATGTAATCAATTTGCGATCCGATCCATTTATTCTAACACTAAGTTTACTATACCAAATATTTGAATTTTGAAAATCAAATTTAATTGCGGGAACAAATTCTATGCAACTCTATACAATGTACAGCATGTATCTTCATATACAAATAATAAACTGTAGCAAATCGAGTGGCTTGAGTTATGTGGAAACTTGGACGAGTCGACGTAACGTGCTCTGTGTTTTGTTAGGGCGGATGTTGTTGTGAATGGATGTAACTTCGTAGCATCATGGCACCCGTGAATAACTTTGATACATAATAATGAAATAGGGAATTCCGCAGCGTGATGTCTGTTCGTCGGTGCGATATCACAAGTCTTTTAGTTTAGTTTTGATTTAAACATTGTTCTTAGGTAAAATCCGACATCAAACGAATGACGTTTGTATAAACGCGCATGTGTGTCAATTTAGCGCGCCATAGTACCGATCCATGATTTGGTCACTTTTTGTCGGGAGAGGTGAGGTATCGTGTATCAGTGGGAGGCGGTGCACGTCCGCTCTGTTCGTAGTACTATATTAATTCTGTGCCCCTAACTGAGTTATTGGATATATGTTATGTTATATGCTTAATTTCTTATTCTTAAAGCTAGTCATAAAATCAGATTAAAATTTAGGGAGCTTCGTATTTTATAACTAATATGCCGTTTTCGAACATCCAAAGCGTGTCATCTCTAATTGACGCATTTGAGCCCTAACTGCATGGAGTGCGTCACTTCCAGTCCAAATCCAGTTCAAAGTACATTCGCGGCCATAAATAATAAGTGAGAGAACGGAGGCGCCGCGGATCCGTACAAAAAGTAACAAAACATATCTCTTAAATAAAGAAAACAGCGGCATATGTTAACATCTGTCGCTGACTCGGTACAGTTGGGGAGACAAGCGTTTGAACGCGAGTAAACAAATACGCGCGTTCGTTTCTGAAGTGGACAGTAGGGCAATGGACTGTGTGGATGAGAGGACAGGCAGAAACAGCAAAATAAAGTTGGACTGTAGTTTCTTTGCAGTTAATTAGCAGTCAGCATACTGCATCTAGCTGCGGAACCAAATTTCTAACAATAATTTCGTTATACTTAGGTCCATTGTAATGTTCATGACCCTCATTTTATGTTAGTTTATTTTAATAATTGACAGAAATACAGACTATTTAAAGGATTACAATTTACTATTGTGTGTTATTACACACAGAGAGGATCACCACCAACATCATCATCCACAATAACAACTTATTCATAGTTTATAAATGAATTTAGAAGCGTGTATATACTTTATATATATATTTATTTTTCTGTTGTCTTAAACTAAAATAGGCTAATAAGATAAGAGTCCAGGAGGATCGGCCCTGCTAGCTGAAGCACAGGTTCCACCTAGTTCGGCAGCAGTGGCTAAATTTATGTTAAAAACCTAAAATCCAAACAATTTTCTAACGAATAGGTATATTTGTATTTATTTTATATAACTACATTTAAGTCAAAATTTTATATTATTATTTTTGTGGAAATAAATAAATATTTGATTTGATTTGATTTATTGAATTCCTTTATTCTACTTTTTATGATTTGGGTGATATATTAAATAGTATATTGTCTTATTTTTATCACAACATTTTAATCAGCTAAAAGTAACTTGTGGAATTCTGTTACATCAAATCCATATTATCAAAATTCTTTGTCACAAAATCCGTATATTACTCCCTATTATTCCCCATTACAATTCCCTGAGTCTAATTTCTATGAAACTATTTACTAAATACTATGTCGACAGATTGAAGTTCACAATTATTTAGCTGTTAAAATAAGCTAAAAATAATTTATTTACTTTACTGTACCAGAAATGTAATCGGAATTTAAAAGTAAGTATTCAGTTAATTATTCATCACTATTTAAAAATCAATTTAAATTCAAACTTAATTTCAACAGAACACAGTTGCAATTCTGAAATCAATCCCTTCAAAATACGCTTATGAGCCTTTTCTAGGACATAAATACATTACGTCCTATATATTCCGACGCAAAATTATTTGCATAACGCATAACGAGCAATGTACGACGACCATTAATTGAGAACGGATCAAACGCTATCCAAATCGCACTTGTTTACTTTGAAACACAAATCAAAATGCGATAAAAGCGATTTAACGTTCTCTATTCAAGTCTCGTTGGAAACAAAAGATCGTTAAGAGTTTACAATTGAACCTACACTTCGGAATCCTTTCGCTCTGTTTTGAGTTTCGTATATTTAGAAGAGCATTTTGAGTGTTAATGCTTTGTTTGAGTGTCAGAATTCAGTTTAAAACACATGTTTTTAGTAGGGTCTACAAGTTTACAGAAGCTTTAAAAGCTGATTTGATTCCGTACCTAATACTAAAACAATATATTTTAACTACTATCACATAAAAAACCCTGTTAATAAATTGGATATAGGACTGAAAAGAAAAGGTTTCCCCTCATCCAAAGCTTATGCCATCATCGACTGTTTTATACATTGTCTTCATCATTTCCACATATAATATTTTAGTCAAGCGTTGATAAATTGTTTTAAATGTGGCTATGATATATTTGCAATACAATTATTATAATATTACTTGGATATTTTGATGATAAACAGATAACTTTTCAATGCTAGCCGCCATGTTTTAACAATCATAACTATTGTAATAATATTTAAATTTTTAAATTTCGCAGGCAGAAAATTTCACGCGGCATGAGACACGCTAGCCCACGATCTAGTTTTCTGCGGCCTGCTATGCATTGTGGTTGTGTACAATTGACGACAATCCCGCGGGGGTTGTTGGCTAGGATCTCGCCCCATGTTCAACGTGCGTATTCCACGTGCGTAAAATTCGAGGAAGATCTAGAAACATATCATTGATCCTCTCTGAGCTCCATAATCCTATTAATATTTTAAAGTCAAATATACTCAACATATTATCAACATATATCCCTCCTTTCTCAGCCCTATTGGATTAAAAGTCATAGAGCACTAGAACAGAGTAACAAACAGAAGTGTCTATCAATAGCCGTCCTCCAACAAACGCGAAGAGGTCAATAACATGGTATACAAACAGTAAGCGATACTAACAAAGGGTTGGCAGAGATCGCTGGAGCCTCATGTTGGGATACGGCGACGAGTAAACATCGGGGTGCACTGATTATTTATCAATGCAGACAGGAAAGTAGGTAGTTATTGCATGTTATCTCTCGGAAGTCTGCTATTGTATTGACACTCTTGATTTAAAAGTTAGCTGAACTAGGCAATTGCTGCTAAGTTTGATTATAGGTACCATGTTCTGGCTATGGACTTAGTTTTTAATATGCCAATATGCTTCGTATGCCTTTTTGTGTTGCTGGCTTGCCGCTTCAGTTTATGTAATAAGGACCTAGGTTTTATTAGTAGGACTTCATTCTCAAGCTTTGATATGAAGGTAACGATTAATAAATTTATCAAAATATATTGACAGAATACCTAAACTGTATTGATCGAATATCATAAATCATATCAGCCAATTGTTGTTCAGATACACGAAGAGGTCTCACGACGGCATTCGTGTTTAATGCACCATCATCTTCAGGCAGTTCATGGTTCTTCCTCGATACTGCAGTGCCTCTGGTAGGTTCTTTGAGGTGAGGGTGGACACGTCCAATGCCAGCGTGAGACATCGGGTTGCCTCTTTCATGTCCAGGATTGGTGAGTGTGGCAACTCCATATTACGGGAGCTGAACATCAGAGTCATTGCCTCGGATAGGTATAGGAGTTGGCAGCGTATTGCAACCTAATTATATGAGTTTTTAGTTTATACATAATTTTGAAAGTATTTTTATGTCTTTGTCTGTTTGTTGGACTAATTTTGAATGAATAATTTTGTGATTTTTTATGGACTGAAATAAACTTTTTTATTTATATATTTGATTTCGTACCTATTATTAGTACAAAAAATGTAGTTAATTTAATGTTTGTCTCAATCACGAATGGCTTATAACGTATCTTAGTTAGGTTTGAAAGCATTTTTGTGTTCCCGTAGAGTAATTTCTGAAATCCAGGCCGACGATGTCGCAGACAAAAGTCAGTACTAAATAAAGTCCAGAAGTCGACCGCAACCAGTAACAACCTCAAGCAAAATTTCATCTAAACCACATAAGCTTTGAACATTTTATATTGGGTTTTGCTCGCAGTCTGAACACGCAATATATTCCGTGGAGTATACCTCAGAGCAACGCCCACTGCCCGCTATCGGGAGTGCCATAAAGCTACATTTATGTACATCTTTGGCAGAACGTTGTTTTCCGAATTTTCAGTGGTTGAACCTGTATCGAACTCAGTTGAGTATTGGCCTGGATTGAGGTCGAATGTTGACTTTGTTTTTGTTGGCGCTTCTGTTAGATTTTTGTTTATTCTCTGCATGGAAAAATGATAAAGTGAATGGTGAATCATTGCCCTCGAATGCCGCATGAAGTATGAACTACATTCTGTATTCATGGAAGTTGACATGTTTTTAAACGCTAGCTTTTTCAACTATATGTTTTTATATCTTTAAACATCTATTCTAACAGGATCAAATCACGTCTCCAAGACCAATTTCGATTGTACGATTGGTATGGGATTGGAAGTCTTGATTTATTTAATACAAAAGAAAGACCAACGCTTGACCTCAATCTCATCTGATGTTAAGTGACGATGAAGTCGACGATGTTACGCGTTGATAGAAGGTGCCTATTTACTCTTCTTTTGAAGATTCCCATGTTTTAGTAATCTCACGGAAACCGGTAGTGCATTCCATATCTTAGCTGTACACACGATAAATGTTAAATCGAAACGCTTGTTGGGAGCTGTAGGAATATCCACAGTATACGGGTGAAGGTCTGCCGTTCTATGTTTGACCGGTACTTGAATGGCGAAGGTGGTATCAACAAAAATAGCTCCTGCGTACACTCTACGAAATTTATCCTATAAAATACCGAAAGGCAGGCAACCTGACGCATATGTTCGGTACTGTCCGCTGTAGGGGCCCCGGTGTGACTGTACGGCTTTTTTTAAAAAGTTGAATCATATCAACCAATTGTGAACTGTGATTATGAAATGACTAGCGGCCCGCCCCGGCTTCGCACGGGTAGACATTTATTTTTTAAACATTTTTGGATAAGCGTAAATGTATTTTCAGCTTCATAACCCTACGCGACCAACGTCCCTGAGAAAAATGGTCTTGACAGGCATAACACCAGAAGGACAAAAAAGTGATTCAGTTGTTAGTTTTATGAAAAATTTCGTAAATTAATTCACGCGGTATTTTGTGGCTTACAGACAACCGACCGCGAGGGGTTGAGTTAGTGTTTAAAATGTTTAAAATGGTCAACTAATTTTGACGTTTCTATGAATTTTTGGTGTTAAGGGAGTTGGTCTGAAACCCCACACAGGTTGTTTGTTGTTGGCGAAACTACTTGCTAGAGAAAAAAAGATATCCATTCAGGTGAGATTTTTGATTGGTTAGGTTTGGCATTGTAGCTAAAACGCGGTAGCTACGCGAGCGAAGCGAGCGGTTTTTTCTTTAAACCACGCTTTATTTAAGATTTAGACAATTTCCTTAGAGAATGCAAGAGAATCAAAACCTATAAGGTATTTCCCGTTTGACCTAGAATCCTGAAATGTGGAAAAAGCAAGGTCTCAGCACATCACAACCATAGAAATTAATCTAAAACCATACTTTTATTTATTTATAACACAGAGAAAATAGCTTTTTGATGTTCTTGTTCTGTTGATTATTCATAGTTTCCGCAGCACATACGATGAAAGACATTTTACGGCGTAGCACGTGGTGGACGACCGCTGCAGGCTGTATCCACTGTCTACTCTTCTTTCCCAGGAGATTTAAAAGAACCGACTAAAGGCTTTCTTAGGCTGCGACGCAATAATCACCTGTACATTCGTTGGCAGGTGCCTCGACCAAATAGAACGTACAAAATCGTCGGGTACGCTCGGACCGGCCAAACTTTGTAGGTGCCGTAAGAATTTGTGCTGGCTTGCGGTCCCCGATGTCTTCGTGCGTGAGTAGCTGGCGCACTCGCTGCTCTTGCGATGAAGACAGTTCCGTTCAGTTCCGTTTTAACTTTGTCATAGTTGTTCGCACCGGGAGGGTTTTTAACTATATCTTTGTTTTCTGACACGTATTTGAACTCAAGATTCGATATGACATAATTGTATTTGCTGTCTGCGGTGATGCTGGCAAGCACGAACTGTCCTTCCAGCTGCGCGAACCAAAGCGCTGGCTCTTCGGGCCAAAATGGTGGCACTTTCACACACACGGCTTCCACCGTCGTTGTAGGTTTAATTTCCATGTTCCCCTCCGTCATTTTGAAGTTTAAAACAATCCTGCTAACCGTGCTTGCTGAAGAATATTCTGCGCTCGCATACAATGTTCGTTCGCTCATGTTCGCTCCACGGCAGGCCACGAAACACGCACGTTTCTACTCGGATGCACGTCGGACGCACGTGGAGGACGACCGCTGCAGGCTGTCGCGCAGCGGGCGTATCCACTGTCTACTCTTCTTTCCGGGGATATTGAAAAGAACGGACTAAAGGCTCTGGTTCAACAATAATATATTTAAGACTCGTAATAAAACATTTTACAACAGCAGCCGTTGTTTTTCGTAGTCATAGTTACAGATCGACTGACAGCGCTCGGCGCGCGTGCGTGGCGTGGCGCAAACACGCCATAACGGCAAAAAATATTACATCTTGGTTTACATTACTGAAGTTTTAGTAATGATCTCTAATTTTTTCTAAAAATAAATATAGCCTATGTCCATCAGGGATAATGTCGGCTTCTAATGGTAAAAGAATTTTTCCAATCGGTCCAGTAGTTTCGGAGCCTATTCAATACAAACAAACAAACAAACAAACAAACAATCAAAACTTTTCTCTTTATAATATTAGTGTAGATGTAGATGTAGATAATGTCATGCCATTTGTCATGCAATTCCAGAGGCACTCATTCGCCTTAGGATGGCCTTATTAAAAGTTGAAGCAAGTATTCCTTCATTGCGAGTGGACAATTAGGGGATGATTGCCCAAATAAAATATAAACACAAATAATGTCGATTACATCCCCTATTTCATTTTATTGAACCCTCAATGTAGGTAATCTGAATTAAATACCTTAATACATACTTATTAGTAAAAAAACAAATCACTTTCTCATTTATAAAATATGATAAATGAGAAAGTGATTTGTTTGTTAGTCCCTTCTTCCCGTCGTAATGGAGAGTCAGAATGAGTAGATTTTTTATAGAGATAGTTGAAAGGCCAGAAACGGACATAGGCTTCTTTTTATTTTCTTGCCGATCGAGCTAGTAGTTCTCGTGGAATACATTCCGAAGTCCCAGCGGACGAAATTCAAAGTCAGTTAACCTAGATCTTGTAACAATGTAACATCCAAAACTAAGAATCTAATCGAATAACTCGTCAACACCGACTAATTCAACAAGACAATCAAAACAA